>NNCF01125784.1:0-63150 GCA_002313205.1 Laupala kohalensis | reverse complement strand
GGGGGGGGGGGGGGGGGGGGGGGGGAGAGGTTGACGAAAAGTGACTATTCGTGAGTAGCGGGGCTCGGGAGGTATTTTAGAAAAGGTGGCGTTACATTCAGTATATCACAAGTGTTTAAAATTGTCTCAGTTGGTTATACAAATGATTATATTTTCTACTTTGGTTCATTTTTCATTCTTTACAATAGGAAGGGGCAGGTCGTTTTGTGACGTCACGTCGAGGGGTTTGGTATAACGTGACGAAGTGTGACACGGGGGGTCGGGGAAATCCTCAAAACCGCGTGACGTAATTTAAGAACGATCCTCTTTATAAAAAGTTTCGGGGTATATTTAGGTTCATTTTGTTTGTTTGGGGCTTTAGGGCTCGTCAACATCGAGGTCATTAGAGCCCATGCAAGCAGGGAAAAATGCAGTTTCGCACCATAGAGAAAAGCCGTAATGACTCTTCCCCGTGTGTGGGACTCGCCGAATATCTCGACCATACCCACTAAAAAACCCTCCTGAATTCAACAAATATCTAAATACAAAGATGAAAGAAAAGAAAACAGAATACCAATACATTTTATCACAAAAAAGGAAAACAATTTTTAAATATTATATTTTCGAATTACAGAAACGAACGATGAAAACAAAGAAGACAGTAAAGATAAAAAAAGAATGATAATTTTAAACCCTCCCGAGAACTTGTGGGAGGAGCCCCGATCTACTCATAAAATTCAATAGTTTATTAAGATTAACAGTTTCATTTCCGAGAATTGTTGGTAAATCTGCAGCCAGACCAATTTGTCTCCGTATATTTGAGTATCTTCTGCAATCAGTTAGTAGGTGACGCACTGTCAGAGAACAACTACACTCCTCACAAACGGGTTCATCATCAAGTAGTAAGAGATACCTATGAGTGAGAGGACAATGTCCTATGCGCAGGCGGGTCAGCATTTAGGTTCAAATACATCTTTTTAAATATGTAGTTATTTGTCATGATTTGGATGACACATTTGGACGTCCCTTACAGAATGAAGCGTGGTGCGAAGGGGCGGTACGCCACTGTCGGTCAATGTAGGAGTCCCGGGTTCGATTCCCCACGGGACGGCATTTTCATCTGGACGAAGTTATCACAAACCGATAATGTTAATATCAAATCACTTTCAAAAAAATCATAGTAAGAGAATACCAATCGAGTTCTCGAGCATCTATTAAAAAGTAAATTTTGTTCAAGTGTCCGTTGAATAAAATCACAGGAAGGTTGCCAAAACAACATTTTAACAGACAGCCGCCTTAGCATGCTGACGTCAATGCAAAACTTTCGGCAGTGGCCGCGGCGGCTGGCTTAGCGATGGGTTGGGTGGGTTATTTGCCGACTGACGCCAACGCGTCCACGATGTCAAGGTCACCAATTCGCCACACGCGCGCTACAACGACACTCGTTTGTTTATCCCACGGTTCTCATAACCTCTCTTCTTTATTACGTGAACCGTTGAAAACATTGCTGGTATTATATGTAAGAACAAAAAACTTTAGATAT
Organism: Laupala kohalensis; assembly: GCA_002313205.1. NCBI lineage: Eukaryota > Metazoa > Arthropoda > Insecta > Orthoptera > Trigonidiidae > Laupala > Laupala kohalensis. Next base: position 61,628 of record NNCF01125784.1, on the reverse strand, counting down.
ATTTCTTACGTGGAAGAGATATCTGGCCCGGGTTTTCCTCCGGGTAGTGGTGGATTTTCCTTGGGCGGGAATGTCACTAATACTTTTGTTTTATGAATCTTGAATTTTTACTCCACTAATATCTTCATTTTATTTTGAATAATTAATATCTTCTGTATGTCCTATTGCAAGAGGCGTCCCTCAGGGATCGGTATTGGGTCCCTTTTTCTTCTTAATCTATGTAAATGACCTCCCTCAAGTATTATCAAATTTTAGATATCACTTTTATGCAGATGATTTACAGTTTTATGTGAGCGGAAAATTAAGTGAGATTTCTTCTTTAATTTACCAAACAAATTGTAATTTGGTATCTCTGCACAGTTGGTCAATGCAAAATGGCCTTCTTTTAAATCCTTCAACATCGCAAATGATAATTGACTCTTCGAGAGTTCACAAAGTTCTGAAGAATACGACTTTACCAAATGTTGTAATACAGTAGTACCAAAATCATCGCAAGTCAAAAATCTCGGAGTAATTATGGACGATCTATTAAACTGTGAACCTCATGATCGTAAAGCATGTCAGAAAGTTTATGCCATTATACATTGACTCAAATGTGTGGGAAAATGTCTACCAGTAAAAAGCAAAGAAAATTTAATGTAAGCTATGCTATTTCCCCATCTGGATTATGGTGATATGATCTACAATAATTTAAATAAATCATTAGCTGAAACACTTCAGAGAGTCCAAAATGCCTGTATTCGTTTCGTATATGAAGTAAAAAAGTATGATCATATTTCTGGATATTATGAATGTAGCAAAATTCTTAGATTAGAGCAAAGACGCATGTTTCATTGTCTCTGTCTTTTCTACAAAATTATCCATTTCGGTTCCCCTTCATACTTGACAGATAACGTTACGATTCTAAATTCTTCTAGATTTCAACAACAAAAATTATGCAGCATCCCAAAAAGTCGTACATATTTCCCAAATAAATCCTTCACTGTAGCCACCGCAAGATCATACAATAATCTTCCTCCATATATTAGAAACAGTAATTCATTTAATATTATCAAAAAGCATCTGAGGAATTTCCTTCAATAGCAGCACAATGGAATAAGCGTGTACTAAAATAAAATAAATTAAAGTGAAATTAGGAATCTGTTAAATGAAATCATTGAGGATTGATGCTGAGTAAGCTAAATTTTTCTTTTAAAATTACTTTGAAATGTATTATTTTATTTTGTATTTTTATTATATGTAACTTTTTCTTCCCGTAGTTAAGTTCATTTGTTTTTTTTTATAAAAAATCTTTTGTACAAACATGGATCATAATATTATTAAGAATACGAATAGTTTTTGAATGTTGGTTGTAATATTATCACTGTTCTGTTTGTCGTAGTGTGTTGTTTCTTTTTTGTATTTGTAATTTTGAATTTTTTTATTTATGCAATTTTAAGTGGAAAAATTAGTGTATCGTTTCCTGTTAATTATTCTAAGTATTATGTGTGTATTTTCAGAAGTCCAAGACGACAGCATCAGACCAGTCAGAATAGATCCGAGAAACAGGCAGCAACTTTCCCAAACTCCGCGAGCTACTCCCATACATCCATCGCCGACGTCGCAACCTTCACTTTCAACGAGTCAGTGGGTGTGTACCAGATGCGGAAAGAGCTCCAGATCTAAAGCAGACCTGGCTAACCTTATCCGAAGTGACAAATGCACGGACACTAGATGATGAGGAAGCATTGACATCGATGGAACTCCTGAATCATCATCAATCAGTATGTTTGTTAAGTGGTTAGGCGGAAGAGCGGACAAGACGGCCCGAGCCTCACCACGTCATAATGACATTACATTATTATTATCATTATTATAAAAGCGAAAATGGAAGACAAACTTACAAATATATCGACAAAAATTATTTAAACGGGCAATGCCAGAGTTTTAGATCGGACATGGAGATTTCATATCATATTCACGGAGAATTGGGAAAAATTGCTGAAATTTTTGAATCCGCCACTGCCTTAGGGCCCTTAATCGGAATTGATGGGATGGTCCCTTGCTTGCTTCCGGAGAGTAAATTAGTTTATTGTCCTCCACGTGGTCATACGCGGTTTGTACTGTTTTGACAATAAATTTATTATTACTATTAAATTTACTATATGTCTATTTGTGAAAAAGGCAGGGAAACTCCAGACCACATTCTCTGGGATTGTGACATTTGTGCAAAAGAAAGAATATGACTCGACACAATTTTGGATGATTGAAAAGATGAATGTATTGAATCGCAGAACACTAATCGAGACAGAAAATAAGTGTACAACTTTTATACAGTACATGACTAAATTATGATGCACGCGAGGAGCGATAAACATGTTAAGCGCAAATTTGATACGTTGATAGAGAAATTATAGACCAGGCTCTCGTATTGTGGAAACAATCGAATGGGTGGTGCAGCGTTCAGCATGTCAGCGATCAAAGCAGAAATTCCCGTATTTTGATTCCCGGCTCGTCGCTATTTTCATCTAGTCGTTATCAAATAACACTTAGAGTTTAACAACGATAAATTTAGTGGGGAAGTCTGGGCCCTTCGAAAATATGGGCTACTCCTTTTATTATGCGGTTAAGATAAAGAAGCAAAATAAATGAACATTATGACACAATCGGATCGAGCAACTATCCTTTGGGTACTGCGCTCCATCCGACGAGTCGTCACAGATTAACACAATTAATCTGACTTGACACTGCCCAGCATTATACATGAATGCAAAGGTAGAATTAGCAGAGAGGGTTCTGGACTCTAGTCCAACCTCCCTCCCCACCAAAAATGAAAAATTAATTGAAAAAGAAAGTCATAGAAAATAAATGCATGTAGACCTATTTTTTGCAATGGATGGTAAAATTAATTCTTAAAATCTTAAATAGCCTTAAAATAGTATCACATTGCACCAAACTTTCCAAATTATTCATACCCTCAGACTCCACGGACATATTACCCTGTTAACGAAAATAAAAACCCAAATCCTCCACAGTATGAATGTTAACAAACAGAACAAAATGAAACACCGAGAATAGTTTTCTTGGACCCCTCACCATATACAAGTACCATGTTTCAGATTAAAGAAAATTATTTTAAAATGTAAATTTTAGGTGCATCTAAGATGATCATTATTGTGAATTATTAAATACATATGGGGCTTATTTAATACATTCAACTATTATACACTTTACTGTCATAAATTTTTTTTTTTGAGTTCATTTGGTTCAAATTTACAAGTTTATTTTGAAGTCCCGCAGGATGAGGTCTGTGGCAGACCACCCCTCACGTCCCAGCCTAGGTATGCTACCGAAGAGATGCTTCCTAGCTGACAGGAAGTCGCATTCCACAGTGAGAAGGGGTAGCTTACGATTTGTCAGAACCATTCTCTGGCTCATGCATTCATGAAGGTAGAATACAAATTTAATTATCTGAATTAATTAGTGAACAGGCCAAGCTAGATACATGCAGTAATTCAGACGACTGGAATCAATTATGGAATTTTGTTTAAAAAATGTATGACAGGAAAATATGTCTAAAATTAAACATACAAATATATAAGCAAGTTACTTATTATCATTCTGAACAATGGAATGTAAAAAACAACTCATACACAGAGCAGAAGAGTACAGACAAATTTAATGTGCATTTTGGATTGAATGAAGACATAATAGAGAAGAGAATTTATACATAAGAGCAACAAGATGATTTTGCGAACAGTGTTATCTTTTTCATAGGGTACCAAGCATTTTTCAGAGGCAATGTTATTTTTATTAAATCAAAATAAATATTTTGGATGGCATTTTTATTACAATCTTAAGTGGGACAAACATAAACAATATATCTAAAAATATCTAAATATTTAATACACGTTTTTCATAAATGAGCAAAAATCATACCTATAGGTACTTTTAGTGCTTATGAAATATGCATTTTTCCACAGTGTCAACGGTAACTTGGTTTGGGTGGAGCTTACAGCAACAACTTATAATTAGTATAAACATCACAAAATAGACTGCTAAAAATAATTTATTAATGATCCAAAGTTGTTACATTCAGAATAGATGTATAATTTGGAATCTCTATGTTGTTATTATGAAATCTCTAAATATTCTCTACAGTTATTTGGAATCTCCATGACTCTAAATTCTTAGAGTCAAATATCACTGCTAGATATAAAATCATTAATTGCCCAGGATAAACAAAACTAAGTGATAAAAACTTTTTCAACTCTGCTCCCCCACATCCGCCCAATCAATTGATCAGAATGGTACAGGAAAGGGATTTGGTAAAATGTTGTCCAATGAATAAAACAGGGATCACAATACTTTATTTGTAATACTATATTTTGCTTCTCACCATCAAATTTATATTATTTCAATTTGAAAAAATTAAAATGTTTTTCATTATTTAAAAAAAGTATATTTGATGATTAGTATTATTATAAAATGTTTTTGTATTGTAATGTACGACAGGTAATTCTGAACACAATTTTCTATTTCCTCTCACCAGACATGCCACATCAAACATTAATGCTGACAGCATAAATTTATAAAACTAAATTGTGCCCCATGATGTCTGATGAAAAAGTTGATGTTAAATGTACTTAAAACTCGTGGGCTATAAAAAATGTTTTGCAGGCTACTAGTTGAACAGCGCTGATGTAATGCATACGATAAGGTTTTTAACAACTGCAGAGTTTTAAAATTTTTATTTACTTTTGAGAAATAGCTGTCTTTTTTATAGTGTTCTGTTAACACAAGGATAAAGAGCTTCTATTTAGATAAAAAATGAGTTACTAGAAAATAACAAGTACCGTATTTACCCGAATATAGTCTCCCCTTATTTTATGAGGCAAAATTTTGAAAAAAAAAAAAAAGAAAGAAGTTGAGTAAAATCAACTTTCTAAAAAGTATTTAAGGGAAATGCTCATTCAAAATTACATGTGAAATAATTGGCACTGGTAAGTATAATCAAAAGTACTCTAAAAGCTAACTGGTGTAGTTAAACTACTACTCTTGACATCGCCAGATCCACAAGAGTTCGGTTCTGCTTCGAATTCTCGTACCACTGCTTTATTTCTGTGTCCGAGCATTAGAACCCCCTCTCTCGAAAATCGCGTGTGTCACGGTCGGCACGGCGACGGCAGTCGGTCATTCCTAGACGACGTGGACCAGTTCGGTTTCCATTTCGAATGAGCGTCAAATCCCGCCATCATCGATTTATGTTCTTTGTTTTACGTTACGCTTAGTGTTCGCTCAACTCTTTATCACTCACGAAACTTTGAATTAGCAGTTTCCCAGTCCTAAACTCCTAATAAAGTCCCCCCACCCTCTGGATTTTTGAGCGATTTTTTCGAGAGAAAAAAAAAGCGGGGGCTATATTCGGGTAAACAAAAGCAATCAAACACCAACAATACCTAAAACAATAGAAAAAAAACAGATATGTATGTGTAAACTTTTTATTCGACATGTAATAAAATTAATCATCAATAAAAAGAACTACAATTTACCTATCAGATGGAACATGAGAATTATGGGACAGGATGATACAGATATGTTTACTACAACTGAATAAATATATACAAGATTTATCTGTCTGGACACAGATTCGTGTCCTAACAATGTTTCATTATGTACAACACATCTACAAAGAATAAAAATAAGCATGTAAAGAATTGATAAATAGAGAATCTTCAGTCCTGTTCAAATTCTTTACAGATTTTTCTCATCATTTTCTTTTAAAACATTCTTTTCAAATTCTTCAAACTCTTTCTTAGTAATAATTTGTATTTCATCTTCTATTTGTTCCACACCCAAAACCTTAAAAGAATTATAAATCAATAACATTGAACATTTGTTATAAATATTGAAAATGTTACATTATATGTTAACGTTCATTATAAAAAGTTCAGAGGAAAGCACACAATGTACAGAAAAAGGTACATAAAACTGCTGAAAAGGTTTGAAGTCATTCATGCCACTCCATAGTCATGTGATTTTATGGAATGCAATTACAATAGTTTTTGAACATAGTACACCAACTATGAATGTTATTCATGTTACTATTGGTATTAGTATTGGTACTATTATTATAGATAAATTAATATTTTGAACGTTTTTTGAAATGTTTAAATCCACATCAGCTTTTTAGGTCATCTCGGCAGAGAAGCAAACCAAATTTAGGAATATTGGGCAATCACATCTCAGGATGATGTACAAAATAGCAACCACACTAATGCCAAACTAAAATGATTGCATCTAGTCTTTTAATACTACAATCCTATCCAAATTACTTCCCACAAGTACAATAAAGAATTAGGTTGAAAACTGATAGAATATTTGAAAATAAATAACAATAAAATGAGTTGAGAATATTGATAAGAAATATACTTTATCTACATAGAGTACACGTGAAAATGTTCAACATCTGAAAGGTAATTGAAATGCTTCTTACATAAAGGGTATGGCAATAAAAAAGGATTATTAGAAGAAGAGTAAACTGCAATCATTTTGCACTTATAATTTCTTTTTTTTTAATTTCTGAAACTAATGTCTTTGAAATTTTAAAAGTATTAGCACATAAGAGAGTAAGTTATATATATTGTAGAACATTTAAGTCTGCAGTAAAGATCCAGTTAAATGTTATTATTTAAGAGCAACTTTACATCATAATGTAAGAGTAGTCTAGTGTTCGACAAGCTAGTAGAAAACAAGAATAGATAGATAAAAATACAAGCACACCTTCTTTATTTGGACTGAACATAGAAATATATAAAAAAAGTATAGGCTCAATTGAATTTATTTTGGATTATTTATTATTTACACAATACTTTAAGTGTGAATAAAAAACGTAAATTCTTCAAAATATTTTACTCAGCGTTATTTTTTGCAAAATACTAATTTATTTTACAAGAGCTGTAAATATTTAATGTAATTATGGAGAAATGATAAAAATGATACAGATATCACAATGATACTATAATCAAAGAAAATTATTAAATAAGATGTTATTTACATGTACAAAATTTTCTACAGGTACAAAGCTGAATACTAGTTTAACAATTCTCCTTTCCCTCGCAATGTTGGACAATATATTGTTGTGTTTCCATCTGTCTTGGTTTCTAAAATTTCCTTCTCACAGTTGTGTTCCAATTCAACTAGTCACAGGAGAACAATGTGCAGGGATAGGAAGTAATTAAAAACTCTTCAACCTAAAAAGCAAATTTTTTAGGTTTTTGTCTCATTCTGTTTTTCTTTTTCTAGAAGTCTCTTTTCAAATTCTTCAAACTCTCTTTTTGTAATTATTTGAATTTCATCCTCCACTTGTTCTACCCCTAAGACCTTAAAAAAGAAACATATATTTTATAATACTATTTTGAATGAAGTTTGTCTGATAGAACTATTTCTATCAGAAGTATAACTACAAAGTCTACAAAAAAAGGTGAATAGTTGTATTTTGTTCACACTCGCATGTGATATTTATTTTCTTTTTACTATGGTGATACTATGTCATAATCACCAGGCTACAGCAGTAAACAGTAATATTTGTGACAATTGTTTGATGACTTGGAATGATGTTGAGTGTGTGACATCCATTATCACCATACGCTAAGCCAACTCTGGTGATGACAACAACAACTGATAATGACCATGACGATTAGTGGCGGCGAATGAGAATTCAGAGTATGTGTCTGTGCGGGGTTGGAGGCAAGAAATTAAGGACAGCAAATAGTACCAGTAAGGGAGGCGGTGGGGGGCAAACTTTATACCGCTGCTATCCTTGCTACTCTTCCTGACATCATATGCGATATGCCGCAACATGATTTTCAACATGTTGCTGAGGCGCTGACAGACGTTTGTGTGTCCGTGCAATGTACATTTTTAATAATACAATAAATTAAAGGCAATATACTATAAAATTAAAAGAAACAAAAAATGTTACAAAATGTAACCACTTTAAAAAGCCAAATAAAACTTATCACCCGGGCTAGCAGCAGAAGTTCCAAAAAGTTTTCAAAGTATATATCACTTTGTCGCCTCAAAATAAATTTAGTATTAAGTCCTTAATCGAAGTTAATTATAAGGATAAAGTACCTCTTCTTATCAGATTAGGAATTTACAAAATTAATTGCAAGAATTGTGATAAAGTTTATATTGCACAAACAAAAATAAATTTAGAAATTAGAAAAAAGGAACATTTTCGGCATACCAAATTTAGACAAATTGAAAAGCACCAGTAGTGGCACACTTTTGGGGCAAAAATATGAATTTGATGATAATGAAAGATTGTTGAAGGATGTTGGTGGGCGTTTTGAAATGTTGGTTTGGGAACAACCGCTCATACAGCTATTAAAGATCAGATTTCGAAGCTCCATTAGAAAATAATTTGATTTCAGAATTCATCCACCCGCTCACCACCAGAAGAACATTTAATCAGCAGTCAGCAGTTGCTGAGGATGGAAGCAACAGTTGCAGAAAATAGTTCCTGTTTAAAAAAGTGGAGTGTGTGGCCAATATATTATTACTATAATTTATTGTAGTGACTCCACAGGGAATTCCCGAAGTAATTTATGTCGCATCTATCATATCTTCCCAATTGAGCCACTAGCACACATCTTAATGTCCCATCTTCATAATTTCCACATACTAATCAAACAAAGAAGACATCTGTACACTGATGTACACCTTGTATAACACGAACCTACTATACAAACGGTTCATATCTTGTATTGGTGTTCATAAATTTAGGAATGTATTCCAACACTGAAATATTACAAAAAGTTCATAAAACTATAGATTCCAAAATCCTTCATTAGGGAGTTATGAAAAGAATTCACTGTAATGACTTCTCATGATGTATTTTATATCAATCTTACATTTTTACTCCCTTTGGTCAAAGCAATGGACTGTGCCTTGAGAGATCTTTTGTTCTTACTCAGAACGATAAATTATTAACTAGTTCAAGAAGAATTGCAAGAGGGGAAGGCTTTAGACCAAAACCAATTGGAAAATTTTACATGATAATCTTGTGTACCAGTTTAACTTAAAATTTAATCAAAATTCCAGAAGATAATAAATTTCGTCAACATGTTACAACAAAGTGTAATATCTCGTAGCATATGCTTTATTCTTTGATGTGATTGACTACTATGACCCATCAATAATTTGGTTTGTTCATTACCGTAAGTTCCCTAGCAACCCAACAATCTCTCTCTCTCTCCTTCCCAATTCCCTCACTCAAGTCATAGTCAGGCGGACAATGGCCTCAACCTCACCGTAAGACAGGAAGAAAATTACACTTGGAGAGCATTGTCCTGCTCAAGGAGATGCAAAGAACCCTTCAGTAACGGAGTTCAAAGTAAAGGGTGAGCCTCCTTTCTTATGTTGCAGGAAACCCTAGGTACAGAAGTGACAATTCCAGGAACCTCCAATGCAACTGAGAAGAATGTTCTATATTTTACTTTTTGCATTTACATTGATGTACAAAAAAATTAGAATCTGACTACAGATATTTCATCAATGTATCATATTTACCCAAATATAGTCCCCCCTTATATTAGGAGGCAAAATTTAAAAAATAAATGAAGTTGAGTAAAATCAACTTTCCAAAAAGGCTTTCTGAAGGGAAATGCTCATTCAAAATTCCATGTGAAATAATTGGAACTGGTAAGTATAATAAAAATAGCACTTTAAAAGCTAACTGATAGAGTTAAACTTCTCCTCTTGACATCACCAGATCCACACAGACTTCGGTTCTACTTCGAATTCTCGTTCCACTGCTTTATTTCTATGTGTCTGAGCATTATTTAGAACTCACAGTTTGATGACGTCGAGGCATCTTTGATCACCCAACATTCATTGTGTCGAAGAAGATCCCTGTCTCTCGAAAAAATCGTGTGTCACGGTCGTCGCTGTCGGCACGGCGACGGCAGTCGGTCATTCCTAGATGACGTGGACCAGTTCGGTTTCCTCTTCGAATAAGCGTCGAATCCCGCCTTCATCGATTGATGTTCTTTGTGTAACGTTAAGTATACGCTTAACTCTTTATCACTCACGAAAATTTGAATTAGCAGTTTCCCCGTCCTAAACTCCTAATATAGTCCCCCCGCCTCCCACTGGATTGTTGGGCGATTTTTTTCGTAAAAAAGGGGGGACTATATAGGGTAAATACAGTAAATGCAGTTATTGTAAGGAAATGAAAATTCTATATTTTGAACTTTTTGTATAATATTCCCATTTGTCTTACCTACAATGACTCTGTTCAGATCACAAAAGTAGAATTCTCTTGAATATCACATAATACTACTGTAGATCACATCACTCCTTTTACTGATCAATTAAAATATCACTACGACAAATCAGGCAATTTAGGAGAAATCAAACTACAAAATCAAAGAACAAATTGGTGGAATAGAATACAAAATTTTTTTAGTGCTCATCAATATGACAAAGCATGTAATAGTACGTACAAAGAAATAATTATGCGTGTGAGCAGAGTTGGCCTTCAAAGAATAAAATTCTCTTCTATTAAGCTACTTACCATGAACTTTATACTATGTTATTTTCCTCGCAATTTGTTCTTCATAACCCTTCATAAAATAAAGCATCTCAACAAATAAAATAATGACAAAAATTTAGTGTTTTAAAGAATTTCCGAGAATAACAGAGGTACTAAAAATAATGTTTATTATAGTTAGTTAGGATTCAATGACCTCATACCTCTGGGATGTAGAACTGCAACATATTTTGAACTCCATTCTTCAAAGTTACAACAGAACTCGGACATGATGTACACGACCCTTGCATTTTGAGTTTAACTATACCATCTTCAAAGCCCTAAACAAAAGAAATAAAAGTAACAATACCAGCATACTTAAATAGTGAAAGAAAATTCAATAATTACCATAGATATAAGAATTTTATTCATTCATATTTAATGTAAAAAATTTTCCCTGAGCTGTCTACAAGTTTGGTAGCCTGCTAACCATACATGGAAAATTATTAATACCATAACATTAATAAACATACACACAAAAAAAGGAATAAAATGTAAACATTATTGAATTATGAGATCAAAAAATCAGCATAAAATAGAACAGATCTAACAGAAAGCATATGGTTAATAGATGAACAATATAAAATAACAACTTGAATGAATTATTATTGAAAACCAAATGAAATTCTGTTCCACATAATGGTCCCTTCACTTGTGAGCGCTTAGAACTTGTTCTAAAAGTGTGCGCCGTGGTAGCCTGTGAATCATGATAAGGGGAGCCACATTGTAGTAGACAGGAATATTTATATTAAAACATATTACACTTTTCTCTAACAACAAAGCCCTTTACACAAACTTTAATTTTTCTCCTCATATCTCTACATCAACCACTTCTACTAATGTGAGAAGAGTAACCTAGTCAAAAGTATAATTAAAATTTGTCCAGCACTATACAGTGAATAGTCATGTTCATTGATTTTTATATGAAGATTATATGAAGAGTCACAGAAAATTATTACACTGAAAATGATTTTCAAACCACATCCACACCCTGTAAATTGATTTTTATGAAATTTGGCATAATTGTTAGTATCTATGTATACAAAACCCTTACACTTTCAAGGAATAATTTATACTTTTCTCGAAATAAAGATTTATATTTCTACAGCACAAGAGGATGTCCAGTGTTCATAGGTAAAGCTGCTACTGAAAAAGATCCTTTCTAAGAATGCAGATCTTCTTTACAATTAACTGCCTTATTCTATAGTCTTCAGAGAACACTACATTCACTAAATGCATTTCTTCCAGATGTTTCATAAACACCTTTCTTTTTAAGAAAAGTCCATCTGTAGTTTAAATCTACATTAAGTTGATTCTTAGTGAGTAGTAATCTCCTATCCATTAAAGAATATTTCAATTGTTTCAAAATCAAACTGAGTACAGATTATTTATGTGTACTAGAAAAGAATCATAGAAAAAATTACCAATTAGGGAAAAATAAAGTGGATAATACATAATTCATTGAAGTTCACGATTAGCAAATTCTCTAATATTACTTGCCAACAACACTGGGGAAAAAATTGAAGCAGTGACAGCATTACTAAATTAAATCAGTAAGTGAAATGGGCACATGGACTTGAGAAGGAATTGAGTTGGAGAAGAATTAAAAGAAAACAACTCCCAATTCTTACCATAAACACTATATCTCCTCCATCTTCTTGTACAGTGGGTCTGATTCGAGTGTCCAACAACTCCTTTATCATAGAAACAGTTTCATCATCATCTTCTGTTATTTCTGTAAAAATCACAAAAATTACTCAAAACTTGCAAAAATTTACTGTTTAAGCAACTAATATAAAATTTAAAAATCCTAATATGACTCAAAAAAATCCTTCCTATTAATATAAAGTAATAAATAATTTGTCAACATAAAAAATGTGTTTCCTTAGCCACACTTATAATTCTGCCATGCATGCTGTTTTCGAGTTCCACCTGCCATCATTTCTTACCAATTACTTCACTTTAAAGAAAAGTAATTGTTACTTCAGATTAAATTATAACAATACATATGGTTATTAAGTAATTGCTTTATTTCTACTTCAGGTTTTGTAAGCGATTTCTAACATTCATCAAACTACCTTAAAAATATTAATTTTAAGGCTCTTTTAAACTTTACAATATTCGTAGATAATAAAACCTTAGAAATCTTGAAATATTTATGGTATCCTTTCATAAAGTAAGGTAAATTGAGCAAATAAGGGGAGTTAATACTAATTATAATAGTTTGTTTGATTATTTGAGGGTCTACCAAAATCTAAACTAATTGAAGACTTAACACAACAACTCGTGCATAAAATCCTACAATTGGAGACAAAATACCAAATCAAAAAAATGGAAAACATTTTACCATTATTTTGGCAAAGCTGACAAGTTACACCATGGAGATTTATGCACAGAACTTTCTTTAACACGCAAATTCATGAAACGTGTCGAGGGAAACACGATGTATTTAAATGTATTTAAATGAGTTTCATAATTATAAATATTAATAATTAATTTATTGCAAAAAAATTGCAGTTACAAAGGTCCTAAGATAGAGGCGGATTTATCATTTCAGTACCCACCTAAGATAAGAATAGAAGTAGTTAGCTATGTGCTACAAAATGAACAGAATACCAACAAATTTATATTTAATTTATTACAAAGAAGTTATTAAATAAATATGTACTATTATCAAATCTTTAAATTATTCAGAAAATATTGTTTATAAATTGTACTTATTAAAAAACTCTAAATTTGAGATATTTATTACAATAGTATTGAGACTGGCCAAAGCCTAGAGATCGTATTTATAAAGTCTGCCTCTACTTGAAGGAAACCGGAGAAAAATCTTTAATAAATAGAAACACGCTACACAAGTAGCGCCTCACCAGTGTCACTAGGAGCTTCACTCTCTGTTACAATTGGCAAACCACTGGCAAAGAAATCCATTATGGTGGCAAATATTTCTGGTTTCAGAAGTCTCCACTCAATATCCTCATCTATCTGTAAAACAAGAGAAGTATTTCACTGAAACTAGAAACAACAAGCAAGAATATAATGAAGAAGGAAAACAGAAGCACATAAACTGAAAGAAAATGTTTAAAATGTCAAATATCAACGGGAGTCATTTAATGACATTTATTTTATTTAAAACCTTTTTTTTACATAAAGCAAGAATAATATATATTATTAACTGATAAAAACATCATACACATACACAAAATGAATTTTATATACACAAAAACATAATCAGAATGATTTATGTTTTTATGTAACTTAATTGAATTAGTAAACTGCAAGCACAGCACTTTGCTAAAGGCAAATAATTGTGAAACATACCACAATAGTAAACTTTCATCAGTAGTTTCAATATTCACTTAACCCTGCACCACGCATGACGTGAGAGCGTGCGGGGTGGTATTTGGACCACCCAACCTTTTTTAATGACTTCTAGAAGATTTTACCGAACATGGGCAATATTAATTCAGAAAAACATTTTAAAAAATGAAAAAACATTTTAATTAAAAAGTAACCAGAAAAATATCTAAAATTGATAAAAATAAAATAAGTTGTGATGACCATTTTAAATATATACAAGTAGTAGAAGATAATGCTCAAATTAAAATTTTTCAATCTTGTTTCCATTAAAATATATGTGGGTAAAGATAGATTATTTTTTATTTTAAAATTTAGATTAAAATAATCAGTAAAATTATTTTATTCACTTTCACTGTTTTATAAGGATAATACAACATTAGATAATAATGATTTCTGATTGACTGATCAGAATCACTATCTTGGTCATCTAATTTTATTCCAATAGACTCGTAATTTATATTGTCATCACAATCAGAGCCGTCAGAGTCATTGTCCATTTCCAATTTCCTGAAAAGTGCTGAAGAATTTCATCAGAAGTATTCAATGACTGAGACCTGTACAGAAAACAATAATAATGACCAACAAGAGAAATATACACAATGAATTAAAGACAAATTTATATTATAACAGAAGTAAAACGATTTAAATATTCAACTGACAGCGATATAGTGGAATTAAAACAAATTCTTAAGTTTCATTTGACTTCATGGAACGGATTATTGTAAGTAGGCGCAAGGCGGTGTTAGGACTGCTCTAGCAGCACGTTCTCTTGGCAACAAAATCACAGACACCAAAAGAGTCATGGACATGCAGTAACAGTACTAACTGGCGGGCGAAGGTGTAACTGAAGAATATACAGACCCTTATGACTTAATTTCAATGTTCATAGTTTTTCAGAGCAAAAAAAAGTTCAAAGGGCGGTTCAAACAGAGCCCAGACGTGCGGTGCAGGGTTAAACATGATTCTCAAATTTGCAGCAATTGTTTTGTTAATAGCCACCCCATATGTTACATTTGCAGACATAAAGAAACTACAATTTTTTTCTTTATATTACTGATACATAAATTAAAAATTTAATAAAAATTAATTAAAAACAAGCAAAATCTGATAACCCCATTAGTTATCTTTATCGTATGAGCTGATTTGATATGTTGCTTGAGAAAGGAGTTGGTGAGTCAGTTAGTAATGTCTTCACTGGAATCTCTTCATTTAATTAAATGCAAGAAGAAAGACAATAAAAACGCTTGAATATGGATAAAGAATAGATTCATCTTGAAATATGAATGATGAGAAATTATTGTTGGAGGATGGTGAAACTTATATAAAAGTTTACAAAAAGAGCTAGGACACTAACTGAATTTTGGGAATAAACTGAAAAAACACAAATCAAATTCACTTTAACAAAATGAGGGAAATGGTTTTCACTGAAACCACAATGTCATCCACCAATTCATGAAAAAATGATTAAAGAAACCTGAAAAGTCATCATAAGGTTTATTTGCATCAGCTGCAATCCATAGTGCTGAAGAAAACATGGTAACAATAATGTATAATTTACAAGTACACAATTTTTTGAAAACAAATATTTTCCATTTACCAAACAATATTATACTTTATTCTATAATTGAGATCAATTTAAGCTGATATTTCCCTAATTTTTACATCTTTCAAACCACACGTACTTAAACACTTAAATTTCTCATGACTAATAAAGATAAATTGGTATACAATAAGACAACAGAAATTTATGATTCCTTTATTATAAGTTTAGTGACAAAAAATAATGATCATATTTTATATTAAACACTTTTTTCATAATTGTTTTTTATAAAATATTATTAAAACTTCATGAACACAATTCATCTCTTTCAGAAATATGAAATCCGATTTTCACATAATTAGATAAATTAGATGTCCTAACAGAGTAGAATAATGGGAGACAAATAATAATGATTCATTTTATATTTGGAAAAAGAAAAAAAAAAGATTTAATTTGATATTTGCAAGAAGTGTTTTTTTTAACAAGTTTAATCATAATTCCATGAAATTTTCTCACAGGTGCAGAAAACAGACAGAATCCTACAAGGACCTAATACTAATAGCTATTAATATCATACTATACCTTGGTGACTGTAATAAAATCAGGTCCGAAAAATACAGACTTCACTCCTTCAATACGAAACAATAGTTTTCCCAATGGAGAACAAAATGCTGTGGTTCCATTTGGGAAATCCATAGTTTTTCCTTCACCTAAAACCTAACAGATAAGTAATAATAATTATCTAAAATCACACCATTTCAAAATAATAAAATCATCAGATTTTATAGTAATAGTAACACAAATTATGATTAAAATATTAACAAGTGCATTAAGTTTACAATACCACATAAGTTTAAAATGATTATTGTAGATTTAAATAATGATTAATATAACACAATATTAGTAGAGAATTGTGCACTAAAACATCAAGTATTCAAGAATATCTTAAGAAGTACTGTTCACAAGCGAGTGCTGTGCACAAGTTAACACCAGTACACACTGCCGATTGCTATCTTAAATACATTTGTTAATATCCTGTATAATACTATAAGTAAACATATTCTTTTCTTAGCTACTAATATTAATTGCAACTTGTTTGAAAGTATACTATAATCTGGCAACAATACTTTAGCAAAATAGAACCTGAAAAGGAAAGTACAAAAAAGAAATAAAATATTGAAATGGTTCAAGAGAAATAGTCATTTAATAAATAAATACATTCCCATGTCAATTTATCATTCGTAAATGCCCAGTAAAATTAATTTCAAAAAGTTGAATTGCATTTAGAAAAACTGCAAAATTTTCCTGCAACTCACATCAACACCAGGAATAAATTTCAAGCTGTTGGGGTTGGGAGTCTCTTGTGTTTGAATAAACAATGTTCTCTTAGCGCAGTTAGAAACAAGACTCCTAGGTTGCAACAGAGTTTTCTTGTCCCCATTCTGTGGAGTATGATACCATCTTGGCACTTCATTTAACCTAGAAGAAAATTAATTGACCAACCACATAAAACATGACTAATTAAAAATTCAAAGATTTAAATGATCTTCACATGTCAAGTCAGAAAGTGTGCATAAAATATAAAAGGTAAATAGTTGTGATTGTATAAACTGACACTGGTGGAGAGAGAATTTAAATAAATAAGTGAGTCATTGCGAGCATTTACACACCTATAAAACAAATCTTACATCTTTTGAATCACCAATACGCACTAAAATTGGTACCAATGATTGAGGTTATGGTGCGTCATTTTGAACATCGCAATTGCCTTAAAGGAGCAAATCTAATTCTTTCATAGTTACAAAAACTTACTTAACATTTGGCTGTATTTTCTGCAACAAATATTTCGAGAAAACTCCCGTAATCCGTATACATCCACATCGGCCAGCCATAATTGCAAGGATGGTAAGTACGTTGCACTTGATGCTGCTGGTCAGCTGAAGGCGCTGCTGGCACAGGTGCCAGCGCTCTCCCCAGAGTCGTCTGTGGTGTCTGTGGTGCTTATTTCTCTGCGCTACGCTGATGTGGCGCGAACGTGTTGCATTGTTATGAGTGTCAAGAACATGGTCAGAACTGAACGCAACGCAACTGCTCAGACGGTGCAAGTAAATTTACTTTGACGCAAATATGTTTCCAGATATTTTTTTTTGATTCAGGGGTGGATTTTAGATTTGATTTAGGGAGGGTTCCATGAAGAGAAATACCAGGGTGTGCGGGTCCCTCCGGAAATTAAAAAAACTTCTAGAATGTTATTATTACACATTTGTAAGATTTGTAAGATTATTAATGCAGATTTTGTGAGAAAGTCAACAAAACACTTTCATCATTAATTTATTGTGCTAATAAAGTTCCATTATTCCAAACAAAATTCTTATTTTTTTCTTTTATTAATGATTTACACATTTTCAATTAACTTTCTACTGTACATTTTATTTAGATAATTTTCTATAATAAAATTGACTCGCAATCTCGCTGAAGTGCGTGTTAGAAACTGTAAAATATCGCAGCCCCATTTCGTATTCCTATGTAGGAGAGAAATAAAAAAAGCAAAGCAAGTAATATGCTTGTTCCATGAAGTCGTCGTCTCACACATTTTATTTCGTTCAGAGAATTGGTAGCCCAGTTGAGGTTAGTTGTTTGTTGCGTTCCCCGTGGAGTTTAGGGACAACTCATAATAATAGCATCCAAATTCGTCCAATACCGAGTTAAACCCTTTTTTCGGGACGTCCATTTTCTGCACAAGCCGATGGCAACAAGCGTGACGTAATACACTTCACATCCATTACTTGTAAAGCAATTGGTCGCTAATTGTCTGTAAAATGGACCGCGCAAAGTGGGTTTAAGACCGATGCAGAAACCAAGATTATGTGGGTTTACCAACAACTTGGCTCACGTGGACGGGTTAGTAGGAATAGTTAGTAATAGATAATGATACAAGGAGAAGTAGGAGGTGGATAGAGGAAGGAGGGTTCGCTTTTCAGTAGTCACAGCTATATAAAATGGGATATTCATGTGAAAAACTACAAATTTTTCTAGTCTCACCTGGGGTTGAATCTGGGAAGACTTGATGAATAGGAAGAACACTACCACCTGAGCCATCAGAGGGGCTGGCACACCAGTTAGAGATCGTTTAGTTCAATATTAGTTTGGCACACGGAAAAAAATATGCTTGCCAATGGAAATCAGAAACTGAAATATTTATAAACCAATACCTTGACCGAAATACACCCTCTCTCACCCAACCGAAATCCTAAAAATCAGAATGAACAAACCTTCCTGATATTCTTCTGCTGAACGACACCGAAATCGGATTCAGACGTGACAACTACCCGATTATTTCAATAACATTCCACACTCTCCAGCTCCGACAAAAGACTGGACAGCGCTACAAATGAAGGTTTTAATTTTAAATGAATTCTCATTTCCTGGGGTTTCTTTGTTTTATTCTTCTTTGATATAACTATAATACTGGAATTAATGGGATGGTTACATACTTACTCTGGAGAGTAAATTAGCTCGTTCTGTCCTCCACGTGGTCCAGTGTAGATATCAACTGCTTTTCTGACAAGAAATTATTTATTTATTTTTGTTATCATACTTACAATTAGTACAGTTATTCGAAGTAGTATTAATCTAATGTATAAACATTACAATTTCTTAAATAAAGAGTATTTACTTTCGTAAATGTAGCTATTCCTTACGAATATACTACAGCTCACTTAGGAGGGACGAGTAGACAAAAGATTCAGTTTAATTTTTCCAAAATCATTCATTATAATAAACGTATTTCACGGTACATAATGTATATATAATGTAATCACTGAATATGATACGAAGATATTTAAAATACCTGTACCCTTACAAGGCGACCTGTGTAATTATAATTTATGAAACTGCATTTGGAGCTACAAACATTNGCTTTTCTATCACGATGTCACTACCACGAGTGATGTTCAACGATTGAGAGAGAAGCCTCGTTGCGCCTTCCCAGCTCGACCTCAACCCCCACTCATTTTCATAGTTCACTTATTACGCCAATCAGACTCCCCTTTTGTTCTTCGCTCCACGAGCTTCCTAAGGTGCGTTCATAGTTTTGAGTTCTACGCGTCGCCTATCCCAAAACATACCACCGCTTCGTCTCGCTGTTAGAATTCGCTCCGTTCGGCGCTGTATTTGAATCCCCGTTCAATGTATTTTACCCCAACTCGTCGTTATATCCTCAAAAAAAAATCTATTAAATATCGTATAATTACCTAACGAATCTGGGTCGTTAGAATATATATATATATATTATTCCTTCCAATTCAGATAAATTAGAAAAGTGTTTTAAAGTTTTGGAAACTTTTTATATATAATTAGTACTCGTATAATATAATATGTATAATCAAATATAAAATGTATAAAGAAGGCTGGGCAACTACGCTTATTTGCTGTCCACGTAAGTTGGAACCGCACAAAAAGATTTTAGAACACAAACAGTTCATTGGAAAACTTTTTATTAGCCGAAGCCCCCAAACCCCCAAGCACAATAGCCCAGGTCCTTTCTGTAAGAAGTAAACAGAGGGCAATCTACTGGTGCGGTTGATGGAGCCTTAGTTGGAGTAGGGGGAGCTTTAGTTGGAGTGGGGGGAGCGTTAGTTGGTGGTATCTTCGGGGGAGGAGCGATTGTTGTTGTTGTTGTCGTTGTCGTCGTCGTCGTCGTCGAGGTCGAGGTGGTGGTAGCAGGTGAGCACTCTTTCACTTTTGATTCTTGGTTACACATCCTTTTACTAGAATCGTAACCGAGTCCTGTTGAGCAAGTCTTTTTTTCGGGTTTATTCTCTTTCCCTGGGCATTCGTAAAAGTTATGGCAATCCAATGGATCACTGTATCGTTTCACCTCGTTTTCTGGACATTTAAAACTACATTTGGCTGTATTGTCATCAAAGGTTTGATCTTTTGGACAACGCATCACTGAGGTTACGGAGCCCTTATTTGGAAGCGGAATACAAATTTGGTAGAAGGGAGGACTCGTCTTGAAGCCTTTTGATCCAGGGCTGTCTTGGGCACATTTAAGTTGTTCGTCGGTGCAGGGTTCAGTGACTTTTTCCTGGCATTCTCCCGAAACTGGGTCGTATTTAGTGCTGCAGGTATCTGTGGAAAATGATAAACCATAACAGAAAGTCAACAAAACGAAAAAACTTACAGAATACATAGTCTTGACATAAAGTGTTTGAAACCAATTTAGTTCGAATGAACGCAAGGATGGCTCCTTTCACAAAATCGCAGTGCTTCTCAGATACATGAATACATATTTTTCACCGCATTTCTTGGCATTTTTCTTTTATCCCAGTAATAAGAACTGATTATTATAATATGTTCTACTACAATACTTATATTTCAACAAGTAAATTTTTTTCGCAAGTAAATAATTGATTTCTACCATGGCTGGCATCATTCTTTCCAAACACTACCCTTATAATAATTTAATAATTTCTATAAATATACTGTAAAAAAACAGTTAAAAACTGTGTATGACCCCCGCAATGGTCCATCAACTTGACCTAATATTGACCCTGATATAATCGGAATGTGACTTAAATTTTCTTAATGTTTACATTGTTTCTTATGATTTTTGAGTGTCGCTAGTTTCAGAACGCTAATCCCGATAAGATATGAATATATGGATTACCAGTGAAATGCTCCAACTTCTCATTGCAAACATGGTAGCGCTTACAGTCCCCTGAATCGGGAAAAGGTCCTTTTTGCAGGCAACGGAAACCGGGAACTTCAGCTGGGGGACAAGAAATGTCCTGCAACACAACAAATGAAGAAAATGAATAATTCCATAGCATGAATTGTTTAGGGTTTGCAACAGATTTCAAAAACGTTTTATTTGGGATGCGCCCAGCTCTCACCTTGTTGCACCCATTCTTGTCACAAGCCATTCCGAAGCTTGAACAACTTATAGTTTGCGATATTTTCACCCGATTCTCCTCTTGAGTACACACGAGCAGTTTGTCGCAACCTTTACAGGCTAAACCAGCTCCTCCCTCACAACCTGGATCAACGTTGGGGGATGTAGATCCCTGCAGAGCAAACAAATTAAAGTTCTTATTAAACGGTGTCGCGAATGATATAGTTAATCTTTGATTGCTTTATCTATCCCTGACGTGTTAGAGCAAAACACTGAAATATTACCCACTGGAATCGTTTTCTTAAATCCACTCAGTTCTTATTCGAAATAATGCTTTGGCACTTGCTGCTTCTTGTATGTGTCTCACGCAGATAGTCCATGGGTATGTGGGAGGAACGAAGGGGCCTTTGGCCCGTAGGGCTACGGAACCATGTCCCGTAGGGTTCAAACGCACGACACACAGAATTCAAATTTAAGTGTTACCTCCCAATAGTTACCATATTTTTCACCCAATAAATTAACATGTAACAGGCATATCTTATGCATCATTTTATTGGTTGGCTACTCCACCGACTATTATGCTTTTCAGTGGACGAAGTAAAAACCAATTTAGTTAAATGGTATTGATTAAATCATTACAAATCTGATAATTAAATTTATCTGCACAAATATCTAACTTTTCAAATCTGCTAGTAGGTATCTTCCAAATAAAAAAAAAGATAAAAGTTCTGCCTTTATAGTTAAGGTCATTTTCCAGAACTGAATTTGACATCTATGCACAACCTTTGATAAAACATTCCAGGCGTCAAGTACTTGTCAAATGTTGCTGACAAAAGAATTTCATAACAAACCGATATCTTAGTGGGGGAAAAATCCCCAAAATCCAAACTTGCAATTAATTATAAATATCTGGGTGACCAAGCTTCGCTCCAAAGGCTCACAAACTGGTCATACGATACAATTTTTTGCTAATTTGGTAACTGCGCAGTTAACGTTGTCCATATGAGGTGTTTTTTTGTGTGTGTCCGAGTTTAAGGAATTTTATGGAATTGACACTCCGTATTTACGCGGTAGAACACATACTGAGAGTAAATAGAAAATACTAATCAATTGTCTTAAATTGTACTTGCCTCTTTTATTCACACATTGGTAAACAACTGAAAATTATATATTCATAGTAATCTATTTATAATATTAGACATTACTATTAGACACACGTGTTCATTTTTGAGATAATAAGTGTTGATTGCTTGACTCCCACGAGAGAGTATGCGCCGTCCCTACGACACCGATCAGTGGCAAACGGTCTTCAGATGAAAGAAGGTATTTTGTCTCTGATTGGTAATCACTTATTCTTCAGGTCTTTACTTTCCAATTATACGCAGGCACAAGGAAAGTATGATGAACGTCCGAAAAGTAAATCGAGATCTTTTCAGGTCTTACGATAATGGAATGTATGTGATAGATTTTTGTTTATTCTATACAACACAAAATAATCAACGTATCCAAACCAAAACTTGATTTTGGTTTGAGTACATTTGGAATACGGACTCATTTCTATAGACTCTTTCTGTCGCTGTAGACACGTGGGTATTTTGCTCGTGTCAGCAGAATGATACGTTCGCACGCTTCCACACACAACCGGGAAAAGATGGTTGAACTGGGGTCAACGTTGAAATAAAATACTCAACACGTGTTTTCATTTTTCATCGAGGATTGAAGGGAAAGGTTAGACTACATCCGTATTCTTTGCATGTTTATTTTTTTCATAAGGTAGTAGTAGAATTTTGTTTTTGAATTCTATACTGAATTTTCTTTTTGAATT
This sequence comes from Laupala kohalensis, assembly GCA_002313205.1. Classification (NCBI taxonomy): domain Eukaryota; kingdom Metazoa; phylum Arthropoda; class Insecta; order Orthoptera; family Trigonidiidae; genus Laupala; species Laupala kohalensis. Next base: position 38,431 of record NNCF01125784.1, on the reverse strand, counting down.
GATCAGTTCTAAAAACACGTTTTATCTTTGAAGAAATTTACAGTCCTCTTATTTCTTTGCCAATTATTACTTTACATGAATTCGCTGGTTCATATTTTGTTAGTAGAGTTAATTTTCATTCTATGTGATTAATACGTTACATCAAAAGTAGTTGTGTCTAATTCAAATGCATATAGTTTATTTCATAATGTTTCAGCCTTGAAAATATTTCAAGGTAATTTCATTACCTTTTTAAAAATAAGATAAAAGTACATCGAAATTTGTTCATGCTATAGGGATCAAAGTCTCATATGTTGTACATGCGAGGTCCGAGGTCGATTTCCCGACGAGAAAGTTATATTTTCAGTTATTTTTGTCGACATGATCTGCCTGATTATACTTTCGTCGTGTGTTTAACATTTTTATTAAAGAACTGGTTAAAGAAAAAAAAGGTCAGCTGTCTCGCAAAACGCTGGTTCAATCAGCTTGGGATGCTGTTGGTGGCGAGTCTGAGTTTACGGATTGTTAACTAATATATGACTCTTATTTGTTGAATTGTTACAAATTAAAAACATTCATAGTGATTGAAAGACAATTTGAGATGGAAACTCATATGAACTGAAAGAAAAACTGTTCTTGCAGTTAAGCAGCAAACTTCAGCAGTTTCATTTGCATTTTAATTACCCAGCATCTATTCATTAAAGGAAAAATGTAAAAAAAGAGGATAAATGTATAAATAGACTTATCATATGATATATAGAAGAAAAAGCACCCGCTCTCACGGAATTTTGAACCCCGAGTTTTATATTCGTGAATCACGCACGTCTCCCCTGGACCACCAGACTCATTGAGATGACGTAAGAATTTATGTTTTATTAACGACGCCAGCAATTCACAGGTGTTAAAATGGTTCTACAAAGAAAAGAGACCATGTTATATCACATTTTCATTCCAAAATGCATCTAATCCGTGAATTTTATTAAAATCGCTAGTGCCGTTCTCGAGAAATGTTTTTTACAAATACATAGGTAAATAGGTACATACAATTATTGCTCGCTTAATAGTATAGGATATAATGGGGTTTTATTCTTACTTCCATATTTCCTGACTTGGAACAATGTGAGTTTGTACTGAAATATTCCGTTAATCCTAAAAAAAACAACTTTATTCTAAACAAAAACTGTTAGAATCAGTATATCCTAAAAATAAACCCGAATAATCTAGTCTAGCATTATGCACTCGGGATAAACTAGTTTGGCCTGATTAAATATAGTCCAATAGGTTTTTTTTCTGACACACACAGGTCAACCTGGCTGACCTGGAAACTTGTGAAATAGGGTTTGACCGATATTGAAATGGTACTTTTATAATCGCAATGACGCATCAAAAATAATAGCTAATGATGTCAGAGCGGAGGAGCTAATTCCCTCGCACTCCCACAAAGTTCGGAGGAAATTACAACTGCAGGAGTTATCACACGGTTCTCACTAAATAGGACTGACATTTAAACAAATCGTAAGCGATCCTTTTACTTTGTAATGAATAACATAACTTGAGCTTCATAACTTTAGTAGAATAATGCTGCCCCGAGGAGACGGAGATGTCGTTTACACATGCTCCATTGCGCATCTCCGTGCGGTTGGCTGACTGCTCGAAGCACGTTCAGAAAGCTTCGTAGCGCAATGGAAACACACCACATGAATTTAGGGTTTTGGGGAGCGGGGATTTGTATTACTCATAATACAGCGCAAACTTTGGCAACAGTCCTTACCTCCCTGCGCAGACGTCTCCGAGCAGGTCGATCGCTTCCAAAGCCTCCTTGAAGCAGCGCGTCGTCGCCGTCGATTGTTTGGCAACCTTTCGTCTCATTGGAGGCGCGCGTGCCGGGAGGGCAGTGCACAACGGTCAAAGGCACGTGTTCGTCTGCGCACAGCACCAACAGCTGCGGGTCCCAAGGATGCGGCGCCCCTCCTGATGCTTTGCACGCAGAAGCTGCGGCCTCGGCACGCTACGACCAATCGAAATTATACATCGATTAATTATATCCATGCTAGTGGATATATTACGCACATAATCTGAATTTGACCATTGGACGAGAAAAGAAAAACGACCACAACTAGATTTGTTAGATGTGTTTTTACTTTGGAAACGACCAAAACTAGTTTTGGCCAAAGCGCAACGCCCAAAACAAGAATTGGACGTTTTGAAAACGCACAAAACTAGTTCTGGTGAAAACGCATCTACCAAAACTACGTTAGGTAACTTCTTCCGTGTGATGGCCGATTTCGGGTTTTGTGCATAACAGGTGTACCATGTTAGTTTTTTGCTAAGGTAGATTCGTCTGTAGAGCCGACTTATTCCGGAAGGTGATGCTTGCCAATGATGACACAGCGAGTTTCCTCTTCTTCACTTTCGAGCCTAAAGAAGTTTCACTCAAATAAAATAAACATTAAAAATAAGCTTTACATTAAAAAGTTTTGTGCCAAGAGGTATATTTTATTAAAAAAAAGCAGTTACAAACTGCGTATGACCACATGGAGGACAAGAAACTAACTTACTCTCTGGAAACAAGCTAGGGACCATCCCATCAATTCCGATCAATAGTCCTATGGCAGAGGCAGATTTTACCTTTCAACACACTCCTCACAAAACAAAAAATAGTTCGGTGCGTGTTATAACATTAAAATAATACAAACAAATTTGTGTTTAATAAACACAAAAAAGTTATTTCACAAGTACGTGTTATTATCAGACTATAGATCAATCGGAAAATTTTGTTTATAAATCGTAACTGTAAATAACACTAAATTAGAGATTTATTATTTCCTTAGATACCGTCTCTAGGCAAGAGCCTAGCCAGTCTGTACAAAAATAATCCACCTCTACCCGAAGGAAAACCGGAGAAAAACCCGGGCCAAGAAGTACAAAGTAATTTCTATTAATGTGATTTTGACCATTTTCTTTATCTATACTTAGTAAAGTTTTTTAATTGTTTTGGTCTTGAAGAAATGAAAACTCCCATTTACAACATGCCAACGTTTCGGCCTTCTTTATTTTGACCTTCTTTTTTATTATTATTTTTTTGTCTTAAAATTGTGGGTTATTCAACGTACAGATATTTTACGGTTTGAAACTCTCAGTCTACAAGTTAGATTGTGTGACAAACACTAATCTAGTTTTATCTTGCTTGTCTTCCTCATAAGCCGCACACTTCCTGACGAAGGCCAAAATAAAGAAGACCGAAACGTTGGCATGTAGTAAATAGGAGTTTTCATTTCTTCAAGACCAAAACGCAAAAGAAATGACTAAGTACAAAGTAATTTTCAGTAAAATTGAAAATGAATAAAATATAACCACAAAAATCTATTCCTTGATCACCCATCATAGGCACGATACTGAGAAGATACATAAATGAACGGAGTTTTAAAATATGGAATATACATTTTGAAAGCTTGAGGCACCTTGCGCCATATGTACAAATACTAGTTTAAAACTTCTGAAAAAAAGCCACAAGCTTTTAAAACGTGTATTTCATATTTTAAAAATATCTACATTTATGTACCTTCTAATAACTTGCACCTATGAGTTACCAAGGAAGATACTTTTTTGTTGATATTTTTTATTATTTTCGATTTTTCTGAACATTACTTTTTATTTTTTTGGTATAGTATAAATAAAAGCTTGTCTTATAAAAGTTTTTTACGTTTATTATAAAGTTTTTTACTACATTTTTTAAAATTACAAATAGTGCTCAAGGTAATAAAATTATTAAGACCAAACTCGATGGCCTTTCCATTTGCAATTAGGAAGTGCGAGTACCCATCACCCACCTCCATCAGATCAGTTCCATGGTATCATAATCAACTACTGTCATGGAAACCACATACGCCTGTAAAAACTTGAAAGTGGCCGAGAAAACAATTACAAATTAAAAACTGGAATGATTCCATACAAACGAACCTTGCAAGCCTGCAAAAATAAATAAATTTTTGCTTAAATGTTCCAGTCATTGGGTGAGGTTTATGAGAGGGAATTTTATTTATGGCCAGCAAGAGCTGCTGATTGACCAAACTTTCCACTCCATACGACTTATTCGAGAAATGTATTTAGAGATCTATCTTCAACAGAGGAATTTTCTAGAATTAATATAATTGTTAATGTATATCCTCCGAAGTAAAATTGAGTTCTGTTGAAAAATTCTTATTTTTTCATAAGTTACGTTACTGTGAATTCATTGCAATATTTTTCCGATGTGGTCAAATAAGTCTAAAAGAAAAAAAAAAGAAAAACGATATAATATTCCATAATTTCAAATTACATTTATTGAAACAAAATATTTATGTCATACTGTGATATAAAGAAATGCAGCATCCTAAGTCTTTTATTCGTGATATTACCCCCTAAAACAAACCCATATTTTTTAATTCAAAAAGTGATTAGAATAATATCTCGACTGTGTGTATGAAAACATTGTAGATCAACGTTGTCCAACTTAGTTCGCAAGACAATTTTGTATACACTTTCGATCGATCGGACCGGAACGGGATCGGTTTTGACAAAACGAATAAAGCTAATGGGTCGTATTTATTTATTTGTATCTCAATATTGTTATTTTCGCTCATAAATTTATATAATGCAAGCAGGGAAAATTAATTAGTATATTTCTTCATTTTTTAAAACTATTTTTAATATTGAAGAATATTATAATAAAATGTTTTCATGTTGCAATGTTTGACGGGGTAATTATTAACCACATTTTCTTTTCTCTCTCACCGAACTTGCTTCGTTATATATTAATTCTGGAAGTGCAGATTCAAAATATAAAATTGAGCGCTTCAACGTTTGATGAAAAATTTGATGTAAAATGTGCTATAACTGGTGTTCCGTAAAAAAAAAAAAGTTGGACAGAGTTATTCTAGATTCATTATTATCATTATGATAGTTTTGAATATCCATTCTCGTTCAACGGAAAGTGTAAATGACCCGTGGAATAATTGTCCTTAAGGTGGGACCATCACTACAAGTTCGTCAAGTCACTAATTGTTTTCTATTTTATTATTATTATTATTATACTTCATTTAAAACACAACAATATGAATAATAATGATGAAAAAACACGGTTTAATTTGTATCTATCGTTTAATAGTATAGTACAAATAATATTCAAGAACTTACTCGACTCGTATGAAATGCATAAGAGCATTAAGTACAAACATGGCGACCGACCACAACGGTTTCCTGATTTATGCATCTCACCTCAGAAAAAGTTTAATAGTTTTCTCAAATGTCCGGACACATACAGATAAAAGTGATATAAAAAATACTACGGGACATTTACTACGAATCAAAGTAAACTTCCATCATTTTCGTGATTTAAATGTTGGTCATTTTTTGAAAACAAATGTTTTCTCCATTAGACGCAATGTATTTCAACATCAAATATAATTGCAGTTAGTTCATTTAATTGACCGGAGAGGTATGTTTTCAAGTTGAAATCATAATAAATACACGTTACTCTGTTTATTTATACTGATTTAAGATATTTTAGTGATTGAATTCTACCTAATCTAGTACTCCCTTAAGATTTGTTCTCCTTCTTACCAACACGACGTCTTCTTCCTTAGCAGAAGAGGCCGCTAGTAGCGCCGCCAAAACGATACCTCCGAACAACATGACGGCGACCAAATGAAGCTACGCAGTTCTCTTTCCTAGTTTTTATACGAACTGCTATCGACGCACACGACTGTAACACACGACATGTGTCGTATGCTATCCTCTGTATTCACAGGTGTCACGGCATTGTTTTTAATGGTATCCGAGGATGGAAGCAGGAGATCCAATGGAGTTAGGGGAGTTACGGCGCATTGCCAGACATATGTGGATGAGTGCGTGACATTGGTACGGTTGAATGTCAGTCGTCATAGGTGACAATGAAATTGAAAAACATGATTTCGTCACTTGCAACTGAACAAATATGGCAAGATAATTTTTTTGGTGTATGGTTAATATTATAACACGTAGCGAACTATTTTTTATTATTATCTTAGCAGTAAAGTGCTGAAACGTTAGATCCGCCTCTGCCTTAAGGCCTTTGATCGGAAGTGATGGGATGGTCCCTCGCCTGCTCCCAGAGAGTAAATTAGTCTATTGTCCTCCACATGGTCATACGCAGTTGTAACTTCTTTCCTTAGAATAAATTTATTATTGTTATTAAATAAAAACGCGCTCACTTGCAAACCTTCTCACACATATAGTTTCCGACGTTCGAAATCTCTCACACAAATTGAAAATGTGACGAAAAGTGATGTCCTGCATTTAAAGAATTTTTCTACATATTTGTAACTAAATTTTATAAACTTTTTTTTCACTTAATAGAAATTACTTGTATTTTAAATGAACAAACTTTTGAATTATATCTAAATAATATTTATTATATGTATTTTATTCATATGACGTCTCATAAGGTCTCATCTTCGAAATACTTGATCATACATCAAGACGAAAAATGTGACAGACGCACACCTCCAAGAAAGTCAAGTGCTTCGGAATTCGGATCTAAAATCAATGTCTGGAACTTTCGATATTTCAATTTTAAACGGGTTAAAGGGGTTAAAGTATTTGGTATGTGTTCTTGATTATTGATATATTGATTAAACCTGAGATAACTATATTACAGATAGAACTTAAAATTTTACATGATATTGCTCATGTATTGAAGTAGTTCACAAAGACACCAGAGGTAGGCGTGGTCATTGCATCGGGTGGGACAAGTTTCCAACCGAATCGAAAACAAACCGTACTGACCAATTGGAATCGCTCTCGGGTCGGTCGGGTTGATTCGGTTTCGGTTCGGTTCGGTTCGAAAACAGACCCTACCCCACCGGAATTTTTCCGAGTTAAAACCGACCCGAATTTTATCCGAGGAACCGAATTAAACTGAGTCAAGACCGAACACAATTTTGTGTAATCAGAAACTGTAAGTGTAAGTTTTATAATCGCAAGTAAACGGAAATAAAGCAGTTTTAAACCAAAAATTAAATAATTTGTCCAAATTTGAATTAAATAATGTAATTAGTTTTTTGAAATATAAATAATTATCAAATGAAAATGAAATAGAGACAGTATAAAGCATATAACCCATTAATGAAAATTAAATGAAAATATAAATCGATTTAAATATTTAATGTTTTATTTATTATTACGAAAAACACGAATACATTTTCAATGGAAATAATACAATTTTTCACACAGAAAAGATACCATTTACAAGCATGTAAATGTTTTAACAAAATCGCGAAAACAAATAAATAAATTCAAAGATCAAGTCTAAAACGTAACGTAAACATTTCTGTCAGTTGATTTGGACCAACTGCACCGTCACCAGATAAGCGTGCATGACACTCTGCAAAAGTAACAAAAACAACGTAAAATAAATAAGGTATACTAATGATGAAAAATGTAAATGATTATAAAATAAAAAATATTTTATATAAATACTTGCTTTAAGTGCGAAATCTTCTCCAGCTTCTGCTAGTTCTTTATTCAGACCGAATTGATCGAGTATTGTAAACGCAACTCGTAACCTATTCTGGGAGCAGACAAGTGCGTCAACCGTAGATGATGTCAACGCCCTCTCGCTCGCCCATCCGCTTGGAGGGGGTAAGGTGTTACTGTGCAACGACTTGTGAGCAGCAATCAGCAGAGAGAGACAGAGAGTCTCTTTATCGTTTTCCCCTCCGGACAACCGGAGAATAAGGCTGTTTGGAATATATTTATATATAGAAGTATATATTTGGGCCGGGCCGCATTTGTCGGTCGCAAGGCGACTCCGTTCGCCCGCATCTTCCAGGAAGCGGGGTATCAGCGCGAGACGAATGATGTGGCGGAGGGCCGCAGGGTCTCACTGTCCGCGACTCCACCTCTCGCAAGGATCAGTTGTCCACGGACAATCACTGCGGTAGTCACGAACGATTTTCTTTGTCCGCGAAGAGATGCCCGCCACGCACCTTGGCGAAACTCCCGTATACCGAAGTTCCTCCACCGGAATCCAAAAACGTAAAGCGGCCTACAAGGTTGCTAACTTGCCATGTTGAAGAGGACGTTTTTTGTCTGTTGGCGGTTGATTTTTAAACATTTTTTTGTGGCTTTAAATTCTGTACAGGTAGGGAAAATGCAGTTACGCACTAGGGAGAGCCAACATGACTCTCCCCGTGTGTGGAACTCGCCGAATGACTCAACCATACCCACTAAAAAACCCTTCTGAATTACAACATACCAAAACATATCTCAAAACCAAAAATCAAAACATTGAGGACAAAAAATGAGTGGGGGACAAAAAAATGAGGAAAATGAAAGATATCCTAGCCATAATAGCGTCGGAATCGAAAAGAACAAGAGGTGACCAAGGAAGGTCTGGAAGGAGAAAGGAAGGAGCCTAACACAGGTGGAAGAAATGCCAGACAGCTCGGGGCCCCGTGTTTGCCAAACACGTTCTTACTAGATGTAAGTCCCCTGGGAGGGGGGTGGCGGTTGATATTTCATGTAGAACCAACGATTGAAGAAAGTGGGAAACATTGTTGGAAGTCTACAAGAAAATTAAACCGAATGCGAATATCGATACCGTTAAAATGAGACAAACAAATTTTAGGACATATATGAGAGAATTGAAGAAAATTAAAACCAGTACGTCTGGTGTCGGAGCCGAAGACGAATGTATCCTAAGTTTGTGGTACTTTGAAATTTTGTATTTTCTTCGGGACGAGGAGGTCCAAGTACCCGGAGTCTCCACAATAGACGATCATGAAATCGAAGTTTCCGAAGTACGTACTAAGTTATTCCTTCTTAATGCTTTCTTTTAACTTGTGTGCGTTCAACAATTGTATTTTTCTTCAAAATATTTTATTTATGAGTCTCCAAGTGAGTTGATACAGTTTTGATGGAGTGATTATTTTAATTATTTTTTATTTGCCTGAAAATTTCGCATGGGTGTACGTACAATAACACGAAAACCTGCAGCAGATATATAGATATCTGTGCGCAGGTCTGGCCCAATATGCAATACAACATAAGAATAATATAAGATACAAAGAATAAATAAAGTCTACTAAGCAATAAAAAAAGATAAACTTAAACATGAAACAGTAAAAGTATTGTGTTATTGAATCAAAAAGTAATCACAAATGAAGAAATTTTACATTTTAAATATATCTTTCTTACTCAATTAGCTTTTTAGTATGTCTTTTCTTGTATCACCTGCTTCAATTTTAATGACAAAAGGTAAATTATTGTAATTTTTTCTGGCTCTACTCATACTTTTTCTTGCCTATTGCCAAATTATAAATTGTATTTTGAATTTCAATCCTATTATACCTAATTCTTTTATTATTATTACTATAAATTGTAAACTAGGCATTCTTAGTAGTAAGTGAATTTTATTGATGGAGGTAGAGAATTGTTATGCTTTTTACCAGCATCAAACACTTATTTTAAGAATCTACTTTGGAGTTTTTTTTAAGTTTATCAAAATTATTAGGATATGATCCTTATGTAGCTACACTGTAAAAGGCAGCATTAGATTAAATTTTTCCAGATCATATAAACTTCAATTTAGATCAAACACGTACTAAACATTTAGTTCCTTTGATGATCCCAATTCATATTATAGTCTATAATTATCCTAAATACTTTATAAAACATTGATGTCTTTATGTACCTCATCTGCATAGTGTAATAAACTCAGCTTTTGCTACATTGAGGTTCTTGCGATACAATCAATGTAAACTATTAAAACTTTTGTTAATACAAGTGGTAATATCAGTACGCCTGTTCTTTGAAACCATAATGACTAGGGTCAGCCTACAATATTCCAGATTTGAGACATTTTGTACCTGAAGATTAACTTTCAATCTGTACAAATTTTATATAATGTAGAAAAGAGTCTCGCATTCCTCTTTGATTAGTTATTCATATTTTTAGAATTTTATATAAAACTAGCTGATTATTCTTAGACTATTCTACGTTTACTGAGGAAAAAAATCTATCTATTTAGAAAGATAAAAATCCTTAAAAACATATGTATAACATGTTAATTTTACAAATTCATAATAAGACAAATTTAAAACAGACTATATACAACATCTCGCGGGAGCCTCGTCGGTCGAATATTCGCTTCCGAGGCATTACGCGGCTGCGCCATTTCTTTACAATTCTTGTAAAATCTAAATTATTCGTTGAAATTTAATGATTTAAAGGCGTTTTCTATCTTTGATAAATGCAGAAAACAAATAATCCATTAAATCTGATGATGACTGATTTTTTTCCTTCTTAAATTCCTCACTTAAATTGAAGTATTTCAACACTTCTATTTTTCATAAAGTTCTATCGATAATTTAGGTTAAGTTATCGACAGTAAGACAGTTCACGACAGTAAGACATATCCTGTCGCGAACTTTTTTGTAGAACTCTTTGAGGCAAAAAATATTGCTATTCATAGTTGTCACCTATCTCTAATCGTCCTGGCAGCGTAAGTCAATATATTTTTCTTATAACACATTTACAAAATAAAAGTTAGCCTATGTTCATCCTCGACTTCTAAACTATCTTCTTACCAAATGTCAACGCGATTTATCCAGTGATTTAGTCGTATTCAAGTGACGAACAGACAAATTTTGACGTTACGCATTTATATATTAGTACGGATTACAAAGAAATGCGTATCATTACCAATTTTTCCCCCTATTCTCCCTTACGGACAAAACAATACAATTGTCTATTTGTTATTGTTCTAGGAAGCTACTGAAAATGTTCCAGCAGTGCCCATAAACACCTCTAACAAGAGGAACACTTGGAGGAGAGGAACAGTATTTTGAAAGAGACGTTGGGGTAACTTTCCAGGAAAGAATCTGGTCAAGATGATGCGAGCGTTTATACTGCAAGTTGAGCCATTTCTTTCAGGAAGCTGAGCCCATCCCTTCATCCTGTCATCCATCTACCGCTCCTCCTCCTGCTTCTTCATCTATATTATCCTCTACTCCTATATTACATGAAAACATTGACTCTAAAAATTTTATTACCGATAATGCTGTATGTTTTTCCAGTGTTCAACAACTGTTTTCAGACAGAAGTTGTTCGTAAATAATTTTTTGGATAGGTATAAAGAATTTTTTTCTTTATTTAATAATATTATGTATTGTGTACATTATCTGTAAAAAATTATTTTCAATTCTTTAAATATAACTTAAGAAAAGTATGACTTATTTATTAACTAATTTTGCCGTGGTGCAGCTCCTACCCCATTAAAATAAGTAGTAAAATTTTGCCTTGTCTCTTTTGCATTAAAAGTAGGATTTCTTGTTACAGTTGGTTCAAGTCCAAATAACTGCTGAGGATCAGTCCACAAGTTGCAACCTGGAATTCAGAAGTGGTAATATTCTCAATATCAACACTCCCTCGTAAGTAAGCGAATTATTTTCCCTCAAAATATTATGCAAATAACTGGTGGTCAGTGTAACTAAGGCCGCCTTTTCAGGACTCAAATTGATACTGTTCAAGAGAAGACGAAATCTTGAGGATAGTATACCAAAAACATTTTCCACTATTCACCTAGCTCTTGATAGTCTATTATTGAATATTATTTCCTCCTTATTGTAGTTTATCTCGCTTATACTTTATCACCTCTTGTACTTTACCATGCTTTGCATTTTCGGCACTCATCATCATTTATTGACAATCCTGTCTATATAAAATGTCAATACAGGATACTTTTGGTACATTAATTTTCCTTTTGTTGTAATTACATCTTCAAGGCCGAAGACCAAATAAAGGGGCACATCACCTACCGTCACCATCAACCAACATTCTCTGTATCGCTATATCACTTGTGAAGTTTTGAAATTTTTCGATTTTTCCCTAGTCTCTATCCTGGTTCTCTAGTCTTTAAAATTCACTACATGTGTTCTCAAAACTTCATCGAGATATTTCCTTCCGTCAAACCTATACAACACACATTCGATTGAGAATTCAATTGTTTCAATTTAAATTTAACTGGCTGGTGTGAGCACTCGACATTTGAGTGCCATTTTATAACTTTTTAATTTAAAATTCATATTCAATAAATATAATTTTTCAACATTAATAAAACATCATTCATTTATTAATTACACGTACATATTACAGAAATTTGCCATAAAACCAACTTTTATTAGCCGTTGTCAGATATAACCTCACTTGAGGTCTCTCTCAGCTGACTGCAGTTCTGTGGATGAACAGTTAGTGCTGCCATCTATGATTGATATCTGAAAGGTATATCTTTAACGTTTAAATACAATTATTATAAATAGTACTTATAAAGAGTGTGGTTGCGCAAATCTGTGAATCATGGGCTACATGCAGAGCTAATTTTTAAAACAGTTTGAGTGTATTTAACATCTTAAAAGTGTATAACAAAATGATATATATTATAATATACTTGTCGTTATATTATAATGATGACGTGAACGATGAATTATTTTGAAAGCCGAGTAAGGTGTGTCGCGAGTATGTATACGACATGACAAAACTGGTAAATATTCCAATACTACCCTACTGTCACCAACACATAGTCATACTACTGTACGTAAGTATACAGATAGTGATACTGTAAGGATGTCACTGGAAGAAGATGACGAAACACAGTTTTTTGTGGAAACGACCAACCGCACCGAAAGAGCAAAAAGACCGAAAATGACATCTTTGTTATTTTTGTTCGCGGAAGAATTGCATTGGAATTAATCGAAACAATCTTCCAGACCTGTACGTGTTGTTAACCGACGTGGCAAAATCATTTCGCACAAAAATCATAAGACAAAATTAAACACAATTATTGTACCTTACAAAGAAATACTTTTAGGGTAAAATTGGGGCAACTCTTCATATCACAGCAGCCACGTGGGTATTTTACTAGTGTCAGCAGGATCTTGGTAAGTTTACGTTCGGAACGTCAACTGCTACGTCAACTGTGACAGTAATTGATACGTCAACTGTTACGGACGTAGGGAAAGTTAAATTTTCCACGGATTGTAGCTGCCTTTGCCTGTGTTTTTATGGAATCTCATATGGAATGAGTGCAGCTATACTAGGCGTCTTTGCTCATCAGACACATGACATCGTTTTTGCTTCATTGATTACATCTCGTCTATATTATTTCGTTGCGAGGACTATAAGATTGAAGAAAATTAGGAATCACTGATTTCATGATGGGGTTGGCGAGGAGAGAGGAGTAGAGTTCATAAAGCCAAATTCAATTTTGATGAACAGAACATGAATCACTTCTTCTGAGTGCTTTAAAAGATTATAAACGCAAAAATTTCTGATTACACAGGCACACAAAAAGAAAAAAAAAGTCGAAATCCAGAAGACCCTACTACCCCCACGTATTTCGGGGCGCTGAAACCGATTATGACCATAAAATTATTTTTAATTATCCAATTTTCTCTTAGAACCCACATAATGCCCCCAGAGGGGTTTAGATTTCGTTTTTCATGAAAATTTAATACGTATATATGTGTATTCTCGGGTATTTTGGTGAACTAAAACCGAATATAACGATAAAAAATACTACCCAACTACCTCCTTGCAACCCCCATTGGCAGTTGAAATTTCGCTTCTCCTGAAAATTTAAAACATGTATATTCTCAGGTATTTTGGTGCGCTGAGACAGAATGTAATGAAAATTGATTCAACGACCCAACCATCCCTTACAACCCCCATCGGGAGTTAAAATTTCGCTTCTTCTGGAAATTTAAAATGTGTGAATATTTTCGGATATTATGGTGTGCTGAAGATGCATATGACGATAGAAAATGATTCCGATTACCCGCTAGCACTCCTTACAATGGGAATTGAACTTAACACTCGTTAAGAAAATTGAGAATGTACGCATTATGAAATCAGTTTTGTCTCTACATTCGGTTTCAGCTAACCAAAATACCCGAGAATATACATACGTTTTAAATTTTTAGAAGAAGCAAATTTTCTATACCCCCCCATAGGGATTGTAAGGGGTGGTTGAGTCGTTGAAATCAATTTTCGTCATTATATTAGGTCTCAGCGTCTGAGAATTTACATTATAAAGTTTTATGAAATGCGAAATCTCAACCCCTCTGGGGGCTGTAGGGGGGTGCGGATGGGAAAATTGGATAATTAAATTTTTTTTATAGTCATGATCGGTTTCAGCGCTCCGAAATACATAGGGGTAGTAGGGTCTACCTTCTGCGTTTCACTTTATTTTCTTTTTGTGTGCCTGTGGTCCAGTGAGTAAAGAATCACACCGACCCAAAGCATAGTGGGACAGCGATGGTCTCGCCAATTTTTAATCTCTACACCGCCATTTTTCATACACTCTCCCACATAACCTCAAAATCGTGTAACTTTACTTAGAGAAAACATAACCAAGGAAAAAGACACAAACGAGAACGAACTGTGTTTATTAGTTTATTGTAAAGTAGTAGCAGTAAATTAGTTTATTGTCCTCTACGTAGTCATAGGCAGTTTTTAACTGTTCTCTTGAGAATTAAATATTTATTAACTTATTTGTTTATTGTCAATCTATTTTACTTGATGTTAGTACAGGGCTTGAACACAGTTGAGTCAACGCTTCTCCTTCGCCACCATCCATAAGAGTAATGACAAGTGTATAACTCGCGTTATGTCGGCAGTACATTCGAATTTCTTTAAACCTAAATCTGTTACCAACATCGGTCATCAGTTCAATTCACTTGCTCTTGAGGCGCTATTCTGTTCTTTCTACATCGAGTGACTGGATCGAATTTTACCTTGTCTTAGTTTGTCCTGTTATTAATTGTATTTTTTACAGCGAATGGTCGCTTTTGTGACTACTAGTAATATTTATTCGGATATTACTTAAATACTTAGAAGTTGGCTATTCGTGTTTGACAGTCATATTGCATTATTTCAGTAAAGTTACATGACTTGTAGTATAAAATGCTTTCTTGACCAAACAATCGTGGGTACAGAAAACTGCCATTCTACCAATTTCCTCCAGTCCCAACAATTTACTTTTCTGTGATAAGGGGAAGCGTCATAAAAAGTTATGTGCTCCAGCTATATTCATTATCTATATGCAGCCCATACATTCAGACTTGTGTTCTGGACTTAAAAACTTCTCGTAACACTAACATCAGAATAAGCCGAAGTAATCAACAATTGTAATGTAATGTATACTTCTTTTATTCGTGCTAATATCTGAGTCATGAAATTATTCGTTAATTATCTTCCGAAAAAAGATTTTAAAGTGAAATTAAGTGCTGAGGTCTATTCAAGTATATTTTTTAGGAATATTTTAGTACCGAGAGATTATTTAAGTTACAAAAGTTTCTATTTAGTATTAATCTATCAAGAAACATTGATATGGTTCAGAAATCAACTTTCGTGTGAATAATTTGTCAAATGTAAGGCAGAAAAACCACAACTTGCTGATACCCAACCAACTCGGTGTACTAAGTCCGAGTAATATTTTAATTTCTACACAAAGAAATTATTTCTTGCCAATTTTTGTATAAGATAAAAGTAATTTTTTGGTTGGGAACTGTTTATAACACACAAATTATTTAATAAAATTACCTACTGTCATAAACTGAGAAACCCACAAAACAAATCGAAAGTACACTCTCTATGTTTCAATTTAAACGATGTTAGCGGAGGACAAGACATCGAAATTTTATGTAGACGACCCCTGGATCTACAGCACATGAAATATTCATCACACCGTCTTGGGTTTGCCATAAGACCTTCGTGCAAGCAATCTCCTGAAGAGGGTGTTGGTGAGGTGGATGTTGAAGGAAGTGGATTTGTTGAGGTTGTGGTAGCAGACAAGCATGATTTGACCCTCGCTTCCAGAACACACATCCGTTTCTCGGAATCGTAGGCTAATCCTTCTGAGCAAATCTTTTTCACGGGTTTATTTTCCGTTCCTGGTCCCGAACATTCGTAAAATGAACGGCAATCCATTGGATCAGGGAATCGTTTGTAGTTATTCTTACATTTGTAAACACATGAAAGTGCGACGTCGTCAAAGGTTTGTTCAAATGAACAACGCATCACTGTAATCACGAAGCCCTCCGGCGATTGCGGGAGACAAACTCGATAAAACGAAGGGTCCGTGGTGAAAGCTTTGGAAGCGTAGTTTTCTTGGGTGCATTTTAGCGAAAGTGGCTCTTGGGTGCAGGGTGGTCCCACATCCAAGCATTCGGCCTTTATAGGGTCGTATTCGGTGTTGCAGGTATCTGTAAAACGGTATTACATGCAACAAAAATCAACAGAAAGAATATATGTCAAAACTATACTATCAGTTTTAATGGTCGTGGGGAAAGCTTTCTCGATAAATTCACTTAGTATCTAGGAATCATGGAGATATTTACTTAGGTAAGTCAATACATAAGTGGCAATAATAGTCAAAGTAAGTTCCTAACATTTATTTCTCATTTTGACATTATCATCCTGTGTATTCAATGTCCCACACCTGTACAGGTCATTGAAAGCCAGTAACAAAGAAGTCTTTCGGTTGCTGTCGCAGTCAACGAGTAACCTCTCGGATTACGGCATCTTCAGTTTCAAAATGACGGCCACCCAAATGACTTTTTAGGGTCCCAAACAGATGAAAATCTCTGAGGGCTAAGTCGGGACTGTACGGTGGATGTTCCAAGCGTTTCCAACGAAATGTTCGTAACAGCTCAGGCGTCGGTTTTGCTGTGTGAGGGCGGGCATTGTCATCCAGAATAACCACTCCCTTTGTCAGGAGTACAGTTGTCACCATACACGGGATGCATTTCGCGATGCACTTCTTCTGTGGACAGTCCTTTGCCCCCCCCCAAAAAAAAGCGCAACTGCACGTTGTTCTTCACATGTACACATGCAACTCAACCGCCATCGCGCACTGGCTGCCTCTGACTGACAGCGTGCCTGCGAGATTTCACGCAACATATATATGCTATTTAGTGTTATCTGCAGGCAAAATATGCACTCGTAACTTAAAACAGTATAAAGAAGAGTGACGCTTGCGACTTATGTATTGACTTGCCCCCGTTTTCATTGTGTGATTAATGAGAAATAACAAACATAAGTCATAAGCAGAGCTATGACTTTAATAATTAATTCTCTCAATTTTAACCTCTTGCAATCATTCGAATATAATTTAATTGTGATATAAATGCAATTTTTAAAGATTTTTGTTTGAACTTGAATTATTATGTTAAATTACCGTAACAATAATAATTTACATGTATATTATTTAAATATGGCTTATACTTATTACCGAGATCAGTGGTATTATTCAACTAACCCAATTAACGCTTGCAAGTTTTTAGTAATTAGTATATAAATATGTAACTTGGTATTTAAAGCGCATATTTCGATATTAGTACATTTAATTGAATTTTTAATGCATATTTTGAACTTTTTATTGTATATTTTCCGATTTTTAGTGCGTATCGATCGGAGCTCTGCTTATCAACATTAACATTTTTCTATTGAATTCAATATTTTTTTAAAATGAGAATTGTTGAGGTATGTCTAGCGCTCCAAGTTAGTCGAATCACTAACATGTAGAATTGTTTTCTTTATTTTTATGGCAATTGTTTTATAACCACCATTATGAATTATAATGATGAAAAAACATGATTTAGTTTCTGTATGTCAGTTAATAGTACAGTATAAACAATATTCTGCAACTCGCTGGACTAGTTTGAAATACATAAAGGCATCTACAAAATTGGCGGCCGAGCTCAATGGTTTCGTCATTTGAGCATCGGAAAAAGTGAAAAATATTACTGTAATGTCCCGTGACATAAAGATAAAAATGATGTAAAAAATTCTACGGAAAATTGACTACAAATCAAAGTAAACTTCCATCACTTTCGTGATTTAAAAGTTGGTCTTTTTTGTAAATAAGTGTTTCCTCTATAAGGCGCAATGTATTACACCATTAATTTTAATTTCAATTATTTCATTTAAATGGTCGGTGAGGAATATTTTTCAAGTTGAAATTATAACAAGTGCGTGTTACTCTATTTACGCCGATTTCTGATATTCTATTGAATTATTCTACCTATGCTAGTACTACCTTAAGAGGAGTGTTTATCTACAAATGGTTCATTTCTACCCTGGCGCTATGCTGACAATCTGAGGTATCTAATGACCAAATGAATCAGTAGAGCAAATTCCCATCGTTTGTGGAGACGTGGGCGTGAATATCATTATCGAGCAATTGAAGTATGAAAATATAGATTACCTGTGAAATGCTGCAACTTCTCATCACAAACATGGTAGCGCTTACAGTCCTCTGAATCGGGAAATGGTCCTGGTTCCCGACAACTGAAAATGGTACCTTTAGCTAAGAGGCTAGCGGTGTCCTGTAGAAAATAGTCTGAGATTATGTACAATATTTTTTCCTGTCGTTAAGAAAAACAAAACCAAAATCAAATATTTCATTCAAATAATAGTCTCAAACCCCTATGCAAAAGCTTTCTCGTGTCTAGTATACACATCCCTCTAAATTTTGTAAACCAAATAGAAACTGATATTTTCTAAACGGATGACAGCTTGGTTCAGAGGGCTGTGCGTGCACGTGTTTACTCATTCATCTAACTCGCAGGCACCCTATCACATCTCGACTTAATCACCCAATCTCATAGACGGGTGATTCTACGAAAACGGGGAAATTTGCTGTTCACAACGGGGTGAGGTCCATGAACACAAAGGAGTGAGGTCCATGAACAAGCACTTCACGTTTTCAATAGATCCAACGTTTGTTCACAAAACAACTTAAGTTATTGAACAATGATGCAGGTTACATTCGTTTTAAGAGGGAACCCACAGGGTTGCCACCACATCAACCACTCCTGTAAGACCATCTGTACCTTGTCAGACGTGAATTTCAAAAATGACACAGGAGTGAGGAAACAAATTATGTGTGACATGCACAATGAAGTTAAATAACCTAATTCATTTGTAGCAATAAATTCATTTGTACTAGCAAAAACATTAAAACATTGAACAAATCTAAACATAACAGGATGGGGCGTTTTGGACATATATTTTCCCATTTCTGTAGAATTCCATGAACACATGTTTGGAAGAGCGAGTGAAACGTAACTATCACCATTTCCGCAATTTGCTAGCCCTACGGGATCTGATCATCATTGGGAGGCTTCAGCTGGGTATGACATTCATTAATAACCTTTCAGATTCTCTTCCTCGCAAAATTGAAGCCATTATCAAGGCTTGAGAATGTTAAACGGTATTTACATGATGTATAGTGAAAGTGAACAATATTTTGTCCGGTGAACTTATGTTCGTCTTTCCAGCATGAAAGAGAGCATTCTTGTACGCCCTACTAGTGAATACATTTATTTACTTGCAGCTATTTCATCACCTTTCGCATCAGTCCTTACCTCCCTGCGCAGACGTCTCCGAGCAGGTCGATCGCTTCCAAAGCCTCCTTGAAGCAGCGCGTCATCGCCGTCGATTGTTTGGCAACCTTTCGTCTCATTGGAGGCGCGCGTGCCGGGAGGGCAGTGCACAACGGTCAAAGGCACGTGTTCGTCTGCGCACAGCACCAACAGCTGCGGGTCCCAAGGATGCGGCGCCCCTCCTGATGCTTTGCACGCAGAAGCTGCGGTCTCGGCACGCTACGACCAACCGAAACAGATGCGTATCTATCTCACGTAGAGTCCTTAATAAGTCACGAACCGCCAGTCGTGTGCACAACTTCAGAGCACATCATTTCTCATAACTGCTTTATTTACTACGCGCAAATTCTCCTAGTTCCTTTGACCCGGTTCTCGTCTCTTATTAGTGGAGTCGGGAGAATGAGAGGGAGATACGACATAATAATGTGACAGCTGCAGGAGACGAGTTAAATGAAGAAACCCTGGGCAAGATGCGCAGTAGTCCTATTTAATTGTGCGTATGCGCGAACAGCTACCCTCACCTTCCACCGCCAACAATCTGCGTAAAGTATCATCACTGAACAGCAGATTCCATCTTCCATGAGAATTTTAGGAAACTGTGATTCCTCTTAATATTTCAACTTCTGGCGGTTTCTCTTTTTATTAAGGACTCTATTTAAAAGAAATTCTTTGTGAAAGAAAGACGCAGACCGCAAATGACTACTAATGCCCCAACGAACTCACCTGAAAATGCGTCACTTGCTCATCTAAAGATTGCGTCATTCATGTGCCGTACAAGAGAAAATTCAATTCTTTCAATCAGTGAATAATTTTTCTTCCGGATTTCATTAAGTGTTTTCAGATTTGTCAAAGTTACGAATAACTTTGATATTTCTTCGTCTGAATTCGTAGAAAAGTTCGTGAATATAATTCATATAATCGAAACATGTATTCTATTAGAATTTCAGTTCTTTTGAAATTAATTAATTTCAATAATGTATTTAATACAACAATACTTGATTTCTTTGTAACACATTGAAATCAAATATTTTAAAGAATTCAAACAGTTTGTACCTATTTATTAACACTATACTATTACCGAGATAAGGATAAACGTCGGGACGTTCGTATATTTGTCGGCAACGCAAATCTGTACTACTTGATGGATATTTATCAAACGGTGAATTAGTCTGACACAGTCTCTACATACATATAAATCGACAGTCAGCAGTCTCTGCTGTAGGTTGGTTATGATAGTGTGAGGTGTCGCCCTCTCTCTAGCACACCCGCTTTCAGGAGAAAAGGTACGCAATGTTTTGTGAGCGGTAGTCATCAAGCAGAGAGGGGAACCGAGTCCCCCCCTCCCCCCAAGTCGATGAGTGAGAGAGACAGAGACACCAAACTTCGTTTTCAACTTCGGACAACCGGTACATAAGACCGCTGAGTCTATTTATATTTATGTCTACACATAACCTGAACGGTATTTTAAATCTTGCTCTGATACTCATGGACGGAAATTCTTGTTTTCTTTGGGTATTTTTTGTAAGCTGTTCATTGAACATAGATATTGTTGTGGGAGGTGGTAGGGCGTACCGTTTCAGAGGCGATATCAACAAAGTATTTCATTACATCTCCTGCTTTTCTGTTCATCAAACTCCGTGAGAATACGCGAAAGGGCTCAAAATTCCCGAGAGACTCTGAGCGAATTAATCTGATGTGTTCTTAATTACACGTAATCAGTACATTTCAATATTTATGAAAGAAATCATTATTGTTTGGTGAAATATCTCTTGATTTGTACATGAACATGCTAAAATATAGAGGAATTTGTGAAAAATAATGTGTGGGGGGGGGGGGTGTCTCATAACCAGTGACGAGAAAGAATAAAAAAAAAATTGAGGCGAGGCTAATACGCTGGAGAGCAGTAAATACACCTTCATTCCACAAGTAATTTATTTCTATTTATTATCGTAGTATTTGTAAATGGGAAATGTAGCGTGCAATTGAAGCTTATCTACATGGAGGTGGTAGTTGGGTGGTAGACTATTGTTAGTAGGTGGGTTGGTTAGCTGGGATTACCAACAACTTGGCCCACGTGGAGGGGTTAGTTGGAGTGGTAAGTGTTATTCATACTTGGAGGAGGCCCAGTAGGAGGCGTATAGATAGAGGGGGGGTTCGCTTTTCTGTAGTCATTGCTATATTAACTGGGACATTCATGTTGGAAGCTACAAATTTCTTCTAGCCCCACCGGGAATCGAACCCGGGATGACTTGGTGCTGAGCTAAACGCGACCACCTGAACCACCAGCTTCCAGATATAATATTTGCCCATAAGACATGATAGTGGTTACAGTATATTTTCTGAGCGGACAAGGAAATTTTAATGATTTTCTAACAAAACAAGGAATAATCGAGGATGGAAGCTGAATATGTGTAGAAGGGGAGCAAACAATAAGCATATTCCATGGGAGTGTGAGATACATGGACATGAACGAGCACGGTATATGAAGAATTTAGGGATGTTTGAAAAGAGGGAGATACAATGGAATGGATGTGTGGAGATGTATGTGGAACACAGTGTTCGAGGCAGATTGGAGTTATTTGACATTTACTAAAAAATGTAGGAGAAAACAAGGAGAAGAGAGGAACAACAACAAACCTACTTTATTATGAATTATTGTGAGACAACACAACGGACGAAGATAGATAGAAGATGAAAAGAGAACCCTTCTTCTTCTATCCACCTACAAATACCTGTATCACTAATTCACACTAGTATTATTAACGGCTCCTACTAACACCTCCACATGGGCCAAGTTGATAGTGAAGCCACCTATCGGGTCCACCTACTAACAATAACCGTACCTTCTACCTCCTATCGCCATTTGTAGATAAGCTTCAATAGCGCGCTACATTTCCCACTTACAAATACTACAATGAAAAAAGAATGTCCTTTTGTGACTAAAATAAATTAAAAAAAGCCATTATTACACTTTTCCCAGAGCAGGAAATTAACGATCAATCCTGAATTCGAAGCAATAATGTTATTACGAATGGTCCGTTATAATTATCATGAATCATGAATGTTTATCGTTCGTAATGAAATGCAGTGGTTGACGTCTTAAAACAATATTGAGTAAATGTGCAAGAGGGAGTACCTTAGGAAAAAAACGACAAAGATTCCATATCATGTCAACTGTGTGTTCATGACGTTTATTGACAAACATTTTAATGGTTACTTAGAGTTCGTGTATTGTGAGATTAATAAGTTTTTCTACAAAAGTATGTCCCTTTTGTGCTGTTTTCTTTGCCTGCTTTTTAGTCCAGTCATATGGTTGTTTGGCGGGGGAAAAATATATAGATTTAAATTTTCTCAATTCATCCTTTAGTTTTCGGAGGTGTTGAATCCGAATTTCTAATTTGCCGCCTCATAAAGTGAGGGAGAAACGTGGGAGAAGATGTCTAAAAATCGTATATCATTTCAAGTGAGTAGGATATCTCATGACGATAAAATGAATGCTCGGTCTCATGATTTTTAATGGTTTAATAACTAACCTTTTAATGGTAACGTATACACTTATAATATTGTGAGATTAAGAAGCTTTTGCTACGAAAACATATCCTTCCGATGTAGGATAACAAGCTTTATTCGTTTTTAGCATTTTCATAGTTCTGAATATATTCCCTCTGATTTCATGGAAAATATAATAGACCAATCATTTGTCCTTACCATAACGACGTTTTTCTCCATAGCAGCGGAAGCCGCCAATAGCGCAGCTACGACGATACTTCTGAATAACATTACTGTAAACAGCTACACAGTTTTCTTTACCTCCTTTTATATCATCTCGAAATGATGTCATTCATTGTCACACAATCATGTCGCCGTATGTCATGTCATCCTTTGTATTTACAGTTGTCACACTATTGTCTTAATGGTTTCCTAAGGTTGATGCAGATCTAACACCATTTGCAAGTGCAGTGTGCGAAAGGGTGTTCTTTTTATCTCCGAAAATGAACAGAATTTGCAATAGAATTAGCGAAGGTTTCAGCTTTCCCTCGTACCATAGAGATACAGAGATATTTACAAATATTTATTCTTTAATTAAAAATGTTCTTATTTTCTTTCAGAAAAGTAAATTTATATAAACGAAGATATCATAAATGACAAAATAACAGATTAGGTAAGTTTTGCCATACTGAACAGATAAACAATTTGCAACAAATTACTAAGAAACTTTAACTCTATGTTTGTTGAAATCCCATTTTTTATTGTCATTGAAATAAATATGTAGAGTTGAAGGGTTCTTTATTACCCTAAAACTCCTTTCGGTTATAAAATATGTTCATTTCAGTATCATTATTTAATGTAAGAATTCTACACATCTGATAAACAAGAAATACAACTTAAGGTTTATATGTTTAAACTACGTTTTGTTTCCTTAAGATCTCGTCCGTTATCGATTCAAAGTGCATCCCCTTACCACGCCACTCCTCGGGGTACTAGGGGTGGGTGCTGAAAAGACAACATAAGCAGTTATTTTCCTCATATTTTTGACGCCAAGAAAAATGTCATCAAGAATTAATAAGTGTAAAGCCATAGAAGAAGAAAGCCTTCAAAACAGTGATTTTCCGTTTCACGAATTTCAAAACCAGCAGTATTTAATGAATTCACTCAGAGGACACTCAACACCCAATGACCTGAATTCGTTCAATTTTTTTCGGCCTGTCGCCAGATCCCGCTCACCATCCGATGTGCCTTATCTGCCTCCAGTTCTGCCGGATGGACGAACGTGTTTTCGTTTGACGTCCGGTCACCTGTTCAGTCCGAACTGACAGGCAAGCCGGATCCCAACCACCTTCCGGACGCCATCCTCCGGCGAATTGTTAAGGCGAAACTGACAGGTCTACCGGAACGTGTATAGCGGGCTGACCATAGAGAGACAGGGTACGATAACCTTTAAACAGCGCATTGCCGACAAAGGTTAACAGAGAAAACACCCGTATGCAATCACGTGATGTTAATAGTTGCTCCCATTTCTAATCACTCAATTCAACCTTTAGTTCACCCCAAAGAAAGAATAATTCTTCCCCATTGTTACCTAAGTGCATTAATATGGCCGTCGTTGTCAGAAAGTTCTTGACGCTGTCGAGTGGCAATTTTAGGAACTAATTTAACTTCAACTATTGTAACGATATTCGATACAAAAGTAATTGAACCTGTAGCAATGTGTAACATGTTAATTCCACAATTATAAATTTATACTAGAAAAGACTAGTCTTTTTTCTTTCACTTCTGTTCGCGTCGAAATAAGGATAATTGGAAAAAATACAGCAGTGATATGGAATAATGAGTCGTCTAACTTCGAACATACCTTAAATCCTGGACTGTTACCTACTGTCTAGTCCCGTTTAAACTGTCTTTTAATATCTTATATTGTTTCGTTGAATCTGTTCCATCCCTCGTTAAAATATAATCTACTCATAACCAACAATGTAAGATTCTCCACTTCCACGCTTAATACATGCTCCAAAATACAGAAACGTTAATCGATTTTTATGCTGTAAACAGGACTCAAGCATGAACCTCTAGGTATAAAAATTGTGTTTCATAGTTCTTGTTCTGAAAAGAAGTTGATTGGCAGAAGCCATATTTATTGATCGTATTCAAACAAAAGTTACAAGTAGTCTTTCATTTCATTTTATTCGCAACTTCTTCACTCGTCTTTGGGGAGTAGATCATCCCATGACACCTGAAAAGAGACAAAAAAATAAATTAGAAAACCATTGCACTTCAAAAAACAAAAAAAACACAGAAGTATGTGAGACAAATTATTCAAACGTATTGATTTGCGGAAATACGGGGTGCATACTACAATTTCTACTCTACTTAATATAACTACAGCTTTCAATTTCCGCACAGCGTTGAGTCTGACATTCTGCAAGATCGACCCCAGTAATCTATCTCTCGAACGTACTCGCTCCACCACTTGGGCCACTATTATCAGAGTGTAAAATAATGTAACGCGAAAGCGTGTCCGTCTGTTTGTTACTTGATCACGACTAAACCATTGAACCGATCCTCATGAAATTTAACAAGGATATAATTAAGATGTTCGGGATGAACATAGGCTAACTTTTATTTTCAAAATGTGTGAAAAGAACGATAGAAAATGATTTTGAACATAAATGTCGACGAAATCGGGAAAAGAGTGTTATATTTCACCTATCTTAACGGTTAGAGATAGGTGACAACTATTAGAAAACATTTTCGCCTCAAAGAGTTCTACAAAAACGTCCGCGACAAAATACGACTATGTCTATCTACGAGGGTTTTGGCACATAGGAAAATGGACAACCTCAAGGGAAAACAAGACTATTTGCCATAGGAAATCTCCTTACATCTTTCACATTTTCCAGCATGCAAGGCCAGATATAAGATATGAACTTCTTCAATGCTTCTTTTTCCGCTGGAAGGTCGTAGCTTTCTTTACAATGGTCGCATGACTTGAGACATTCCTCGTAAACACCTGTGTATAAGTTCCTCTTGTTCTCGTCTGGAACCAAAGAGGCAATTTTGTGCCCAAATTCGACATGTGCTTTTCCTCCTTCGGTATATCCTTCTTCTATTAAGCACGCGGCATAATTCTGGAAGAAATGACACTTCAGGTAGTAATAAGTACGCCAGGAGATAGTCAAGAACATAACCATTTATGAAACTAATACATAGTCATTATTAAAAACAGTCATTATAACAATAATTTGTGAATTGTGGTGTAATAATAAACTGCGAATCTTTATTCATACCGTTTAAAGTTAATCAGTTTATTTGAAAATTGGTCATTAGTATGACTACCATAGTCTCCAGTAGAATATTGTTTAGACCGAAATTACTCGCATACTTCTGTTATGACTCAAAGATATGATCAAATGTTCCCTCAACGAGAACCTATGTCATTGATATATGATCATAGTTGAACTATGATCAAAGCTTATGCATTACACGGTCATATCTTTGATCATAGATATAAGACTGTGTAACACCGACCTGACGGTGTAACAATGGCTGTAGATTTCTATATCAGTGTTCTTTTACAGTTAATATTGAATAACATTTTCAGTTGTGGTTTAAATCTAGGACACCCTTGTACTGCTTTATTCTATATTTATTTTGTGGCACGTGATATTTTTTTTATCTAGATGCCATTACATATTACATAGGAATTTATTTGAAAACCGTCACATATCTGACTTTACCCTTAAGAGTTGGTATAAGTGCAAAATGGTTTTACTTTATCATACATGTAGTATATAGAAAGTTTGGTAATTGTGAGAAAATTCGAAAGTGAGAATTCGACAGAATTATCCGTTTTGGTTATCCCTGATTGAGAAAAAGTGGTTCTTGGCATATCGTATGTCCGCCTGTCGTTCTGTCCGTTTGTGCGCAGCGATTCTGAGTAAATGGATGAATCAATTTAATTCTTATTTCGTATTTACGGTAGAATTTCCTTCTTGCCGATGCACATGCTCCTCTTTAATTTTTACTTTAAAACTAAGGGTACTTTACATGAAGGTCAAATTACTCTTTTGAATGTTTATTAAAAACGGCTCCAACGATTTTTTTAAATTTTTTGTTCCTAAGGTTAGTATGCATTACATTTCTGTTTCAAGAAGCTTGAATAATATTTAGCAGTGTAAATGGACCAAGCAGACCTAGAATACACTTTTCGTAAACTGATATGAAAGATATGACAATTTTAAAATACATAGGAAAACAGCAAACGCACTGCAGATAAGAAAATACATCAATTTCTGTCTACAACGAAATTACATGTACATAACACTTTTACGATATTTTTTGACACTGTATGCTGCAGATGGAAAAACGTATATGAGATAGTATGTGCAATGGTTTTGCACCACTAGTTATTCATTAATGTATATCGTGATTCGAGTGAGAGATTCTGGAGTTTTCAGAGGACAAATATGTTTGCAGATACAAAGAAACACCTGAAAGAAATTTTTGTTTTAAAACATTTATAGATAAGGTGTGTAATGTTCGTACGTGATTAGGAATAATACCTTGACCCGTGTTCAGAGGTATATTTGGTGAAAGTGTCTAGAAAATTAATCGGACATTCTGCCTCATAACGTTTTACGAAGATCATTTACCCTTCATATCAAACACTGAGCGACTAAAGGATTAATTTGGTCGTAAATGGATAATGTTCACTTAAAACTTCTTGACGTGGCATTTTATTTATTTATATAAAGCTCTATTTTACTTCTATATTTTTTTAAATTTAATATATCATTTTTTATATAATTTTTCTTTTATTATTCTTATTTGTTTTTTGTTGTTTTTTTATCTTACTTAGTGTTTAATCTCAAATATCCATTGTACTTAAGTCTGACGAAAAAGTAAATTGAAGAAGAAAGTTCTTACCAACTGGCCATCCGTCAGTGGCACTCGTTCGAAGATTGCAAAGGATACGATGTCATCTGAAACAGAAAGTTATTCGTAAGGTATTGAAAGGGAAAATTACGAAATGCAATTCATTCTGTGGTCTTAGCAAGAATGTAAGCTTTACCAAATTACAAGTCCATCTAAAAGCAGTAATTATTTCTTAAGCGCATAACACTTTTCGTGATAGTTAAGATGTGAAAAAAATATTTAAAAATACTTGTAAACATAAAATTTTATTACATTGATTTAGAGAAACAAGAGTTATAACGGAAGATACATATCGTATGTTTCTGTTGCGAGATCGGAAAGGCAACTATATTGCAGTATGCTTTTCAAAACAAAAAAAATCTGGAGTGTACCCCACTTAACTTTCCAATTGGAATTCATACAAACAAGTCAATAATACTAAATAATCTATATTGCTATAAAACTTCCATACAAGAAACTATAATATAAAATAATTTCTAAACTCGTAACATATTTAAAACGTTACATAATACACTGCTTAAAACATTACATAGTTCACTACATTGCACAACCTTCCATGGTACTCTGCTGAACAACATATCTGCAATTTCAAGTACAGCATTATTTTCCCCATTACAATCTTTGCGGTTGCCTTATAGCCTGATTCAAAAAAGGCACCTTTCTTGTGTAATAAACTTTCACTTTACCTCCAAAACAGTGCGACATTTAGAAATATGGTTTAGAAATCTACGCAGTACTAACAGAAGAATCAAAATGCTTATATTCATTTCTCAAACTTTTGAGCTTGAAGAAACTGTATGTTTAGCGCGGTGGGTAAATGAAGTCGGTATGAGCTTCTGTCCCCAAATAGGGTTCTATTCCCAATGCATTCAAAGTCAAATCTCGAGTTTTGTTTGGATGCATCATTTTGTTCGTAGTTGTAACAAAGCTCTTAACATAACACATACTTACAACATCGGACATCATCGCCAATATTTTAAAATATGCTCTCCTGAATCCAAGATCCGAAGAGACCTAGAAAACTTGTTTTCTGACAGATTGGAATACTAGGCCAATAAAATAAGATAGAAAAAGGGGGGTTGATGGAATAAATTCGGACAAAGCAGAAAATCGTCTGAATACCTTCTTTTGGTCCCAAATACATAGAATCTAAGTTTGCACTACCTCAGGAGGTGTGCATAAATTTTGGCAGCCAAAAAAACACGAAATATTTGCATAATTTTTCATGACTGTTACAACTTTTTCCGCTTTGCCAAAAATTGGTGTTTTTTGATCGGCCATTGCGGGCAGACCCCTGAATCTAATTTAATGTTTGAGGTATTCATTTGGCGCAAAATATTATGCTCTTTAATTTTGGATAGAATATACTTTTCTGTGCGGTGCTTTATTTCCGAAATATAAGCCAAAAAAACTGAAAAAGTGCAAATATTCCGTGTTTTTTGGCTGTAGAATGGATGCACACCTCCTGAGGTGGCAAACTTAGATATCTAGTATTTGGGACCAAATGACGGTTTTTAGACGATTATATGCTTTGGCCGAATTTATTCCGTGAAAAACTCAATTTTTATTGGCCTAAACTTCCCCTTACATTTTGTATAATTTGAAAATGAAAAAAATATTTATTGGTTTGTGTTCGCATAATGAAACAAAAAAATTTTTCCCTCATGCATCTGATCATTTATATAAAGACCCTCAAAAAACGTGATCTCATACTTGAAAACATATTGTCGTGGTGTCATATAACGAGAAGATTTTCACAGAAAACTACCCGACACTTGACACCAACTGTCGTGGCGTCATACTTCAAGAGGATTTTGAAAAACCACTACCCCACACTGACACCAATTGTTGTGTCTGCTCGCGGGCAACCCCTTAGTTTGGCCAGGGAAAGCGATTGAGGGGTGTGGGGTTGTCCTTGTTCCTAAAGAAACTCGGAGTGTGCATAAGTCGTTTTAATACTCACACGGTACGAGACCAGATACGCGGAGCAGAGAGACAGCTGTGGTCTGCGGGCGGCATTGAGGTTTGGCTTCCGAGGTCCAGAGCCGGTGCTGTGATCGTGGCTTGCGGGCGAGTCAATGGTTACCAGGTTCGAGTGGCGGAGTGGAGGGAGGGACGGGGCAACCTGGAGCATCACATGAATGCAACTTCTACTAGCGGGGTGCCTTCGTCCTCTGTCCTCTATCTGCCCGTCTGTCTCTCGACCAATTTCTCTTCCCCGGTCTCTCGACTTTCACCTTATATATCATATCGCGGGCGCGTCATCACGCCCTACTAACCCAGCTCTCTCTCAGCGTTACATAGTCTATCCTAGTTTAAATGCTGACGGTTCAGCCACGCTGCTACCTTCACGAAAGGTTCTTTAAAATTAAGACCATGGTAGGAAAAAGCGTAAAGAAAGAAACGTAGGTTAATTTATGTGTAAACGGAGCAAAATTTACGAAGCGGGAAAAGAGTAGCTGTAAAACTATAACTAGAATCGAAATGTGTTGCACAATCAACTTAATTTGGAATTTATATGATTAACGTCCCAATAATACGTACGATTTTGTATATAATGAACATAGAAATTTGTTCCTATAACTCTTGATTACCAACACCTATGTATCTAGAGTAAATACTGACTACACATAAAGTTTACATAGAAGTTCTACATAAAAGAATATATTATTGAAAAGTAATTCTTGTATTTGTCATTTAATTTCGAAAAAAGAACAATACATATATTTAATTTGAATTAATAAAGAAATGAAGTACGTTAAAATTACATGTAGCTAGCACTCCAGGGTTAATATTTTTTGTTCCAGTATTTTTAATTACAAATGACATATTAGTTCCGTTGTATATATATGGAACCGTTAGGAGATACACGGAGAGGAAAAGTACGGAATACAAAACCAAGGATTGAAGAAAGTTCACACATCACTCTTTCATCACTTCTATGATGACCGTGTGATCAATAAGTATTTACCATTTCGAACGCGTAAGGAATAAGAGAATGACATGATACAATAATACATCGATTCATTTACACATAAATTTGTATGTATTATAGCGAAATGAACTAAAGCGAAGCAAGATATAAAAACACTCCTACCTTTCGTCAAATCAGTCGCTTTTTCCAAACATTTCTTGTTCAGATCCACATAAAATTTGTAGGTTATCATAGCAGGCGGCTGAAACGAAGTTTTAGAATTTAAACACAAACAAAACTGTCACCCACTTTTCGCTTCAAGTTTTATATCAATATTTCATTTTATATCAAAATTTTCAAGTGTGTTTACGAGGATAAATTATTACAATGAAAATTGTCGACTTACAGTAGGTATTTCTTTCTCAAATGCGCACTTGTATAAACCAAAAACTCTTTCTTCCGCCTCCGTATATTTATCGATTACTGAAAATAAAGAAAATTTAATATTTTTTTAGTTTCATGCGCACTATTTCTCGGGTAAAACAAAAGCTAAAAAGAGGTGAACACAATATAACGATTACAGAGGAATATTTAGCTCTAGAAAATCAAAAAATGATTTTTAGAGTTTAAAGTTTGTCATTTATTTGGAGTTTAATAGATGTGGAGAGTTACCTCTAGATCGAAGAAAGACCGCTTCAGCGCTCTCTACACTAACACAAGAGAATTATTTGGAATGTCTGAGGCATGGAAATTGGAAAACGTAATCAATGGAATTTATTGAAATGGCAAAGGACTCTTCTTAAGTGTTATTGCAACTAAAATGCAAAGTATGGTGTTAATTTTGATGAATTGCAAGAGCAGAACAACAATTAAAATAGGCCGCTAATCAGTAGATGTAAATCTTCACTCGCATTATTGTTGAGATTACTGATGAGTCCGGCAAGGTTACTCCGTAGCACTATTTTCATTATGAAGTGAAGTTTCACAAAGAAGGCTCTCGACGTTTTATTATATTGATGTTTTTCTTATTTTACTCTCAGCAAATGAATTGCGTCACATGAAGCGGACAAATCACTGAACGTATAATCAACGTGATCGAATCGTTGAAACAAATTTATTTAATTTGTTTGAAGAATCTTGTTTGTAAGAACATAACCTAAAAATGACACGAAAACCACAAATTTAAGAGGTCTTAACTCCTCTTTGTTCATTAAGCATTCTGTATAAAGTGTGTTTTCCTCATGCCAGGATTTTAAAATAATTTTTAATTACGTAAATATTTATAAGCATTAAATTCTGTATTTTGGTAGGTTTTTCTCGTAGTATTTAATTTATATAGGAAAATTTAAAATCACTAAAGTAGAGTAATATGGGGATTAACATATGAATTTAGAATATTAGATTAGAACCCCGGGTACTGGCGGAGAAAATGAGCTAGAAAAATCACACCTTTCGAACGCAGAAGTATTTTAATACTAGAGTGTCTAGTAAAAATTGTGTTAACTTTCATTTTAAATCCTGGACAACGTGGGGTACTTCCGCAAGTAATGAGAATAAATAGAACATTTCGGAGATATGAAAGAAAAATAGTTGTTAATTTATTTGCTGAGAGTAAAATAAGAAAAACATCAATATAATAAAACGTCGAGAACCTTCTTTGTGAAACTTCAGTTCATAATGAAAATAGTGCTACGGAGTAACCCTCGACTCCAAATAAGTGCACAATCAACATTTCTTATATGTATTGTTATATGATAGAGTGGATATTTTTATATTATTATTAAAGATTACGCGTCCTTTCCACACAGCAGAGTGGTGTTGTTTAACTTGTTGAATCCTATAACGTACACAAAGGATGGTCTAGGGAGTCCGGACCACTCGCCCCAGTTTACCTTAAAATGTATACTGATAAATAACCCATTACCTTGAATTTAAGATATATATAAAGGACTTTTAATCGAATGCTTCTAACAATGGAGTTTTACAACAACAAAATTCACGCGAGGACAAAGTAGAACATCACAACAGAAAAACGGTACACATGCTTACCTTCAGTGTTACAGTCTTTTATAATACTTAAAACCTTGTCGTGATTCTGCTTGGACTCCTCATCACCGTCAATCTTGGGCCAAACCTTTTTCGCGAACGTTGGAATCATGTAACTTGCTACTTCGCCTTCGTCATTTATCTGGGAAGTAAAAAATCAATGTTATCAACGGTATGCACTAAAAAGTTGTCAAATCTGTACTAAATTTTTTTACACTAAATAGTTGTATCTTCATCTGCTAACGTAAAACTGTAAGTAGAATGACTTTCCATTACAGAAAATATATTGTTAAAATAGGCAAGTCAACGACCCTAGTCAAAGATTTAAAATTTTAAAAACCTTAACATAATACACTACATTTAAAACATGAACATAAAAAACATTTGCGAGACTCCCTTAGGTGAAAGACTACAACATACTTACTGCCACGGTTAGGAGATGAGAGGGAGTGCCTTATATGGTCAAGAAATAACTAACATATACAGAGGCCCAAAGAAATTACATTGTAAAATACACATGAAGGAAAGAGGTATTATTTAGAAAACATGGGTCATAAATCTTTGGTAAATTATTAGCATCATTTTGTACATTATATATACATTTGTACATAAAAAAGTGCAAGTGTAAATAGGGTTAGTTAAATAATAGTAATGATCTCGTTCATAGAGTATAAGGTATATTTAAATAAAAAGTGAATCAATTCTCATTGATAACAGTAATATACAGTTAATTCAAACGTATCCTCAAATTCATGCGGACGGAAATTGTTAAAATCAGGAATTAATAAGAACTATTTAATTGATAATGTAGTCTCACGTGCAAGAAATTGATTCTTCAACGTCCCAGAAAGTGATGAAAATTATATGAAAACATGAAAAATCCGAACCCTGTTATGATATATTATATAGAGATTATTTAAAATTATTATAAATATTTTAACAAAAAAAGCTCTGCGGATGTTTTATTTAAATGATTTAAAAAATTTCACATCTTCAGAGTCCAAGGAAAAAAGTAATATTAAGAATATAGCAAAACAGTTATTTAAAAACACGATGTGAAAAATTTCACGATTTAATGAAAGATTTAAAAAATTAATTCGGTTATAATACTCATACTCTAGTAGTATATTGAAAAAAAATCTAGTCATCACAAATATTCGAGTTCATTTCTCCTGAAAAATTTCTTTTATGCGGGATGAATTGGTAAACAAAAAGAACGCTACCGCCTGAGCCACCGGAGGGGACAAAAATGTATTTTGAACAGCAAAAAGAGAAAAGTAAAAAAGAGAAATAGTGCGTGGAAGACATTCTCTTTTAAGGCAGCGTGGGAGAGTATCATACCAGTGCAAAATAGGAGAAAAATTACGTTCGTAAAAAAGTCCCTTGAATATGTATACAACCAAACCAATAATTCAATGTAAAGAGTGACAGAGTTATATAAAAGAACATAGTAATGATTAATGTGTTTTGAAAAAAATACTTGCATTTCAAACATTAACTATATGAAACTTATCAATATTTTTGCCATTCATACATGTGAAAAATCAATTGTCGTTTAAAAAGGCCTACAAATTCATCAGGTCAACACAAATAAACAAGCAAATCGCTCCTCCGGTGGTTCAGGTGGTAGAGTTCTCGCTCTTCACCAAGTCATCCCGCTTTCAATTCCCGGTGGTTTCAGAAAAAATATGTAGCTTTTCACGTTATTGTCCCAGTTCATATAGCGGTGACTACTGAAAAGCAAACTCTCCTTCCTCTACCCACCTCCTACCCACCTCAGCATCTATAACGCTATTACTAACAACTACTACTAACGACGCTCTACATAAGCCAAGTTGCTTGTACACCCAGTAAACCGGTCCATCTAGGAATAGGCCTACCACCCACTTCCTCCCTTCTATCGCAACATGTAGATAAGTTTCAATACCACGCTACATATCCCATTCACAATTACTGCAATAGAAACAAGAAAATCAGACGTTCGTTTTATTGTACTGTATGTACAGTACTTGAATTATAAATCGGCTTCAGGAAACATTCTAAGTCACTAAATTTATAATTCCAGTACTGTACATACATAAACGAACACAAGGAAAAGAAAAAGGAAAAAAAAAGGATTCATAGAAAAATTGACTTGAAAACTAGAAGGGAATCAAACTGTCGAACTCACTCCCCTTCACTCGTTATTGCACACCAAAAAAGAAAACACTTAAAACATTGCAAACGTAACGTTGCCTAAAAGTTCCGTCAAACAATCAATGTCTGAGTTACTACCCACAAGCTATTATACGCTGAAACAGAGGGGTAAAATACAGTTTCAGGAGATAGGCCGGTTAATCCGAAGACCGGATAAGAGAGATTCTACTGTACCGCGTGGCCATAGCCGTCGTTTTAATTAGGAAACTATGATTCGACCTTCCATGTTTCATTTAATAAAATACTTTTATTGGTTAAAATGCACACAACAGCAGGGAGAGGCAAACTGCTTATTTTCTACTCAAAAGTAATTTACTTACAAGTTTATATTTTACTTACCATGTTTGTACTTTTCAAAAAGCAGGCTACCCATTTCTGTAAAAAAGAACTAATAATTACTAACAATTAAATAAATAAATAAATAAATAAATTTATTGTCAAAAAACAGTTGAAACTGCGTATGACCACGTGGAGGAAAAAAAACTAATTTACTCTCCGGAAGCAAGCAAGCAATTAACGATATAAGTTTATTGTAAATACTTATTAATACTACTCAAACCATAAATAATATAGATAATAATTCGTTTATTGCATCGTCAACAGCCGGGTGGATTTCGTATACGGACTTGGGAGTCGATGGACAGTACCCCTGTTGCCAGAGCAACAGTTCCCGTGTTCGAGTCCCGGTCTGTCGCAATTTTCACCTCGCTGTTGACGATGAAAACACTTCACCACGAGTAGGTACTCAGAAGCTGCGAGTTAAAATACATTTATTGTTAAAAGAGAAGTTACCAACTGCGTCTGACAACGTGAAGTGCAATGAACCACATACTACTTTGCAATAATTTTCATTTGTTTCATCAGTATGAAATGGAACATGGCAGGATTAGGGCTTTTTTACACCTAGACAGTAAAATGAGAAGAAGAATATAGAGGGAAACAATCACTTTTTGAAAGGAAGATGCAAGACAATAAGAGATGACAGAAACCCTCGTAAGAACCATATGTTATGGACTAGGTATTTTAGAAAACTACGCAACGAAATAGTCGTTAATAATCGAAAGTAAAAATCTTGTGCTTCCCCTCTTACGTTCGATCTAAACAGAATGCAAAAAAAAAAAAAAACAGTGCACAAATTAATAGAATTGTTCTATACAAAGAAACTTCTTTTTATTAATAAATATAAATATTTTTTTTATAAACAAGCAGGTACAAATTACGTGCGACCACGTGGAGGACAATAAAACTCAGTTCCTCCCCAGAAACAAGCAAGGGACCATCCCATTACTTCCGATCAAGGCCCCTAACGCAGAGGCGGATTGAAAATTTCTACACATTCCTTAGATAAGAATAAAAATAACTAATGCAAACATAATGCAAACTAATTTGTATTCAATAAAACACATCAAAATTAGTTCACTAGTACGTATTTTGTCAAACGTATTTTGTCATTATTCGGAAAATATTGTTTATACATCGTAACTATTAAAATAACTCTAAATTAGAGATATATTATCACAATAGAAACGCAAGAGCCTAGAGTGTCATTATAAAAATATCTCTAACCGAAGGAAAACCGGAGAAAAAACTCGGGCGAGGACGGAGCTACAGAATTAATGTAGACAACCATGCCAAAGTTGAGTACAGACAAAATTAAAATTATATGATTTACATGGAACAATAATAATATTTTTTTAAAGAAATTTTTGCAAACCTAATGATAATTGAAAAAGTTCGAAAATATCTTTACCATTCGCTTCGTTTTCTGCTACAGGACACAGAAATTATCACTTCAGAACGTTTGTAAATAAGAATATTCAAATGTCTCCAAATGCGCATTGAAAGCACAGGTTTGGAAGTGAGATCTGAATTAACAGGGAGGACAGGATGATATCCAACCCATATAGTATCCGAGATTTAAGATGGTATGTTTCATCCAAGTTTTGAAGAAATGCTTTTCTTCTAATTTCCTTTGGAAATTACCTAGAATCCTGGGAAACTCACATCCATTATCTTTTTCTCAGTGTATAATTTCCTAAGTTAAATCTATTAAAATTCGAAACCTTCTTCGTCTCAGGTTATTCTAATCCAAATCCCCTCAAATTCCCTACATCAGTAATTTCACACTCCATAGCAACACGACGGCTGGGTATATATGCAGCAGTTAACTCGGTTCTTAAGCTTAACATGGAATTTCTCGACAAATACGCAAATTTGCATTCAAACTCTTAGGAAATACTAAGTCTTCATATTCACTTATCCTTATTTATCATTGCTATTTAATTTTTGTTCGATTTTTCCTTCCGCTGAATCGCGATAACTTTTCTTTAGTCTCAAGTGCTTTGCATTGCGAACCGATATAAGAGAGGGAAGCACATAAAGTTAAACATCCGATTAATAAAGGCGTTTCCAGCCTGTGAACGTTTTCGGTAAAAAAAGAACTGTTTTCCACATTCTGAAGAGAGGAATCGTGTGATCTCCTCCGTATGACTGAACAATCAGGTTGACAAAACTACACTACCAAACGGTTATAACCTCATTTTATAACGTCTTGCAGAAGATAGTGAAATTCTACAGTGGAGAAATTAAGGGGAGCATGGAAACCAGGATTTGATTTTGGGAGGGATCCATAAACCATGGTGCAAGAATCTCTCCACTGCAAATTATTTAAAAATTAGTTGCAATTTAAGACATTCCAATACAGAAATAAGTAGAGTTTGCAGATCACATTCGACAAGTAAATAAACAATTCTNAAATGTGTTTTACTTAAAAAGAAAAAAATATTATATACAACTGGAAATAAAACATATTGATCAGAAAAGAATTCCAAATATAGAAAAAAAATCAGAAAATTTAAAAGCTCGAGGTTTTTTTAAGAAAATTTAAAGTAGTATTAGTAATTATGACTCGGCGCTGTTTATTTTATTATATAATGAACTCACCCAGGCAACTTTTCTGTCAGGATCATCAGACTCTTCGAGAACTTTTGGATTCATCGCCCCGAACAATCTAAACCATTCTGAAAAGAAGATATGTTATTAGTGAAGCGGCGAATGGCACAGAATTCGTTGCGTTGTGATTCGGAACAGTCGCAATTGCCCACAACAAATATTTGGGAGAGAGCTATTAATATTTTAATCTCCTTCTTTCCATCCGGTGGCTCAGATCTAGCACGCTTGCTCACCGCTGAATCACTACGGATTCAATTCCCCGGAGGGTCAGGAAAAAAATTGTAGCTTTTTACTGCCGTGTCCCATTTCATGTGTAGCTGTGACAACTGGAAAGGGAACCCTCTTCCTCGTATCCACCTTCTACAACTCCCAGTATCACTAACTCTCGCTATTACCAACTACTCCCGTTAACACAACGTGGTCCAACCTAACCTAACCTAACCTAACC
>NNCF01125783.1:267232-286714 GCA_002313205.1 Laupala kohalensis | reverse complement strand
GCTTCAGATCGTAGTGCTCCTCGAAGGCACCATAGAATCAACCGACCAACGGATCCAAGCGCGGTGTTCGTATCTTCCTGAAGAGATCTTATGGGGACATCGCTTTGAGCAACTCATGGAATACAATCACGCGGTTCAAAACTTCGAAGTGGACTACAGTCTGCTCAACGCCACCTACCAGGTAAAAAAGTCTCTGCCTTCAAATAATTTGAATATTTGCTTCTCAAAAACGAGAATTTAACATTCATAGAGTAATAGTTTTTAAAGAATGAATCACATAAATAGTCCGAGAGACAGCGTCACAAATTTGCTGTCATCTCACTAGACCCCATGTTTTGCACATATCTTCAGTAAGAGGTTTTGATTGGTCTGCCGGTCTAGTAGAACTGGTTTTCTTAATTTCCGCCCTCCTACGAGAAGAATGTGAATTAGATACTACGTAGATTGCGAGAATATTAATAAAAAGTAACCTGGACGGTAATTCTTCAAAATATCGTAGCGTGCGTCTTACCAATCTACGATTATTTTGAAGTATTACCTTCACAGATATTGTAACAATTTGAAGTGATAAGAGGGGTGGAGGAATAGTGTAGTGATCAACTCTCACCTTGTAAAGAATTATATCTGCCTCGGCTAGCTCGTTCTATTCAATTTAATAAGTGGGTTCGGATTATTTACTTAAGTGAATAGCACATACCGGGGTTCCTTAATCCAAAGGAAACGCATAAGGCAAATTGACTTAATTATTTAGTAATAAATGTACATTTTAATTTAAAATTAGCATGCTACACAGCCCCCAAAAATCACACATCATTGCCCACACATAACTACAATAACACATCCTTTACAAAATAACCCCTTTCTTAATTTCGCATAATCTAATAACAAATAAATATAACTTGAATTTCAAAACGTAAATCCATTAATATCGCTCATCTTCTTTCGTACTCTATTTATTCAATTAACACCGACGAAACAAAAGTTCTGAGCATGGGTTTTTTAAATGATTCAATCGAAGCACAGAATCTTCTTAC
The DNA here is from genome assembly GCA_002313205.1 of Laupala kohalensis. Taxonomy (NCBI): domain Eukaryota; kingdom Metazoa; phylum Arthropoda; class Insecta; order Orthoptera; family Trigonidiidae; genus Laupala; species Laupala kohalensis. Next base: position 285,680 of record NNCF01125783.1, on the reverse strand, counting down.
TGAAGCTTAAATATTAACCAACATAACGGTTACCTTCGACAGGTGACAAATCAGTCTATGTTGTAGGTGGAGGTGGGAATGCCACGGACGGCATTTGACTTGACCAGTGGCCCTTTTCACCTCACAGCGGGTAGTTCGCTCCATCAGTTGTAGCCCAGTCGTTCTGCGTCGGCGCCCCATTCAGGAATTCTCGCCCTTTCTCGGAACCACCGCGTCTCAAAATGGCCACGAAAGTTTTTTGACACCAGTGTTCGTAGGAACATACAGAGATACGATTCCGCTATCGAACGCCGTCACTAGTCCGCGAATTAAGTAGCACGTTGCAGGTTCGATTCGTTCCCGAATATTTCCGCACGGAAAAAGTTTCATCAACTTCAACCAATTTAATAAGCTTCAAGTTAACCACTTCTTGACAACTTGAACTTAACAAAACGTTAAGACCAAATGGTCAAATGTTCCGAAGTTCACTCGGAGTAACACTCAAAGTGATAACCGAAAGATGCCGGATCAGTCATGACATACAGATCAAACAATTAAAAGAATAACTCTAGATGATCTGCTTGAAAATATACTCTGAAGTAATCTCGAAGTGATTCTAAAAAGTTCTCAGAGTAGTAATGACTGATGATGAAGTTATCATCTAAGTGGGCGAAGTGTTCGTCGTGCTCGAAGTTCCATGTGAAAAGCTCTAAGTCTCTAAGTTCTCACGAAGTGCTTTCGCAATCTGAGGAAAAAATTTCCCTAAGTCAGTCTCTGCACTCGTATAAATGAACTTCTGCCCTACTCTACCCGTCTGCCGCTTGCTCACGTGCTCTGTGATTCAAAAACCTATGTGACTTACTTTGTCCAATGATATTAAAAATACACTCCTCATGGAGTTTCCGCTATAGGTTATTTTTCAACTTGAGGACGCACGTACCAGGCCAATCAACAAGCTTCTTTTTTTAACATTTCCACGCTCAACGGCGTCCTCCTCTCCAACCGTTTTCTGAGTGTTCTTAACCAGACGGTTTATAACAACAAAGAGACACTGAATTTATTCAACTTTCTAAATTTTCAACGGTCGTACTCGTCCCTTTAAAGTTTCCAACTCTCACGTTTCGGCGTCGCCTGCCAACCGTTCCTAGACCGCCGGTCGCTACGCGAGCTAATGGTGTATCCTCTCACGCCCCCACTTCTTTTGTGGTCACTTTAACTCATAAAACCTCTCTCTTTCTTCTCCCATGTTCTGCGTCTCTTCTTGCCGCTGCGTGTTCGATGTCGTCNGTGTATCCTCTCACGCCCCCACTTCTTTTGTGGTCACTTTAACTCATAAAACCTCTCTCTTTCTTCTCCCATGTTCTGCGTCTCTTCTAGCCGCTGCGTGTTCGATGTCGTCTCTTCCAACTGACACTGACCTCTTCTTTGTCAAAACATTGAGTAACTTTCCGTTGCTACTGATTTCTCTTCCAACGAATCTGTTTTCGATGTACTCGCCATTTTCTAGCGCCCAACCGCTTTTGACCAAAACAGATAAGTAGTACACCAGCCCTTTCCCCTCGCCACTCTTTATATTTTATTCCTGGAACAAGGAAGCTCTGTGCCCATTCCAACGGCTGAGAGCCTTCCCCCCTCCCTTATAACTTTGCCTGTAACGGCCACGGCACTCTTCCGCTTACTAATAAACAATTGGATCTTTAATAACCTTGTAAGATTGATTCTTTATTAAGAATTAATCAAATCTTACAATATTGATTTATACGACTTTCTGCTCCTACTTCGCATCTGCTTAACATTCTTTACTACGAAGTATAAGCACGTAGTAGATGCTACNCCTTATAACTTTGCCTGTAACGGCCACGGCACTCTTCCGCTTACTAATAAACAATTGGATCTTTAATAACCTTGTAAGATTGATTCTTAATTAAGAATTAATCAAATCTTACAATATTGATGTATACGATTTTCTGCTCCTACTTCGCATCTGCTTCACATACTTTACTACGAAGTATAAGCACGTAGTAGATGCTACACCTTCTTTTTATGCTTAGAAACCAAAAGTTCACTACACTACATTAAACATAGTAAAAGCATTTGCTTCGTTATTATGCATACCAACTAATGACTTCTTTCCACAGGTCCAGACTCCGGTATGCAGCGCGCGACAGTTGGAAGCCCTGAAAGCGCAGGGGGGAAGTCCCGAATCTACCGTGATGGCGCTCACGTCGAACGCTCTGCCAGCGCTCACAGCGCGCGGAGATCACGAGATCGATGGACCCGCTTTGCTCGTCACGGACTTCGATCACGAGGGCGAGTCGGACAACGATGCTTCACACAATACATCAGCTGCGCATTCACTTATCACCGCTTCAGAAGCTTAGCTTTTGCACCAAAAGTGAAAGAAGAATAGTCAAGAAGGAATGATGGGGTGATCGCGCATCTGTAGTGCAGGAAAGTGCCTCAGTCACGCAGCGTACCAAAGAAGACCCTACAGTGCTCGCAGCGAACGGAAACTAACTAGATGTAACCAATGGAGCGAAAGCGCTGTGTTGTCATATGTGCTGCTGTGAGAGATGGCCTAGCGTAGCTCTATGTATTGCAGACTGCATGCCACGGCATCCTCACCAATGTTGATCTAACCAAAGCTAACTTTAGACTGTGTCAGCAAACCATAGGTTAAAGATCAAACCCTCTTTCCGTAACAGTTGGCATATTAGTTACCGCCTTTTCTACGATTCGGCTGATCTCGGTGGCAGCGTCCGAACGTAAACTCACGAATATTCTACTGACACGAGTAAAATGTATCTACTCCAAGAGGAAGAGTCTGCAATCTCGAGTTTCACGTGGTTNGAATAGTCAAGAAGGAATGATGGGGTGATCGCGCATCTGTAGTGCAGGAAAGTGCCTCAGTCACGCAGCGTACCAAAGAAGACCCTACAGTGCTCGCAGCGAACGGAAACTAACTAGATGTAACCAATGGAGCGAAAGCGCTGTGTTGTCATATGTGCTGCTGTGAGAGATGGCCTAGCGTAGCTCTATGTATTGCAGACTGCATGCCACGGCATCCTCACCAATGTTGATCTAACCAAAGGTAACTTCAGACAGTGTCAGCAAACCATAGGTTAAAGATCAAACCCTCTTTCCGTAACAGTTGGCATATTAGTTACCGTCTTTTCTACGATTCGGCTGATCTCGGTGGCAGCATCCGAACGTTAACTCACGAATATTCTACTAACACGAGTAAAATGTATCTACTCCAAGAGGAAGAGTCTGCAATCTCGACTTTCACGTGGTTTTTAGACTCCTCCCTCAGTTTATTTCACTGCGAGCTCTGTAGAAAGGTTTTCTCAACTGCGGAGAGACTGAGGCAGCTAGAAGATGAAAAGTATCTGTTAACATCCGTCCTCACGCAATTACCGTGGTCTGTGACAGTGTAGAGCAAATAATATCGTCCTATTTTTCAATAAAAACATTGACTGAATCTTTTGGGAGAAATTTGTAAACTGATACTTTTGCTCCTGGGTCCTTGCGGTCAACGTGTCACTCGTGCCAGGATGCTGTGGATCTTTTGAAACTAAAGATTCGTTTTGAATAAGTGCTTTTGCGCACTTGACTGGTACTCCATACATTGTGGGAGAAGAGAAGCAACCTAAGTAGACACACCACTAAACCGCCTACAAGAATGAATTGATTTATTTATTGAATTCTTTTTGTTATTAATTAATTTTCAAAGATTCTGATATGCATATAATTTATACACATTTTAAGAGTTGTCAATGCGTAAAACAGTGTAATGCCCAAAAGTTAAATCTTAGCAAACATTTATAAAATTAAGTTATTAACCTAAGAAAATAATCGGATTTCGGCACAGTTGAGGAGACCTCTTGTGACAACCTGGAGTGTCTCAGAGCAATTGAGAAAAATCCTTCTATCCGACCCAGGGGATTCGGCGCAATTGATGCCCGCCTGTAACTCAGCGTTTCCGAAAACCTATCCAAACATAAAAAGGAACGTTTTTTTTCTACAACCTAACTTTTGATAGGTTATTTCATTAAAATTCTTGTAAAATCTAAATTGTTCGTCGAAATTTCACGATTTAAATGCGGTTTTTATCTTTGTTATACGCACAAAGCAAATAATTCATTAAATTTGATGATTGATTTTTTTCCTTCCTAAATTATTCTCTTATATTTACGTATTTTAACACTCTTATTTTTAAAGAAGTTTTTTTCAATAATGTGGATGAATCTTTGTAGATATGTGCTGTCCGGGTCTTTTTTGTAGAACTCTTTGATGCAAACAATATTTCCGTTAATAGTTATATCCTAACTATAACCTTTTAGGCGGCGTAAGCGGATAAACATATCTTTTTTCCGATTTCGTCATTTAAGGTCAAAATCATTTTCTATCTTTCTTTTCACGCATTTTTAAAATAAAAATTAGCTATGTTCATCCTGGACATCTACACTAAGTCCTTGCCAAATTTCATCACGATTGTTTAATTGTGATTAAGTAACAAACAGACAGACACGCTTTCGCGTTACGCATTTATATATTAGTATTGAGTATTGATATTTTATAGGGTAATTTTTAATCACTGTAATCCACGAACTCATCTATCCACTGAGATTTTAGAGCAATAAGGAGCGAGGACTTAAAACAAGAAATCAACAATTTATCCTCAAATTTTTCGGAAAGCAACAAAAACATTTATTAATGAGTGTGGAATATTTGGCGATACGTAATCACGGGGAGAGGGGACATCTAGCGTTAAAAGTACAGTACGAAAGAAGAGGGGGATGTCACAAGTGGTAAATTCTACGTTACGTAATTTGTGACCTTTTTTTTTCAAAACTTGAATTTTTGAACCCCAGTATCTGAATCTCGTTTAACCGAATCTCTTTCCCATATTACGCGAATAATCTGTATTTTTTGTGCTCCACATCACTGTCAGTCTGAATAACCGAGTTGTTATTGCGAGCGTTAATGTTATGTGTGTGTTTGTCTGTTAGAAAGTATTCTTTTTCTTCTAACTTTAGACGCCTTTCTGGACGTTGACGGGAACCCTAATAAAAAAAATGCGACCAAATATTAAATACTGTGTTTTTCATTGTGAACTTTCTTCGGCAGAATCCTATCAGTCATAAATTTCATTTTTTAATGCCAAGAACTTATGTTTATTGTTGATAGTGAACTGACGGGGTAATGAGAGGGAAACTCGTACTTGTTGTAAGAGATCCCTATGGTGACACTTTTATGAAGATGTAACAAATACGTAAAAATACTGTCTGTGATGATTTGTTCTTGGAGCATTNAGTTATATCCTAACTATAACCTTTTAGGCAGCGAAAGCGGATATACATATCTTTTTTCCGATTTCGTCATTTATGGTCAAAATCATTTTCTATCTTTCTTTTGTGACGGACCGGGACTCGAACCCGGGACCTACTGCTCTGATATCTCCAGCACATCTGCGGCCAGAGCCGGATTTCCCTGGTTCGAGTCCCGGTCCTTCGCAATTTTCACCTGAGGGCTGTTGACGTTGCAAACACTCGTCCACGAGTAGGTACTCGGAAGTTGTGAGTTAAAATATGAGTCGTATATTTTTTTTTTTTGACATAACTATTTTCGCCGTCCTTGCCCTTATCCTCAGTAGTTCTACTCTCTGAGACACCTCTACATACCTTTCTCATAGTGCGTAAGAATGACATCAAGATCATCAAATACTCTTAAAAATAAAAAAAATTATTTTCCTTTATTAATGACGTAACATATTTTAAAGTGTCACCAAAAGATTTACCTACTCTAGTATTGCGACCAAACACAATCAAAATAAAACGTGATGTAACAAAAATAATTTTTGCCCATTGTGAATACATTTTCAAGATGTGTGTTTTCTCTGTGTTTCTTTTCAACTTAATGTTCATTTTTTAATATAAATCATATTCGTTTTTTTGTACAGTATTGTATATGAATGGATATCCTCCTATAGCTAAGGAACTGTTCTGGTGGAACGATGTTTAGTTTCTGAAAAAGGAAGAAGTCTTGATACAGTCATTCAGTGATCCAGGTACACAAAATCCTATGTAACATTTTTGTTGTTGTTCTGTGATACAATCATTGCTTCTAAGAGACTGAATAAACACTATGTTAATAAAACACCGTATTATAATTTTCTTAATTATATAAGAATGTGGTTTTGTAAAAAAGACTAGAGTGGCTTTAACTTGTTTGTCCGGGAAAAACTGCGTCTTAGCGGATAAACTACCAAAGTTTCTGCCATCGTGCCTTCATCAGGGCAATGTTTGAGTCCTAGAGACCTACGAGGAAGTCGCTGTCGCAATCAGAGGACGTTGGTAGTTGTATCTACTAAGACGTGTTTTGTCCCGGACAAAGAAGCTCATTCTGGCTCCGGCCGCGGAAGCCTACGTATATGTTAGAGTGGCTTGTTGATTCCGCCAATATTTAAGTGATAAAAGTAATTTTATTGTATACATGAGGTTTTTATATCACTGAAATCACAATTTTACATAGCCAGCGTTTCGGCCAAATATATTGTCTTCATCAGGGGTTGTAATGAACTAACACCCCTCATCAATACCACTCCACATATGCGTAATTGTGTCTCTGTACAATTGTGATATTCAATGATACAAAATATTGACCTTACCTCAAAAATAACTCCTTTGTATTGTGCATTTCAAGGGTCAAGAACGAAAATATAATTTTATTGTTTTCACTTTCAGGAATGGATGATAAAATTGTTTTTTGGTTTCATGGCTGTTGCAGAAACAAAGCAAAATTTAAAACGTCTGTAAATAATCCTGGAATCTCACATGGGACATAAACATATGGAATGCAATTCATATTAAACGAAGCGGTGCTTGCGTACAATATATACAGTCATCCTTTTATCCATTAATACAAAAGAGATATTTGTATATGAACATTTTAATATGTTGCCGATTATTACAATTGTCCGTTCTTTTGAAAGCATTTTTTTTTCTGTAAATACTTCCCTTAATTATCGGATAAAATGTGATGGACTGTTTGCGAATCGTTCACTCATCTCATCCTCTGTAATTTCATTACGTTTTAAATTGATTTGTCTTTCGCTTCGATGGGATGACTTTTTTATATGTGCGATAAATATAATAAATGTTTTAGTAAAGTTTAAGTATAATTCAAATAGTAAAAAATCCTTTTTTAACTTTGTGATATTTTTTTTACGAAGAATGCACTTGGTGGTTGTCTCGACGATTTCATGTATTCGAAGGGGAAGGGCTAATTTGAAAACCTGTGTCTGTTGGAAATGAATGAATGAAATTATTTGTAATATAGTTCAAGTGAGAAAATCTGCTATTTTGCCATTTCACCTACATCGAAAACCATAATAAAGTTTTCAAAAAATACGTAAGAAAAAAAATTTCCCAGTAAATATTATAATAAACACAAATTAACTGACCATGCAAAAATGTATTAAATACTCCGGTACAGTATGAGAATCATACTTCAATTAAACAGTAAATTCCGAGTTTGTTAGAAATATACGTTAATATGCAAATGTTTCGTTCCTTTTCTGCGAAACCGGAAGGAGCAAATAACGCAAATGGAGTGTCGCACGTTAGAGCATTTAAAGGTGGGTTGACGCTGCCGTATTATTCCACCTTTTTCTTTCCGAAACGTCAGCATTTAAAATTTTTCAGGGAGAAAAGCCGCTACTTCACTCATTTATTTTAAAATGACATTACTTTATTTCTTGATTTCAAACAAACGAAATCACGTCTGGTTAATAATAAACAATATTGTAAGAAATTGTACGTGAGTTACGTAAAGCTCCATTGTATAATATCCCGTACTATGCATAACTATTCTGATGCCCCGATTAAGTTGTTATTGCTTAATATGAAACCGAGTGAAACTTGTATACAACCAACAAGAAGATGCGAGGGAAAGTAGTAGTATCTGTCACACTACTAAGGTAAGAAAAATAACTCGCTACGTAAAGATAAACATTCATATTTCAAATGTGAAGGAGGTGAGTCATAGTTACAATTTGTGAATACATTCATGAAATTTCCTCGTTTTGCCAAGGTAACAACTTTATTTGCTTCATAACATGTTTTCAACGACATGACCGTCATCATCAGTAGCCTGGGGTACCATTTTCCTGACAGAAATTTCCTACGCCAGATTCACTGATGACGGTCATGCCGTCGAAAACATGTTCTGTGCAAATAAAGTTGTTACCTCGGCAAAACGTGCAAATTTCATTGATGTATTCATATAGGTTAGATTCAATTTTCCGTGCAAATTAATGGCACAGGTTAGTTGAGCTTAAATATAATATTAATTAAAATAAAATATTGAGAGAATACAATATGAAAATGGAAGGCAATAGGTGTGTTTATTAAGTGTTCATTACGTGCAAGTGGGACGTGGAAAAAGTTACCTCGAAGCCGAATGTTTCTGGATTTGTCCCACCGTCCCGCGTCTTTTTTATGGTTACGGGTGAAGTGTCTGGGGCCACACCAACGTCATGACGCGACAAAACGACCCAACCATCAACGCAAAGTTCCTTCAAAAAGAAAAATACTTAGTATCACGTATGAAAATACGAAAATAAAATATCTACACAATGCTATTAAAATAGATCTCGCTCCACAAATTCCTACTATAATAAATTTAATAAATTTATTGTCAAAAAACAGTACAGGCTGCGTATGACCACGTGGAGGACAATAAACTAATTTACTCTCCGGAAGCAAGCAAGGGACCATCCCATCGATTCCGATCAAGGGCCCTAAGGCAGAGGCGGATTCAAAAATTTCAGCAAGAGTTCCTAGATAAGATAAAAAGTTGGCTGCGAGTTATAATACATATATAATGTCAATATGTTTGTAATTTAACGCAAATATGTTTGTAAATTTACAAGTACAAGTTATTATCGAACTACAGATTATTCTGAGGATAGTGTTTAAAAATCATAAGAGTTGAAAAAACACTAAATTCACGATTTATTGTTACAATAAACACGCCCCTAGACAAAGCCTAGAGAACCTGTATAAGAAATCCGCCTCTACCCGAAGGAAAAACGGAGAAAAATTGATGGAATACGTCCCTTGCTTGCTTCCGGAGAGTAAATTAGTTTATTGTCCTCCACGTGGTCATACGCAGTTTGTACTGTTTTTTGACAATAAATTTATTATTATCAATAACTATCGGATTTTTTTTATTAGAGACCCCTCACTTTGAAATGCTGAAAATGCGACAAAAATCGTGAAAAAAACTAATTAACATCATTAAATTTTTCATGTTCTTCCGCTTATACTCAAGTGAATAAAATGGTTATAAGAATGAAAAATACTCTTTTAAAAACAGAAATGTTTCCAAAAATGCGAAATTTTTACGCTTTTTCCGATACGTCGACTTTACTATTTTTTATAAAATAAACTAAAAGTGTAAAAAATTAAAAATGTTAACTATTATGTTTGTGACAACATTTCCAAATTTCGAGCTGCGAAAAATGCGAAATATAATGAGTTATTAATATTTTCCAAAAACATTGCTAAAATGACCAGGCACATTTTTAAGGAATAAAATTTATACTATCGCTTTCAGCTAAATTCCGTGATCACATCATCAATGAATTTAAACGTTTAAAACTTAGTATGTAACCACAAATAAGTGATAAGCAGAACTATGTTTTCATTTGGCGACCATGGCGCTAAAGCGGTCAAGTACAGTCTAGTCCAGCGAAATTGACTGGAGAGCGCATACTGTTACAATGACAGGAGTATTGCCATTAAGGCAAGATTTGAAAACAGGAATAATACTTCCTCCCAGCGAGTAGGATTAAAATTTGCAATAAATCTCATTATGATTGGGATGGATAAAACTCGTACAGATTGTCTTAAAAACTCGACATGAATTTTAAGTATTTCGCAGTTTGCATGCAATAACAATCCTGTACAACTATGTAAATCAGTTGACTCAGTACATCAATAGCTCATCTTCACTCTCCCCAGAATTTGTTTCCAAGATCAGCATTTATCCAGAAATTACTTGAGAGAAAAAATGTGGAAAAAATTTATAAGTATGTATGCGATTTCACCTTTTTTCCTTCTGAATCTTAGGAGAGTTTAAAAAATTTGTGCATTCTCAATTCTCTTATCGCTTAATGTCTTTATAAAGAAGTCTGAGAAAGTACTAGTTTCTGTAACAGTGAAGGTTGCTCAAGTTTTAGGAACGTAACGGTTTACTCGGTTGTGTTCTGAATCACGAATTAGTTACATATTTTCGTATTCTCGACGTACGCAGCAAAGAAGTTCTTCTAAAACCTAGTAGTTCAAACAATGGACGCAGGAGGGTGCATTGCGCCGTAGAAAATCTTTGGAAAACCTCTGGGCAGTTTTACGTGAACCATGAGAGTGACCAGTAACTGTTCTAATTGTGATATTTTCGGTGATTTGTGTGAACTACAGAATTCATTTCAACGTGTTCCTCAAGTGTAGTGATATGTGATTCAGTGTGTGTTACGATATATACATTGAATGTGAATTGAAAATATGGAGCAAGGAGTTTCTGGATGAATCTTGACGGAGCGTACCAGTTAACCTCCAACATGGTTTCTTCACTTCGGTATGTCTTCCAAGTGTGTTGATATATTCATGTAGAAGTAAGAGTGTTTGTTGTGGACAATTTCACTCATCCCTCTTGTAGAAGCAATCAGTGCTTCACTTCGTGTGAATAAATGTTCGAACATTGTATCTGATTTTGCATCTAAAAGGTAATACGTTATACTATCAACCAAATAATATGAACTCACGTAAGTGGGACATTATTTTCTTTCTGTACAATTTTCAAGGAAGTAATATAAATGAAGAGGGAGAGATTTTGATTTAGATTTATTCGGTGTGTGACGTTGCTTCGAAAAATATTGAAACATTGCGTCATGAGTTCTACGTGGTACATTGATAATGTTACGATGCATTTAAATTGAAATATTTGCAACTAGAATATAAAAACATACCTAGCTTTACTGAAATGCGTGGTTTACTACCTGCAAAGTATTTTTTACCACTCTGAAAATATTTCTGGGTTTTAATAATTTTTCCAACGTTGTATTTTTTGGGTACTGTTTACTTGTTGGTATGAGTTTTTCTTGGTTCAGTCATACCGAGTACTAGGTTCCACGCCATCCATTCTATTGAAAGGATGTAATTGGATTATGCTTTGTTAAAAATACATGATAAGGTTATAGTGGTGAGAGTAGCACTCGCCGATGGAGGTTGGCTACATGAAGGAAACCAATTAGTGGCACCCATCCNAGAGACAGGTTACGTCGTATAAACTCATGACGTTTCAAGTTTTCCATAACGAACATAAACCTTTTTTTTCAGAGGGGGGAGGCGAACGTTAAAAAGTTGGAAAACTAGTTCTTTCATACAATTTCTTTCTAAACACCAGAATCAAAAGAGTTAAATTTAGCTTTATTTCTTAGAATCGTACTAGTTTGAGTAAACGTATTTTCGTTTTGTGAATGCGTTTAAAGTAGACTTCATACTTAATATTAAGTTTATATACAGCTTTACAGTTTTTATGTAGACAGAAGTAGTGTATTTTAGTTTAGTACAATATACACAATTTATCTAATTCGTCTCTATGCATAATAATTCCTAGTTTGAATACGCACATCTCGCTTAACGGTATTGGTGTTCAGTGTCGTTCATGTCACGAAATATATTCACATTCCGACAACCTGTACGTCGTTAGATATTCAATTTTTTTTTGTGTGTGTATATGTCTACAACAGGTTTATTATTGATAAATGTTCAACTAATAGCCTACCCATTGACCGTTGTGTCCACGACGGGTCGAAAGTAGTGAAATTTAAATATGTCCAAAAAATAAAAACTCTTTTTAATCGAATGAAAACCAAAAAATGTTGGGTAAACTAATTCTCTGTTCAGATGACTTTCTCGTGTCGTACGTGAGGTGCTGATCTCTGACGATGAAAATGCGTAACTGCAATAACGTAGTTGTATTCGACGGACAAGGAAATACGTAAGCGTCGTTGTAGAACATATAAAGCACGCGATTGCGCGATGGTACAGATCGTACGGAATTGTTTATTTTGTGATCGCGTCGCGTATATAATTCTAACTGACGAACAACAAAACTTATCCTGGAAGGGAAGTGTCCAAATAAGGAACAGAAATGTTGTGATGAAAGCGGCCTTGTAACGGGGTCGCTAAAATCACCCCTCCATTAGACCAGAACTTTCAACTGACACTTGGTAATTGTGGAGCTTTAGCAATTCGCCTTTCAATTTATCATTCTTTCAACTGACAATATAGAAACTGATAAAATGTATCTTTATCCTTTAAAATGTATTTGCCATTTTGAACTATTAATGAACTTGGTCTCTATTTAATGAGTTCTTAATTATCTATTTGGTGAATTAAAATACCAAATCGCTATAATATTTATAATAATATTTACAACAATATTTATAGTAATATTTACAATGATATTTATAATAATATTATTGATATTTAGCTTCCCCTTGATTACGGTCAGGATCCACCACTGCTCTTGGTTAAACATTGAAGTATTCATATACAATTTAATCGAGAATTTATAAGAATTTAACCAATATATGAATAATATTTCTTTGACAGAAAATTGTTTCATGCGAATTTAGAAGTGTAGTTGATAAAGTTATGTCTGATAATCATATTTTTATTGTGCAAGTTTATTTCTAAAAATTATATTATTTCCAAGGATTTGTTTAATGTGAGTCAAATGTTGGGAGAAAAAGTCTGAATTCATATTTCTGGCTGGAAAGGCCTAAGCCTGCTAAGCATCTTGCTAACATACAATTATTACCTCGGTAACGAATGAAATGAGAAGTGAAAGTATGTAGGCGAAATTATCATACATACATTCAAATAATGTAAATAATAATTATAACAAATGACCTTATTTTCAGATACGAGAGATAAATCACAACATGTATCATGCTTTCATAATCATTCACTCGAAAAGGACTTTTAAAATAGTTCGTAATTTCAAATTTGTACTTACCTGCTTCGAAGCGTTTTCAATGCTTCTAAATACTATGATGTTACCTTTCGGAGTTTCGTATTATGGATATAATGATTTTATATATACTTACGAACCTCATGAAGAACGAATTTAATATCTTCAAGGACTACACTCCCTTTGGAACTGCTGGCGTCATTCCTTAGTTCTACTTAAACTTTTCCTTGATAAATAGTAAACTCATTACACTATCTTACTAAGATTGAAATCATTAAAGGGTTTGAAACAGTAATTTTTTCTTGACTTTCGCTTACTGCAAAGAACATTTGTGTGTTTAATGGTTGCACTTTATATTTTTTATATTTAATTTTTTATATAGTTGTTCTAACAAAAATCGTTTCTAGCAATAAAATTTTGTTAATAAAAATAATTTGGAGGCTCAGAAATGTTTTTCGGTTCTACAAGACATCGCGCAATAAGATTCTCGTCGGATTCACTTCTGGAATATCATCCATTCGTTGAACCATAACTGTTTCTTCGAACAGCCGAGGTTATTGTGAGGGTGAGAGAAGGAAATAAAATAGGGTAACTTTCTCTCCCCGCGTGTAAGAGACGAGGGAGCTGTTTTTAGAAGCATCTCTGCTTCGGAGTTTTATTGGCGTGAAAAACCAACTCTTTATCTTCCCGAAAAATGTTCTCGAGCAACCCTTGCTCTCGCCCTGTTCGTACGATGTTCAGATGGAGATATGGTTCGCGGCAATTCCATGGCGGTAGATAGCGGACAATAAAATTAGCCTCACGCTATGATGAGGCATTTGAAGCATGGGAGGGAGGGTAGGAGAACAAAAATAAAGACAGAGTTAGTAACGTTTCCACTAGGGGTTTAGGTCTGGGTGGAAATGGTATACAATTGTGGAAGACGAACGGGCGGTGTAAGGGTTAACACCCCTGCGATTAATGCAGGAGTCCTGGGTTCGATTCCTGACTCGTCACCATTTTCACATGACCGAATGTAATCATGTATCTTCTCGACGTGTAGAGTACGCGGAAGAAATGTCTGTACAGCTTTTCTACAACTTGATACTTATATTGTGAATAAGGGAGATTTTTATGGTAGTTTGAAATAAGATATAGAGCAAATTTGATATACAGACTCTCAAAATATACTCAAGAATTCCTAGAGTTTTTTAGAGGACTACTGAAAAATGATGTTACAAAATACCGATTATAAAGAGATTGTTCAGAGTGAAATGTACGCTTTTGAATTTTATTTTCATCTCACTAATTAATAAAATCATCCCGGTTTTTGTGTACAAACATTTTTAGTACAAGAGTATTATTTTTGAAAACACTAACCAACTCTCCTACGCTTCGAATCTATTTTATCTATCCTCAGGGCTTGTTACACTATTTATACAACATCAAAATTATTCATCCACATCTACAACCTACTAGGGACATCCTTTGTACATCATAAATTTTTTTTTGTTTCTTTTGACAAATTTTTCTGTGTAGTTTACAGTTTTAAAAATGTTTCAGATAATACTATGTTCAAATTTTCGTTAGTTCAAGTTAAAATAATATTTGGTGACCAATTCGGTGTCCTTTTATTATAAGTTCCGGAGCGGATCGCTCTTATCTAGGTATGCTACTATTTTGCAATTGTAGAGGAAAAATTGTTATTAACATGCAAACCTAATCTAGCAACTCAGAACATGTAAATGAAATCATTATGTAACAGAAAGTGTATTCACAACTTTTAGAGTAAAAACGTACTAGAACTTATCGAACACTAGAACTTGTTACCGCAAACAATTTCGGGTAATTAACTCTCCGATTATTGGAGGTCTACTAGATTATATAAACACAATGTCACTGATTAATGGCTGCATTACCTAGACAAAAAAAAAACTGTAATAAGATGCAATACAGGGGATGGTTCCCCTCCATTGTGTTAGCGTGATGGAAATGGGTTATCAATGGAATACGCCGAAAGCGAAAACTTAAGGGTTAAAGAAATACAACATTTTCAGTCGTATTGAGAACCACGTGACAACTTTCGGTCTGGAGAAAATGGCGACGCGCCGGGAATCGAAACCCGGTTCACTTGCTCTGATCGCAGGGGTGTTAACCACTACACAACCCGTTTCTACCCAGATCAATGGTATATAGTTGATGAAGACGGACGGGTAGTGTAGTGGTTAACACCCCTGCGATCAAAGCAGGAGTCCCGGGTTCCATCCCAGACTCACCTGACCGAAAGTTATTACATCTTCTCCTCGAGTAGGGTACACGAAAGAAATATGTGCATATTTAGAAGCAGTTATTTTCGAATAAATTTTTGACACTGTTAAGCTACATAATATATTAGTAAGTAATAATCTACTATGATAGATACTTTTTGTGGGGCTTTACGGCTCATGTCGACATCAAAGGTCATTGGAGCCCGAAAACCTTGTACAGGTAGGGAAAATGCAGTTACGCACTAAGGAGAGCCAACATAACTCTCCCCGCGTGTGGGACTCGCCGAATAAGTCAACCATACCCACTGTAAACCCTCCTGAATGAAAATATATCAAAACATACCTCAAAACATTGAGGACAAAAATTAAGGTGGGGACAATAAATGAGGAAAATGAAAGATACCCTAACCTTAATAGTGTCGGGATCGAAAAGAACAAGAGATGACAAAGGGAGGTCAGGACAGAGAAAGGAAGGAGCCTAACACAAGTAAGTGGAAGTAATGCCAGACTCAGCTCGGGGTTTCATGTTTGCCAAACACGTACTAGATGTAAGTCCCCTGGGGGTACTACTATGATAGAGATGTGCGTTTACTCGAAAATGTTAAATGCATAATCTACCGATGGAATGTGAAGCAAAATAGAGAGAGAGAGTGTTGGAGAGAAGGGCTGAAATGTTGGGAGGGAAACATGAAATAATTCAGATCACGACATGGTGCTCACGAATTCTTTCCCCTTCGTTTACTCAATGGACGGTTTTATGGACAAGGAGCCCTGTTTCGTGCTCGCCACAATTCTTGTTCTTCTTCAATTCAATATCCTCGTGTGACGTAAGGGTTGAGCGCTGTTGGTGGCTGGGTGACCGGGATTCGATCATCATTTGCGATGACATTTGGTTCAGGATTTAAATAATTACTAAACTTAATAAACAGTGTAGAATTATTTTAATCCTCACCGAGAACCTACTCGGGAAGGAACGGTTGCATTATCTACAGTCAGGTAAAAAGAGCGTGCGGTCTTAACAGTCTCGAGGCGAGAAGTGCAATGGTAAGCTCACTTGCGTACATAGCAGGAGGTCCCGGGTTCGAGTTCCAGTTCGTCACCATTTTCACCTGACCTTAAATAGTGCAACTTGGTACGATGTTAAGTATTTGGAAGAGACGTTCGGGTAAATACAACATGTGAGAATTCGGTATTTTATTAGAAGGAATGAATAAGATAACGTCAATTAAATATAGTCAATGGAAGTGACTTGGAAATTTCTTGATGTAACTTATGTCAAATTGATATAACGACTGAGTAACAAATAACCGGCCCATTTCCTTATTCAGAGCGTTACATTTGAGATACATGAGAGCTGTGGAGAAAGGAATACAAGGAGAGCTATTTGCACAAAACTATTTAACAAAATATATCACTACAGAATGAAGAAATACTTGAATGAAAGAGGGTCTCTTGATGAATCACGGTTGGTACAGGTGACGGCGATTGGCTGAGAGCGAGACCTTGCTCTGACTCAGCTCGTGGTAGCCTTGACCAAAACATTTGAGCTCAGCCATGCAAGGTTTAGGTGAAACGATTTTAGTACTGCTCATTCAAAGCACTAAAGCACCAGAATAAAAGTCTTTTAAAAATTTGAATTATTGTACTTTGAATAAGTGTGCACGCAGAAACATTCGCGGCCTCATGGTTTTTGTCAGTGGGTTATTGTAGCGAAAGTACAAATAAAACAGAGCAGATGATGATACGTACGTAGCGATATGCATTTTATTCCTTACGCGTTATTTAAAATAATAATTCAATAAAAATCGTTAACACACGTTTTATAAATGTAACATTTTATAAATATAACATTTTAGTAATGCTGCGCTATTACTGCCCTTCTTCTTATTATTGTTATTATTATTATTTTTTTTTTATTATTATTACCGAGTCTTCTCAACGTCGATCTTTCACTCGATCTCGACGTCGAAACAACGTAGTTTATTATCGTCGTCTCGACGTCGCATAACGCCATTATCTCGAGTTTAAATTCCTGGAAATACGACGGAGAAGGAACACAACTCTGTTGAAGTGCCGTTCACTTGACAACCCTGATGAAGATAACTAGAACTTTTGAGTAAAGAGCATCGCTTGACTATATAAGCGCAGCATTGCCGTCACTAACTTTGAAATTTCTCTCTTCACAAATATTCACCGCGTCATCTATCATCCTTCCCATACAAGTACGAAACACTTTCATCCCCAATTCATCCTTCCCTCTATTCCTCCTCTGCCCCCGCAGATCTCCGCGTCCCCGTCTCTATTGATCACCCCCCCTAACCCACTATCATCCCCTAAAACCTTCGCGGGTCGAGGTCATAAAGTTTCCCCAAAATAAACAGCATCAACTACCGAGATCCCTGGTGGCCGCTGAGTATAACTATGGATAAATTTACGACGTCCCGTAAAACTGAGGCACTGCGACTCCGTCGTGTGCTTCCGATGCCTCGAATCGCTGGCCACGGAGACGCTACAAAAATGAATTTGCTCTGGACGTAAGAGAAACGCCCAGGTTCAAGATTTGTCACATTCATTGAGATGGTACTAGCGTCATCAAACTCAAAAGGCTTGTAACTTTGCAACCGAAAATAATGCAATTTGACTGCCTAACACAAATTGCCAACAACTGAATGTAAGTAATATCCGAACAAATATTAATAGTAGTCTTAAAAGTGAGTATTGGCTTAAAGAAGCACGCGTTAATAAAACAAGAAGCTAATACGTACTGTTCTCTCCCCAGACTCGATGCCGAAATAACAGAATAGGGGCATAAGAGTAAGTGAATTGAATTGATGGAAGATATTGGCAACGGATTTAACTTTTAACTCCGAAAGTACTACCAATGTAATGCGAGGTGCAAATATCATTCCTCTTATGGACGTTGGCTGCATTGAGCACAAGCTCTGTACCAACATCACGCCAGTTACACTGACAACAAATAAAGAAAAAAATAAATAATTACTGTCAAGAGAGATGTGACAAACTGCCTACGACCATGATGAGGACAATGAAGTAATTTACTGCTTCTACTTTACAATAAACACAGTGCCTTGACAGTGACTTCAACTTAAAAACAAACATCATCGGCTATTTAAACGAAATAATTGCGATGATTTTTGATGGTGATACATTGCGTCTTA
>NNCF01125783.1:238289-252412 GCA_002313205.1 Laupala kohalensis | reverse complement strand
GATGTGGTTCCAGCATGATGGCGTGCCAGTCCACTTTTCACGCGACGTGCGTCAATATCTTCACCAATCATTCGGTGACAGGTGGATAGGTCGCGGTGGACCGATTCGTTGGCCAGTACCAGACCATCACGATCGCCCGATTAAACACTTCTGGACTTTTCCCTATGGGGTTACATGAAGAGTATTGTTTACGAGACCCCTGTAGAGTCACAGGACGATCTCCTAGCCCGTGTAATGGCTGCAGGGGAGGTCATTCAGGACACTCCAGGACGTTTGGACCGTGTGTATGTGAACATTGTTTGCAAGTACACTGTGTACAACAAAGCTCGTGGTCGCCACTTCGAGCATACGTTGTAGTTCACGGCAGGTACGAGTTGGTTGATGCACGTGCTGCGAAACATTTGACGTTATTTCAAAGTCGTGTATCTTCCAAACGGCGCATTTGCGGACATGGGTTTATTACCAAATATTGCTGTTCTGAGTCCCCTGAACTACCTCTATAACTATGTATCAGGAATCTCGTATCACTCTGTATATTAGTATGGATGTAAGTTTTTAGTATCAGTAAAAAGTATGAAATTTAAGTGAATTTCTGCGCACAATTAACTTTCTCTCTGCTGGAATGCTAATCGACAATTGCATTGTTGTTTGTAATTTTCTGGTTAATAAAATTAAAGTTAAAAAAGTACGAATTAATGTTTAATGCAACTACAAACACGAAGTTTTAACCTATTGAGAGGGACGAGGCCAGCGCACTACGAGACCTTGAGATGTCACGTACGGAGAATTTATTTTTCTTTCTAATGTAGTGAAAATGGTCATCCCAGCGATTGGTGGGCAATATACATTATGTCGTTTGATTTCTTTTTCATTATAGTTCGATATTCATATTCCAAAGCACCTTGAAAACACACAATCCATTAATTCTTATCTTCTGTGACTCGTTTCACAAAAGTTTGTGTTGTTCGTAACAACTCGTTACGAACAATACTTGTGATACCAAGAAGTGAGGTACAATCGTTTCACAAAAATTTCTCTAACTTGACAGTAAAGAGTTCTTATCGGTAAGAAGTGGAGTATCATCACACTTGTCAGTATTGAGTATTTGCGAATTGTCCAGTCTTTCTCGTTTCGTTCTGCGTTACATAATGTAATTTGGCACTTAAAAATATTCATTACTACGGGAGACATTGTACAGAAAGTGATAGATTTTTACGTATTGTTAAATATTTCAATCGTATCAACAATAACATTCCAAACTGTATAATAATAACTGATCTAAAATAATGACGAATAACTAAATTAAAATGTATATTACAATAAATACTGTTCTTTCCTTATAATATGTTTTTGTAACACGTCCCTCTTTCTCTTCCAGCTTCACAGATGTCGTTCTCAAGCGTTAGTTTGATTCGTTCACTGACACAAATGTAAAGGTCACTCTCTTGTGTTGTTGTTGTTGTTGTACACGAATCAATAGCTCATCTTCATCTTCGGAGGAAGAATGTGACCACCGCATATTAATAAAATAGCACTTGTAACACATCTAACGTACGTTTCTAGCAAGGTAAGAAATTCTTGGTTCGTAACAAGTTTATTTTACAAGTAAATCACTTGTAAAATCTTAAGAATTCACTTACAACAACAAGTTTACAAGTGTACCTTTTGTAAAGCGCTCATAACTAGATATTTTTACGCACTTGTGAAAATTTACTTGTTACTTACAAACTTGTACTTTTGTGAAACGGGTCCCTGGTGTCTTGGCTTCCGGGTTGTCGCCGAGTCATTTGTCCACCTTCGACCTCCATACAGAGGTCATCTTCTGATAAAATGCTTCTCTTTACGTTCTTATTAAATGTTTTGTTTCAGAAACAAACATCAATATATTATTATGATATAAGATTCCATCTTACATATTTATTAAAGTATTCTCATTATCTTATATAAAATGTGAAATATTTTTTAGCGTGAGTTTTGTTTATGTGAGTAACATAATAATAATGCCCCTCAGCTGAGAAAGCCCTTCGTTGCTTTCTCAGCTTCAACGAAGAAAGATGTATTCTTCATTAAATGGATTTCTAAACTAATAGAATTCTACACAACTGTACAATCATGTCAAAGAAGTTTACAAAATATTGTTTACATTCACATTTTTTAAATAATAAAAAATAATAATAAATTTACTGTAAAAGAGGCAGTTACGAGCTGCTAGTGGCCACATGGAGGACAATGAACTAATTTACTCTCCGGAAGCAAGCAAGGGACCATTCCATCAATTCCGATCAAGGTCCCTAAGGCAGAGGCAGATTGAAAAATTTCAACAAACTCCTAAGATGAGAATAAAATAGTTTGGTACGTGTTATAATATTAACGTAATTCAAACAAATTTGTATATAATGAAAGACAAAATAATTATTTCAGAAGTACGTATAATTACCAAATTATAGAATATCCGAATGGTTGTGAAACTATTCGCGAATAGCATTTTTATTAAACGGCATTTCAGGGAGCGTCTAAGTCTTCAGTAGAAGACGAAGAGAAAAAGCAGTTTTTGCGTGCGACGATTGTTTCGTGAAATAGGCTGGCCAACGAACGAAGGAATTTTTCATTCTGTCACGTGTACGCTCGCTAAGTGCTTGTGCGATTGTCCGACATCCTCAGTGTAAAGGGTCTTTCAAAGAAATTGCTCGAGCAAAAGAAGCGAATGGGTGTTCGCCGTTACATGGCTCTGGCGAATGGGAGAAAGAGGACGATAGGGTGGGGATTGGTTAAAAAGAAATATTCGTTTACGAAAGTGATGTATATACGTTGAATGACCACCATTAACATCTAGTATGTACGTATCAATTTCACTATAAATATTGTTTTCCATATGACTTCAAATGATGTAGGTGATGTTAATTCCTCTCATACTTTATCACGCCATTGTTATAGTACTCTTAATAATGGTTTAATTTAAGTACTCCTATTTATTTATAATAGTTTATTTCTTACTTTACGTTTCCGTGACTCGGTTGTTCACTGTGTCACTGTAGCCCCACGTGTAGCCCCATGTGGCACGTGTTGTTCACCAGTTCTCTTTTGGGTTCTCCTTTGGCATTGGAGCATGAGCCTACTCCAAAAACACCCTGGAAGCTATGGGAGAGGACGGTATTTTGATTTTAATAACTAAAAGATATTTAATGGAGGACCACACGGAATACCATGAATTATTAAATTATCACAATTAAAAAATTTATAATCTAATACTTAGAGTTGAAAAACATACAAGATTAATCTAAAGATAAACGGATCCATGATTATGTACAACAAAGATTTAATTATATGTCACTGAACTCGTCAATAATAACAGGAAGGGCTCTAATAACGTTGAGGAACCCTAAATTCTCACAAAAAAAGGTTAACTGGTCATGCAAGATCAAACAATTGGAGAGATTTCCATTGACCAGTAAAATGCATGTGAGCTCATAGTTACTTAGAACATGTCAGCTCATAGGCGGTTTGGAACATGCAGGAGGCAGCGATGGGCAAGGAACAACAAATGTTTTACAACATCACAATGGTGGAAGACAGGAAACTCCAGCCACTGCAGAGTTTCCAGCCATATTCGCAACAGTTCCAGATGGTCGCATATTCGTTCAAAAGACTGCTACATCACATGGTTTCTGGAAATATACAGTTTGACCTCATGCGCAACAAGATGCTTCACATACATAACGGACGCAGTCACAGTCCCATATGCACTCGATGACGTCTGGGGAGAGAGTGTTTTTCAGCTAGTGAAGCTATGGGGTCCTCCCTATTAATTCTAGGGAATACACTCCTGCGCAAATACAGCAGATATTTCACGAAATATTGCAGAATTTTGGAATAATAATAATAAATGGATAAAAATATATATATATTTATTAAATAATTATTTTATAAATATTAATTCACCTTTGCCTTACAAACCTTGATCGGAAGTGATGGGATGGTCCCTTGTTTTCGGAGAATAAATAAATTAATTGTCCTGCACGTAATCATGCGTAGTTTACAACTGCTTTTTTACAAAAGTTTTATTTTTTTATTTATTTATACTTCCGAGGGAGCGGAGGATGTTTTCTATGTACCTGACTGAAAATTCACGCTCATACTTACAGAAGGATAAATGTTACGCGTGTTAAAATGTATCAGAGTACACGTTAACGATTTATAGCACATAACTTTAAACTTCCAGGGCAATGCTTGAACTTTTAAGGTAAATACCCGCAACACTTGAACTCACAACTTCCGAGTACCTACTCATGGAGGAGTGTTTACAACGTCAACTGCCTGGTGGAAATTGCTTACGGACAAAATATAGGGATTTGGCGAATGTTTTTGTGTGCGATCTCTTCCAGAAGAAAAGGAAAAAACTTCGAAAATAAATATCTTTTCATTATAAATTGAGATGTCATATTTAAAAGCTCAATCGGTTTATACTTATCTCTCATAACTTCATACAGTACACTCCTAAACATAATATCTGCACATAGACGTACAGATTGCATGAAATATCTTGTACCTTAAACTCTTTGCAATAGCTTTATAGGCTGATGTAAAAACAGCGACTCCAAGATTATTCGCTGTATCTCGGAAACGGTGCGACGTACAGGAAAGCGATTTAACAATCTGTACGAAAAATTCCTTGCACAATAGAAATGTTGATAGTCATGGTCTCAAAAATTTTGAATTTTAAGATATCGGAAATGGTGCACAGAGTGAAAATGAAGCCGGTATGAGTTGTCCAGAAATATGCTTCTTTTGTCAATGGTTTTATTTTCAGTGCTTTCAAAATCAATTCTGAAGTTTGGTTTAGATTCATCAATTTGTCCGCGAGTTATCGGGGAGACAAAACTCTTAACACACGCTCATACGACATTGGACATCATCGTCAAAATTTGAAAATACTCTCTCTTGGACCAATTTGTAATGATCCCAAGAGATTCCAAATTTTTTTCTAGTGATTACAATACTTTCCTTACACACTGTGTGGCTGGAAAGTAAAAATACGTAAAATGACGATTCATTTATGGTCCATTATGTTGGTAGTCATAACTAATGTTTCGCCATTGAGTAAGTGCGACGGCAAAGAAACGGAATATTTACAAAATATTACCTTCCAGAAATGAGATATAGCTATGTGAGTCATCTGCTCCATGTGACGTAATTCTGAAGTGATAAAACCTTATATTCTTTGTTTTCCTTACAGCATGAATAGTAATATCAAAGTTTATTTGCCGTGAACATTAAAATTTATTTTCATGTTACGTGAAAATATTTTTTTCGATAAAATTCACGAGAATAATTCGGTTATTTTAATTGTTTTGGAGTTATTAAAATAAGGNTTAGGACTCGTCAACTCGGATCCATAGTATTAGAGTTGATGAGATTTTAAAACTATTAATGCCGTTACGTTTAAGTTGAGATCACATAGTGGTAAGGTATCCTTAGACCTAGGGTGGGAAGGGTGAACCGTAAAAGTAACGTAAAAATACCGTTATTAGAGTCGAGTCAATGGTTTTTGTTTATTCTGAGATGAATAATCGTATTTCCAATGACATTATGTTCCTACATTATGTATATTATAAACGATACCCCTAAAGATCAGGGTTGAGAAGAGCGTGTCACGAAAAATTATAGAAAATTTTAGATTGGAAATGATTTACCATAATTCACCCCTAAGGGAGTCAAATGGGAAATTGGAGTTTTCTAAAAAAAAATCTCAATTACATAAATGAAAATGAGTTATTGATTCACACCGATACTATCAAACCTCCACCATTAAAGAATAACATTTTCACTGGGTATCAATGTGGGAAAGACTAAAGTTACACACATATTACAAAATCACGCGAGAAAAACCGCGGCTACTCAGCTAGTGATAAGAACGAGTCAATGAGTCAGTGGAAGGAAAAAGCTGATCGTATTTCTCCTAGTTTGTATACGTATTCCTCAAATAAATTTCACTGCATTTCTCAGTTTATTAATGTCCGACAGTCTGCAGTATTCATGATAGCGATGTCCTGATATTTCTTGAGATAGCCACCGATGGAACCGCTTCTGTTTCTTGAAAGCTCTTTTCTCGTCGCAATCTTTCCCTGCCGCGTGGAAAGCATATGTGACGTCACAGCTCCCTTGCAAGACCCTACGAGCTCTTAGATATATAGAGGTTTGTAAGACATTTTCCGCTCTCCTTCTTCTTTCTGCTCAAACCCTCGAAGACAGTAAGTGCAGCGTCAAAGTGCTCTTCTCTGTCTGATCCTATCTAGCTCAGAGAGAGAGAGAGAAGAAGGAGAGAGAGTTCATACAGAGTCCTTTATATTTCCTTGAACCGAAGATGTACACAGAATTCTGTATCTGAACTCTTCTCGTGAGTGAGTTCGTAGTTACGTAGCGCCATCAGGGAAGTAAGAGAGAATACAGTATTAAAATCATAAATGTTTTCCCCTTTTCTTTTTTGTGTTTGAAATGATTTCACTTGAATGTCGTTTCCATGACATTTTTACTTAAAAGCTCTTCAACATCCCAAACTCTCTCCAGTTTTGGGTTGTTTGGTTGGAATGGATGAGGTGGTCTTTTGTTTGCTCGCAAGAGTTTATTGGATTAGTGCCCTCCACGTATTCAAAAATATTTTTTAAATATACTGTTATTGATAATAAATTTTCCGGTTTTTCAATCAGTAATTGAAGATGTATTTGTTAATAATGAGCGTTATGGTGACATCTGTCTCCCTGAATCGAGATAATGCCCTACATCTCAAATTTCGAAATTTGAATGTAGCGAAAAATAAGCAATATAACTGTAATTACGAACTGTTTCATGTATATATTTTTAAACTGACTGTACTGATATGACCTCTTGAAAATAAATGTTGTTGAATATTTTTGTTGATAATATGAGGAGGAGTTAACTGCATTTCTTATTTTTTGTGGGAGGGTTTTAGGTGCATTCCATAATTTTGCTTTGGGACGTAGTAATGTTCTATAGCTATATACGTTCTATAAACATTAGAAAGGTGAAGTTCAACAAAAATTAGCATAAGTATGAAATTTATTATACATCGTAAGGCTATTATTTGAAATAAAATATGAAAAGTCCCCATCGATCTTATGTAACCCGTGAATATGATATGTATTGGTTCTGTTTTTTCGTGAAATTTGACCCATTTAACGGAAATTAATCAAAGATAAAATTAATTTTTATTGGTATAATTTTGCAATTTTAAATTGAAAAGAAATTAACTTATTAGTTGTTAATTAAAAAGATATAAATAACTTTATATTTATTTATGAATATATCTTTTGAAGTAGAACACAAATTTTACTGATCGTAAACAAAAAACGAAAGATAAGAATTTGTATAAATGCTAGTAAAAGAATTTCTTTAATAAACTTTCTAAATAGGGTAATATGACGACCAAAATCTAGAGTAACATATTAAAAACAACCCTCTCCTCATAGAATGCTTTAATTTCGCTCTCTAGTGCAGACTGAGAAACATATGACAAAGAAAGGTTTGCATCACTAGTTTTCATTTGAAATGATGACCTTAAGATGTATTCCATTTTCCATCTCTATGCTCTCTTCATCTCTTTTGCTTCGTGGAATGTCTATTTTCCCTGGACGTTGTTAACCATCGTCTACTTCTTCTGTGCCCCACCCCCTCTTCCGTCGTCGCCTCCATCTCCCACGAATTAGGCGTCCGCCGTGGGGACAGAGTGATCGCGTATGCATGTATGCAAATGCTTCACGTGTGATGACGACGTTGGCCGCCGTGGGAGGGAGAGGAGGAGTCGCTTGTGCTGCAACGCTGAGCGGCGTTTGGAGGCGAGGGGCGGGGTCGGATGTCTCCCGCTTGTCAGAGTCAGGGGCTTCGGAGGAAGTATGTTGCGTGGGCGGGGCTACGGTGTCGATGTTTTGACGGCTGATGACGTTACACCACAAGATAATACAGAATTTCTTGTGTGACTGATCAGTTCTAACATTTCCGGAAAAAAAATCTTTCTTTGAATTCCAATGATTATTTATTTTTTTGTACTAAAATATTTTTCATTTCATAGATTCATTGTTTCTTCCCTCGATATTATATATCGCGTAAGCAAATATTCTAAGATATATTAATTGTTTGCGATTTTTAGACTTATAATGTCAGATGCTGATTAGATCGTTGTAAGCGAACGTGGCAAGTCACGATGATGGTGGTGGTATGCATGCAATATGTGTGTGTTGTGCGGTGATGACAGTCCGATGAACGAGTAATATAGGATATACAGCCCTGATGCAGAAAAAATAAATATCTCGAAACTTTGACTCTATAAATATTTTAATGATCAAATTATTTTTTTTCCTTATTTCAACAACTCCAAAGCAATATGGAAAACGAGATCAATAACCTAGAATTTACTCAATTTTTTAATGTTCTTGGATGGGTTCATTTTTTTTTCATTTTTTAGTAGTTGATACACTATCTGGCGACATGCATCTGAAAAAAAATTCCAGGTGGGACAACGTACCAAATGTTTGAAAAAAAACAACGTTTTTGACATTTATACGATTTTTATTCTTAATTATACTTAATTTTTATGGGAATGGGTCATTAAGATTTCAGCATATTAGTTAACAATAATAATAAATTTTAATAATAATAAATTTATTGTCAAAAACAGTACAAACTGCGTATGACCACGTGGAGGACAACAAACTAAATTACCCTCTGAAAGCAAGCAAGGGCCCATCCCATCAATTCCGAACAAGGGCCCTAAGGCAGAGGCGGATTCAAAAATTTCAGCAAAAGTTCCTAGATAAGATAAAAAGTTAGCTGCGAGTTATAATACATATATAATGTCAATATGTTTGTAATTTAACGCAAATATGTTTGTAAATTTACATGTACAAGTTATTATCGAACTATAGATTATTCTGAGTATAGTGTTTAAAAATCATAAGAGTTGAAAAAACACTAAATTCACGATTTATTGTTACAATAAACACGCCCCTGGACATAGCCTAGAGAATCTGTATAAGAAATCCGCCTCTACCCGAAGGAAAAAAGGAGAAAAACCCGGGCCAGGATGGGAAGTTCATACAAACTTTCAAAAAGTATTATTTCTCAAGCTATTCTTTCTTGTTAGTACAGATATTGTGTGAGACAAGGTGATACCACATGAACACTTTTGATTATCTCTCTCGGGAAACATTCTATATAGTGAAAAAATTCAAAGAGTAAAACGTTCTTTTTAGTGATCTTAACAAAAAAGTTACCTTGTATTTTTTCATAGTATTGATATTTCAGCTGTACATACGAGTTGAAATTTTTACTCGTGATGTCCCTGGAAGTTTAATTTAGTAATGATTTGTCTCGGACATAAAACTGGTATTTTGGGAGCGAATATTGCGAAATCAAGATCTTGAAACTTAAAACGAACCCCCTCTCACTACTTCACCCTCCTGCATTGCGAAGGGAAACGAAAAAGCATTTCACGCATTAATTGTTCTTTTAATTTCTCTATTAAAAGTGAAAAAGAAAAATTCGGTGTTGAATTTTTAATGGAGTTCTTAACTATACAATGTCTGAAGTTGGAGTGAAGAAATTTTGTTTCAAATTACGACAGGATGCGGAAGCAAAATCAGGAAGCAAAATTATGATCTGTGGAGGAATAAAAGAGAAACATTTCTCTAAGATTTAGCACGTATGTAATCATACTATATACGCAAATGCGAAAAAGTTTCTATAAATCTCAGAGTGTTTTTTGTGCTTTTTTTCTATTTTTCACTGTTTCTAAAACTGTGTAATTCATAGCAAACAGTCGTGTCGTCTAGTTTTGAAGGTTTCCCTTATATCTCGAATCCATCCGGATTTTTATTCTCGTGTAGTGAGCATATAAACATGTCATCACAGACCACGGTATCAGTAAATAGTGGGAGCATGAGTTAAACCTGATCTGATTATTAAATATGAATATTAAATATTAAATAAATTTTATGAAATTTCAATTGTAAACAATACCGTAAATTTTCCGACTGAAACAAAAATTGTGCTCATCATAAATTACGTCGTTCGAGGAATAAAGCTGTGATGTTCGTCAACGAGCGAAGAAGTTTGCATTCAAATTATTAGTAACACTATGATCATATTTGTACGACACAATGTCCAAAATATAATTTTGCAATATCTATACAATTTTGTGAATTGTAGTCAATTTTAATACTAAAAAGGATACGCAACAGTTTCTCTATCATTACTATTCCTAATATCCATGGTTCATGAGATCCTTCAGAATTTTAATTTGCTTCCACTTATTCTTGTAACATAAGGGTTAGACATCATTTTCTTGTGCTATGCCACTTTATTCTCTACTGATAAAATTAATTATATGCAATGTTTGTGGTATAGGAACTGGAAAAAAGATTAGATAAAGTTATTTGAAATTTCGAAAGGACTCGTTTTTTTGTTGTTGTTGGGTAATTGCAATTAAATTGCAACTAATATTCTTAATTTTGATGAATAACGAGTGCAGAGAAACTATTAAAATTGGCTGCTTACAAGTAGATGTGAATCTTCACTTCCATAACGGTTAACTATGACTCCTACTAGATGTTCCATTGCGTTACGTGAGGCGGAAGGACAATCCACAGAACGTATAATCTACGTGACCGAATCGTAGAAGCAAAATTATGTAAAGGCTGTAAAGAACATGGTTGTCGAGTACATAACCTAAAAGTGAAACGAAAATTAAAGAATTTTCAGAAGTATTTACAATGAGATTTGTTTATTAAATTTATTGTGCAAAATATGTTTTCTTTCTGCCTGGATTTTAAAATAATTCTTTATTACGTGCGGGTTGCATATAACACTGAAAACTGTATCTACTTCTGTGGGCTTTCTTTGCAGTATTGAATTTTTGATAATTTAACAAAAGTGAAAATTTAATACCACGAAAGTAGAGAAATATGGAAGCTAACACACGAATTTAGAATAATTTAGAATATCCCGGGCAGCGCCTGGCGAAATGAGCTAAAGAATTGGGACCTGTTCACTGGTGTTTTTATACCCTCTGTACGGTAAAAAACATAAATTCTCAGTAATATTTCAATGATTTTGAAAATTGCAAATAAAGAGTGTTTAACATTTATTTTTTATTGTTTTAAATTTATTTTCCAATCCCGGGCAACACCGGTTAGTACTGCTAGTGAACTATGAACACTTATAATAAGAGGAAGTTACATCTACAACTAAGATTAAATTTTTCGTGTGACAACGGTTTTCAGATATTTTGTACAGTTTTCAAAGGGTTGATTTGCTAAGTCTTGACTTTGGAATTTGGTTTTGGTTATTTAATTAGAAGTTTTAACTCAATAATACATCACAGCTCGGTCTTTTATTCCATACAAGATACATACAAGAATAAAATGAAAAAGATTGTTTTTTATAGGAAATAAGTTTGAATGAACTGAAAGGGTTTTTTATGTGATCGGATGTTTGTCTCCATCATACGGCATTTGAATTTTTCAATTTGTAAAATAACAAAAATAAAGTGTGTTCATTATGAAATGGGAGTTTCAAAATGAACTAGCGATGTCTCCAAGTTAGCTTAATAATAGCTGCATTTCAATAATAATATTACAAAGGCATAAATTCAAATGATGAAATATATATGAGTTGAAAATAGTAAAACCAGTCATACTACTGAGAAGTCCCCTGACTGAAAATGATTTTTTTTTATTTTATTTTTTTACTATAAAATCCCTCGAAATAGTGTTTTATCAACACGGTAATAATAATCTTTGGTCATAGAAAATTAACGTTTGGAAGCTTGAGGAGACGCTGGAAGTGCTGAGTGGCTAGGAATGGTGACTTGCTCCTAGCACTAACATAATATAGTGCAATGCTGTAAATTCCTATGGCTCTACAAAGGTGACCTGTGTGTTAACAAATATTAATTTATTCTATCCATTTCAGCATCTCAACTAGTTTCCTTTCGATGACGTTGTGTCTTAATCCCTCGCTTTCCTACAGTTCTCTCGCTTTATTTTCTTTGCAACGAAACTCTATGACGCAGACCCCGTCCCACACAACTTGCGAGACCCCCCCCACACACACACACACAAAAAAAAACTCCCCCATTCGCGTTGACTCGCTTCCAAATAATATTCAAAAAAAATAGAAATATTTTACAACTTTATCCCTCTGGTTTTAATATTTTTGAACCCCATCTCCAAAGAAAAATTTTCAACGACGCAGTTAGCATCACGACCCCCTCTCCCACTGTAGGCATCCCTGACGAAGGTAATAGAAACTGAATCATAACGTCGAGAGTTTGAATAATATTTGTGTGTCCAATAATTCTGCAATGAGTAATGATATCCAAATTACACATAGGTATGTCATTTGTTTAACAATTAACTCTTAACATAGAAATTAATTTGAATGTTACTTTTTAAAAATTAAATTGTTTTTTGTCATTTCATCTTATTTGACATACTTAGAATCTTTCAATAAATACATTCATGAACAGTTATTAAGGAGAAATTTAATGATATTTGCCACCCTCGACAGTTTATACGAGATACCACTTTCTAAATAACCTCCTATTAATTAGTAAAATTCAAACTAAATTAAACACATCAAACGAACTGCATCTGCGATAATTATTCCCCCGAAGTATCAACACGAGACCAATGAGCATAGATTTGATCTTCCTTTCAATAATCCGCAATCACACACAAAACCAGGAATTTGTAATTGAATACACCGGTCTATTCAAAAGGCACTCTCTGTAACATCACCGCGCCCGACAGCTTTGAGACCAATGATCTGATTAATTCAATTAAACAGGTTTTCAGAGGTCTCTGGCCTCGTAGAGGGCTCTGAATCGCGCGAGCGAAAGCCACAATTGTAATAACAGCTTCACATTCGCTAGTCGCGTGTTTCGTTTTCGTCGGAGCCTCCATTCGCCTCGACATGTCGTTCCCCACTCTGCCCCCCCCCTTCCTCCTCCTCTGATAATGGACGCGTTGTCGAAAATGCTGTCGCGTTGTTAATTTCATTAAACAAACACACGCTCTTTGAGTCGGGCTTCATTAGTTGTGGCTGCGGTCACCAGGTTGCGCTCTTCGGGCGACCCCCGATCAATGGAGTGCTATTGACGATTGTTGTTAATTTCCTGCGTGGCGAAGCGCGATGCGGAACGACTGAGATATCAGGAATACTAATTGGTTTTGCTCCGAGTTGCATAAATTAACGACACGTCACGCGTTATTTATTTTATTTTTGGGCTTTTAGTGGTACGTTTAAAAACATAACTCCCAACGTTTTGACTTTCGTTTCGAGTCGTCGTCAGGTGGTGCCCGGCGTTGTCCGGGATTCTTCTTAGACTTGTCATCTTTTACTTCGGAAAAATTAAGGTCAATCTATATTGTAAGAACAAAATACTTTTACTTACCGTTTTTCAGAACAAGTAAAGCATCCTAATTTTTTTAAATTCATAATAATTATTATTTATTTATGTTATTAGTCAAACCAATAACGGAGTTACATTCGAAAAAATTTAATTCATGACGGTATATTTCTTGTTCTGATTCAGACATATTCAGACAACACTTTCTTCCTCATCGGAGTCGCTTGCGCATTGTTAGTACACTTTACACGTGGAGAAACATTGCACAACAATACTGTCTCAGTACCTTTTTTGCCGTGTCTCGGCCAAATTTAAATAAAAACTTGAGTGTGTACAGTACACCATCTGGCGGGAGCCGCGCCGGTCGAATTCTCGCTTCCGAGGCATGAGGTGGTTGCACTATTTCATTTAAAATTCTTGTAACATCTAAACTATTCGTTCAAATTTTACGATTTGAAGACGTATTTTATCTTTGTTAAATGAACAAAACAAATAATGCATTAAATTTGATGATGATTCATTTTTTTTCCTTCTTAAATTCTAGTATTTTAACATTTCAATTGTTAATACCGTTTTATCGATAATTTGGGCTAAGTTTTGTAGATAGGCATATGCTGTCGCGGACTTTTTTGTAGAACTCCTTCAGGCGAACAATATTGTAATATATAGTTGTCACGTATCTTTAACCGTTTAGGCAACATAA
>NNCF01125783.1:164759-224047 GCA_002313205.1 Laupala kohalensis | reverse complement strand
ATTCTGGAATGAGTGTATAGGTGAATTCGATGAGCATTGGCATATAGGGATACTGGGGAATGGGGATATGTCTTTCGCATTCAAAGACGTTTCTCCCCTTCCGAAAACACGCTCTCTATTCGTCGCGGATACTCGAAGATACGTCGAAGTCTGAGAAAGCTAATTTATATTCCATTATCGTCTCACTTCCTGTATTCGATTATCATCTCGAACTGGGAAGTGACGTCATGGAAACAGTTCAGGCAGCCATCACGTCCGAGGTTGCTGGTCCCTTTGCAATTACTCTTATATTAGACTTAAGAGCCCTCCACTCCACCCTCATTCCCTAGGCACGCTTCTCGAGAACTCTGTAAACACAAGAAGGGCGACATCCGCACTTCGATAGTGGACCATAATGGATACCATTTTGTTTGTTTAGAGAAATTCGCAAACATTTTACATTCAAACTGAAAATAAATCCTCTAAAAAATGATCTTCATGTTTGTATGCAACAAAAAGCTGATAACAGATAATATGTAATATAGAAGTTTGGTTTGGTGTAGCCTCACACCTCTTTGCTAAAAATTAATATTTTCCCCCTGTTTCTGGTTGTGCTTCTAATAATAATAATAATGTAAATTCATTAAGTTTTATTGCGAGTTTACAAATATTCTTAGAATATGTTATCTTGAATAAACATTGAGATAAAACAATAATAGTTGGAAACTATGTGGGATTGAAGTATTTATTCGCAAACTGAATTATTTTAAAATAGAAATCAAATGACGTTTAAAAGCACAGAAGTGGTGTAGAGTATATTTCAATTTTCATATTGTCGAAAAAGGGAAAATATACATGAGAATATCACGTGTGTTTTTTTTTTTTTTTTTTTTTTTGAGATGTTACGTTTTCTGCTCCTCTTAACCGGTCTATCACACGGAACGTATAATCGCTGGTTGATAGTGGCTCAAACATCGATTGTTTGACGGGCCTTTTCTGGAAAGTTCCTTGAAACTAAAACGGGATAACGGTACGTCATGTGTGTGGAATGTGTTAGTGACAGGATGAGGGAGGGGAGTGAGTACTGTTCGCTTACCATTTTTCTTTCGAGTCTATTCTTCTATCAATTAATTTTTTCGTGTTAGATTATGTATGTGAAATAAAATATACAATAAAATGAGATGCAATTACGTCTCAGTTGCTTGTTTATTCGTGAAAATCTGATGAAAATGTAAGAAATTTTGATCGAAAATCGATTTTTACGGGAACCTCGGATAAAGCGACCCCAGCGGTTAAGGGGGGTTCTACTATACTTCCTTTATGTCACGCAACCTCCACTGGGTTTGCTTCCTCTTCCTTCCTCTTTCTCATAGGAGATGGGGTGGGGAAGGAATCTCCCCTGAGGCGGGTCTGTTCCATGACTTGAGTCGCTGCTTTGTGTTTGATCACGTCTTTCTTTGCACTCACGCCCCCTCTCCTTTGCAGTTTCACGCAATCACGGGGTGATCTGATGCGTCAGTACCTCCTTTTGGATACCTTCGTGTACAAACGAAGGGAACAAACGTTCTTCAAACAGCAAACGATGATTTCGTAGGAGTACTCCCTGAAATATGTCGAGAACCTTTCCCTTTTTACTTTTTTTGTGTAGTATTTGTTAATGGGAAATGTAGCGTGCTATTGAAGCTTACCTACATGGGGCGATAGGAAGGAGGAGATGGACTGGTTAACTGGGTTTACCAACAACTTGGCCCACATGGAGGGGTTGGTAGCAGTAGTTAGTTTTAGTAAGAGTTGTTGATACTAGGAGCTGAAGCAGGGTTCGCTTTTCAGTAGTCACAGATAGATGAACTGCGACATGAATGTGAAAAAATACGAATTTTTTGTCGCCCCGCCGGGAATTGAACGCGGGATGCCTTGGAGATGAGCAAACACGGTAACACCTGAGCCACCCCCTTTCGTCTCCATAAATGAGAGTTATATTTTGTTTTGAGTTCTTTATTGATCTTTGGTGAAATTTGTAGAGTGTAAATTTCGTAATCAAAAATTAAATATGTCTTTCTCTCAAAACGTTATCTTTTCGTTTCAAATAATAAATAAAGAAACATTGAAATGAATAAAAATAATGGGAAAATACTAACAAATGTTTTTAAGTGTCAGAATTTCCTAAAATGGTGTAAATAGTTTTGGTTAAAATAAAAAAAAATATTTTTTGGGGCATTTCAAAATTATTTCCCTATTTTTTTTATTTTATTACATCTGATGTCCCTGTTCCGTAACTTTTTGCTTATTACAAGGGCTCTCCCTGTGTTACTTTGATCACTCATCGTGTGTGCAGCATATGAAAGTTGTCTCAATGTGAAAATTAGCATGACACATGTTTTCTTCGAGGAGAGGAGTGCAAAGTCACTCAGATTAACACTTTATTCCGACCAACGATCACTACGCCGAGGAGGATTAACAGACCATTGAACATTCTTCCTTAGTCTACGACGTAGCCTACTAGGTGTCAATGACTCTCTGAGTATTATAATATATTTCTCAAATGTTTTCTTTGGACACGCTCTACAAAAGTAATTTTAATTTAGATGGAGCCCCTCCCTCTCAAGCGTTTGAAAAATCTTTCAGAGATTTGTTAAATTCAAAGAAATGTTAAATTTGGTTATAAATAAACTTTATTGTCAAAAAAGCAGTTACAAACTACGTATGACCACGTGGAGGACAACAAACTAATTTATTTTCCGGAAGCAAGCAAGGGACCATTTCCATCAATTTCGATCAAGGGATTTAACATTTCAACATACTCCTAACGATAAAAAGAATAGTTCGACACGTGTTATAGTGTTAACAAATACCAACAAATATTGTATATAATAAAACACAGAAAAGTCATTTCACAAGTACGTATCATTATCAAACTATAAATCATTCGGAAAGCATTGTTGATAATTCGTAATTATTAAATAACACTAAATTCTCTAATAATTATTTCAAATGATGCAGACCCTAGGCAAGAGCATAGCGAGTCTTTATTTTAAAAAAATCCATCTCTACTCGGTTGATTGTGGTCGAAGTAGAGGAGGTGCAAATCAATCCCCTTAGAGATTCCACATTATCGTAGTATTGCACGCTACTTCCCGAATACTTTGTCTATAAACTCCCGCTCCTAGCGTATTCAAAGGCGTCCAAACACCCCATCCATCCGCTTACCAATATTGCTTCATTCCGCGTAAGTTATTAGGGAGTTGAGGCATGTCTTATTAAACTTTCACGCTTAAGTTAGTTTCACAAAGTTGTTATTATCCCCTTTTATCGCTCTTTTATCAGGAGGATCGGGTTGACTCGTCGTTCGTTCGTCTGATTCGTTCTCCTTCCTCCGATTCGTTCACTCGAAAACGCTCGTCGTCGTTCGTGTTTGTCGCCCCCCCCCCAACCCTCCACTTCCACCCCCACCCTCCCTTGTGAGAAGCGATGTTGCATCTTAGTTTTCAACTCAAGGGTTGCTTGCTTGCTTCGAGGGAAAGTTGCTTCTTCGCGAATTTTGTGTCTGCAACTGCGTAGTAAGGTAAAAGCGTGTTGAAGCATGTTTTTCCATAAAAAACAATGCTCTGCACACTGCTGGCATTTGTGTGAAGGTTTGTTTTTCGTGGGGGAGGGGGGCGTGTATTCTGCTTTCCAACAACCTCTAGTGAATCGGAGTTCTTCGTGATGAACTAGATTGGTGCCGATGGTTTCGACCGGATGCTGAGTGACTTGAAAAGCTATTTGCAGCGATGCGTAGTGGCCAGCGACGGGACATGCGACTGTGGAATGGAGGAGGAGACGAAGGATCGTATATTTCACCTTACGGACCGGAAATGGTTCAACACATACGACAGATGAGAACTGTCTCATGTTTAAGAGATATATAACCTACATTAACCTTAACGAGTATTAAAGAAAAAAAGAATGCAATGAAAAACTAAGCGGTAGAATACTGCAAATTTCCATTGTAGTATTTGTAAATGGAAAATGTACCGTTCTATTGAAGCTTATCTACATTGTGCGATAGGAGGCAGGAGGTGGGTGGTAGAGGCTATTGTGAGTAGGTGGGCCACATAGCTGGGTTTTCCAACAACTTGTTCCAAGTGGTGTTAGTAGGACTAGTTAGTACTAGTTTGGTAAATAAATGAACTAGTTTCATACTAGTAATTCCATTGTTACGCCTTTTCTTCTCTTCGAAATACAAATACTCTTTGTTCAGGAACAAAAATTATCCTACATAGTTTACGTCCTTGTAAACGGCACAGACCAGAAGTATTTAACGCGTGAAATTACATAGTGTGGCACCAATAAGAGAACGACTTTCACATAGTTTGAACGAGAACGTTAGCGATTTGTTGTTGATCAGCCTGTTTCAAGATTCTATTTTTAATTCTCAAGTGTTTCTTTCCTCCGATACAATCCTGTACAAGCTCATCGAATAACAATATCCATATTTCGGAAATTCACTACTTTCAGTAGGTTTAAGACATTTATGCGTGTTTGTTCTTTAAATAAAAAGGAATAACATATATTTTTTGTGTTTGCGCCACAGAGTAGTTAGCGTGAGCGGAGACAGCAGGTGTTACTCAGTGCGCAAAGGTCAAGATCTCGAACCAATTACCAACATCCAAAATGCAAAAGAGAAAGGGGAAACTCCCACTTTTCCTCTTCATTTTCTGACAAATATCACCTCAATACTTCAAACTTACTTTCAGTAAATTTCTCGAGTGTGGGTATTCTTATACCATTCTCTGAATTAGCCGAAGTTAAATGTAACGGAAGCTACTAAAAGCGTTATTTTCAGAAATTAACTTAAAAGTGAAACAAAATGTTAACTTTGTTAGTTTACGATTTACGGATTAGCGCTATGATAATCAATTAGTGACAGTGGTTTTTTGTTTTGAGAATGAATATATTAGTTTCAGTGTTTGAAGGTGTTTTTGCAAAAAATGTGCACTCGTCAATATTGCTTCATTGAATATCCTTTGTTTGTTTATAGCCATAAATGAGCCTTAAAATAAGACTTGAAAGTTATTTCAAACAGGGAAGAAGGAAACCCAACGAGGGGATCGAACATTGTTGTTGACAACGAAGAACTTATTTGTAGAACATTTGCCCTTCTTTTATGGCGTGACTTCTGAATATGATATATTTTCAACCGATTCAAGAACGACTACTTATGCAAAAATTAAAATATTGAGGTGTGTGAAGTCGTGAGAATGCAGGTAGGATTTGCTAAAACTCACTCGTGAAAACTGAAACATCGTGGATTGTATCTTTATTTTGTGTTTTTCTCTACTCGTCTTCTCGCGTCGCTTCTATTTACCTCACTTATTTCTCCATTCACTTCTTCCCTTCTCTCTATGCCTCCCGTTTCGCCGCCTGCGGAATTTTATGGCTCTTTACGGCACAGCACAGCTGAGGGGCTAACTCAATTAGGGGCAGAAGTGGCGGCCACGCCATGGTTCCATCCACCTGCGTCGTATCCACAACCCTCTCTTCTCTGAACACTCTCTTCGTGCTACATATTCACAATTGCAGATGAGTCTTAATTACTGGGTGGCTGCGTTATTGTCATTGCATGCGAAGATAATAAGTCTCCTCATCGATGGACTTACGGCCCTTCAGTTCATCCATAACAGTAAAATAATATGATGATAATATTTGATTAAATTATTGATTTTCAATTTCGTTATGCAAATAGTCATTACGACAACTGTCCTTTAAAAATTGGAAACTGAAAAAACCTGTGAGGAAAAAATCAACATAACAATGGTTCCATCCCGGGATCTAAAAGTCTAATCCAGTAACGTGTAATGTTCGTAATGTATTCAACAGTATCCCAGATATCACATTCAAGCTTTTTAAATCTCAGAAAAAACATTTGTCTGAAAATTTTGAAATTCATATTACCCTCACTACTTTTTTCTATAGAATGGCGATGAGTAACATTACAAAAATCACTGGGGGTTACAGGGGGTGGCGGGGGTTATATTCAAACTTTATAATGGAAACCCTATTTTTTTAATGGCAGATTTTTATTTAATAAGGGAATAGTTTTTGACTGAAACTTTTGTTTTGTTTTATTTCACATAGCGCCGCAATTGAATAAATTAAATCAACTGCTCAGTGTCGAATACGATATCATAACTCGTACAATCAATTTGTGGGTGAAATTTCATATAAATATCGCTCATTATATCATCGAGTAGATTTAAACAATCTATATTCGATGTAAATATTTATACTTCGAGCAATTATGAAAATGAAAATTGAATCCATTTTTATTGCAAATAACGCTTAAAATGAGAAATTTGTTAAATGAACAATAAAGTGACTAGAGCAACACAGAACCTGATCAAGTACATAGGAGCGCTGTGATTGTAGGGTGTCCCACATGTTATCACTCTCATGCATAAGTGAAAACGAGCCACATCGGCTGGTTATCGTGTATATTAACCACCGTAAGAGGGGACAGGACATACCCTCACACATCTTACTTTTGTTCTCTTACTATTTATTGTATTCCATGTGAGATGAATTCGTGGCAATTTTACCTCTAGATCAAGAAAGGTTTCACTTCTATGTTTTTGCGATTGAAAGATAATCTTTGTTTGCGTCGTGAGATTTACGAAGATACGCTAAGTTGATGACGCTAACCGCGAAACGTACATGGTGCAACCGATGAATTTGCAAAGCGTATCTTCGAATCAAATCATAATAAAAATTGTAAACACAAACAACTACTTCTATGCGAACGTACACAATTAAACACGACTGTGATAACACCAGCACGTGCTCATACAGGACACACAACTAACAAATCTCTCGCATACCCTCTCAGATATCAACATAACCTCAAATCTAGAACAGAATCCGACATGACCTCGCTCACTAGCGCACCACTATCGTAGGCAAACAGTGGCGTTGTAACGTACTTCGCTAGAAGCGTTAGTGTACCACAAATTTCTGAGTATGCGCAAAGTAACTTGCATGTGGATAGCGTATACAATAGCTCGCATGTACGCTATGCAAAAACTCTCTAATATCTTTTCTGGGGATAGTACGCAATAAGAACTTATTTCAATAGAGGCCAACTCTATTTAACAAGACAAATTTATCGCGAAAAAATGCTAAAACTAACCTATCCGATATCAATGAGTACAGAAGAATGACTGATTATGATATTTTTTTCTCTTCCCTTTTCCGTGTTTTTCGCGTTAGCCTCTCATTTACTAATTCATGCGCTTCCCTATTCTTGTCTTTTCTCCATTAGCGCTTTGCCCTCTCCCATGTCCTTCCTTCCTTCCTTCCCTCGATGCTTGTTTCCGGAGGCGCTTCCTTCATTATTTAAAGCCCCCGTTGAAACGGCGAGTGAGTGCTGGCTTTCTCCTTTCATCGATCGTCAAGCGATGCTTCAGACTCATCCTTCACATTCAAATACTGGGAGGGGGTGGAGGAACGAGGGCGGGGGGGTGTCTCGGGCAATTGAGGCGCTCGATGCGAGGAACTGATTTCATTAAGGCGAGCAGCAGCGAAGTATGGAAAAGAAACGGACTGAAAAAGAAAAGATTGTTTATCGTGAAAGCGGCGAACGCATGCTCCAAACCAGGGAGCACGCAACGGACAGTAGAGCACGCCTTGCTGGCCGCTTGTGAAGACAGGCAGGAGTACAAGGTTGGCCAATAGTCAATCAAGAGATCGTAAGACAAATTTCAGACGTGAACTTCTTTCTGTGTGATGAACACAAAGTGTATAATATTCACTCTGTATGAAACATTTCGTAACATTTTTTTTTCATTGTAGTATTTGAAAATGTGGCGTGCTATTGAAGCTTCTCTACTTGGAGCGATAGGAGGTAGGAGTTGGGTGACGGCTATTGTTAGTAGATGGGTCGGTTAGCTGGGTTTACCAACAACTTGACTCACGTGGAGGGATAGTTGAAGCAGTTAGTAATAGTTAGAGTTATTGATACTAGGAGGAGCTGAAGAGAGGAAGAAGGGTTTGCTATTCAGTAGTCACAGCTATATGAACTGGGGCATAACTGTGAAGAGCTCCAAATTTTCTGACCCCGTCGGGAATTGAACCCGGGATGACTCGGTGATGGGCGACAACACAACCACCTGAGCCACGGGTGGGGCTTATTATTTTTGTTCGTCTGTTAGGATTTTGCATTTTATACACGGATTTTGCACACAATCAAAACATATATTACTAAACATGTAGGTCTAATGGAAATGGGGTACAGTTGAGGAAGGCGAACGGGTGGTATAGTGCTTAACACCCCTGCGATCAGTGCTAGGAAGCTTGGGTTCGATTCCCGGTTTGTCGCCGTTTTCACCTGAGAGAAAGTTATCAAAACGTATATTACTTAGCCTTGAGAAATTTTCTTTCACCCTACCACAAAATTCTTCTTTTGATACCGCAGCTCTCAATGGAATAGTGGCGATTTTATGTGTAGGGGAAAATAAGGGCTGGTATATCTAATGCATGATCGGACTGTCCCTTATAGGTTTTTTTCCTGGGTGGCACTCGCTAACTTTACGATGGTTGGGTTATTTTTTATACTTCCCACGCCAGAAACTCAATGTTATGGCATTTTAAGTCTTCTGTAACAAAGAATTCAACGTATTGTACAAAAAAGAAATAATACGTAACTCTTTTCTGACAATGATTTATCCAAAACGAAAATAATAAAAAAACTACCCAAATTGTGATTGATGGGTTTAAACAATATATATTGTATTCAGTTAAATAAAATATATTGTTTAATCACTGGAATACATAAAATATACAATTTTGCATAGAATTATTCTCTGACAACTCTATACCCTGTTCGTTTTAAATATTACGTCCCCAAAAGTATTTCGAAGAAATTTTTCAATTAAGATGGATTCGACACATTTAATGACGTGGCTTCGTGCTTTCAAGCGTTAGTGGACTCCACTGATGCGTTCATTGGATAATAGGCGCTCAGCACGAGAAACACTTCTGCAAATGAATCATGCATTTAACTCTTTATTCGTTCACGAGAGTCATGGATTCAATAATGGATTCGGTTTATCACCCTCGTAGGAGAATCAAGTCTCTCATTGTATTTGCGTAACGAGTTTCAAAGCAGAAAATATTGTGTAGTCTTCAGTTCATCCATAATTAGTAAAGTTACGAAATAATCTGAGCAAATACAAGTCGGTGTAATTTCCGAGTTCGCGTCTGAATAGAAATGAACACTGAAGATCCACATGAAAACTAATAATACGAAAATTTTACTCATTTTATTCGTCGTGTACCGATATGAAGTATTTGTATTGTACCTGATAATACTCTTTTCATAACTTATCCTTGAAGACATCCATTAAAAGTGGTTTATTTTTGTGAGAACCATGAGAAAAATTATGTTTCAACATTTACATATACCCACAAATGGAATAAAATTATCTCAATGTATTACTATGGATTTGTATAGTTTTCGTTTACCAATAAGTGATATAGATTCGAGTGGGTACTGCCTTGATCTTGCGTAGATAATTTGAAATTTAAAGAACCTTGTCAAAAAAGCAAACTGCGAATGACCGCGTGGGGAATAACAAACCAAGTTGAATTCCTGGAACAAGCGGATTTATAATACGTACTGTTATCAATTAATTATTCCAAAATGAATCGTAGATATAATGTGCAGTCAAAATTCGAGAATAATAATATCAAAAG
The DNA here is from genome assembly GCA_002313205.1 of Laupala kohalensis. Taxonomy (NCBI): domain Eukaryota; kingdom Metazoa; phylum Arthropoda; class Insecta; order Orthoptera; family Trigonidiidae; genus Laupala; species Laupala kohalensis. The sequence goes on along the minus strand of NNCF01125783.1, from coordinate 214,339 downwards.
TATTAAATGACATTCTCGCCTATGAAAAAAAATCCACCACTATTCGGAGGAAAACCGGAGAAAAACCCGGGCCATATTGGGGCTACTGAAATAATGTATACAACCGTGCCAAGGTTTTCTTACTGTTAGAAATAAGGTATTATAAATAATAAGAATCAAAACATGAAAAAAGGAATTTAATCAGCNGCCATATTGGGGCTACTGAAATAATGTATACAACCGTGCCAAGGTTTTCTTACTGTTAGAAATAAGGTATTATAAATAATAAGAATCAAAACATGAAAAAAAGAATTTAATCAGCACCTCGTGTGACAAAGTATAACAAATATTTCATATATATATTAGCCAAATTTCACAGAACATATTGCACTCACCAGGCGAAAAGAAAAGGTATCGTGACCTCATGTACATCTGGAATTGTTCATTACGTGATTGTGGTATCTGCGAAAAAGTCCTAGTTTGCTCCGGTATTTATGGCGAGGCTCTCGTGTGGCAGGTGTATGTTTGCAAACCTCTGGCATCCCACAAGGCTCTACGGCGCGTGTCACTCCACAAATCTACATGGATCTCGTCCGCATTTAATCCTACGGATTTTGTGGTTGTCACACAACAGAATTCGCATTAAAACCCTTTTAAGCTTGTTCCAAGTTCATGTGTTGTGCACTATTCATCCGCAGCTCCCAGTATATGGAGAGCTTTATTCTAAGATGGACCATTGATAGAGCTATTTTACTTTCTCATTTACGTAGGATATAATCGTGAAAACGATCGAAAACGAGATTTTGACTGAAATATCCGTTTTCGTTATCGCTGATTCTGAGAAAGTGGTTTTAGTCATAACGTCCGTTCGTCTGCGCACAGTGATTCTGAGTAAACGCCTGAATCAATTTAATTCGCATTTCGAATATACTCTTTGTCGATGCGCGTGCTGTTTTTACTAAAAAAAGAGTACTTCACATGAAAGTTAAAAAACTCTTTCGAATATTTCTTAAAAACGCCTTCAACGATTTTGCTTGAATTTTCCGTACGTAAGGTACAATTAATATGCATTACATCAGCATTAGGGGTATTTCGCTTGAAAGTTAGGTGTAGACGCTTTAAAATTATTCCAGTGTGCTGCACTTACACATTAGTTTCCTGTTTCAAGACGCTTGATTAATATTTATCAGTGTAAATAGACCAAGCAGTAGTAGAATACACTTTTCGTAAACTGAAATGAAAGATATGACAAAGATAAAATACACAGGAGGACAGCAAATACACTGCAGATACGAAAATACATCAATTTCTGTCTGCAGCGAAATTACGTTTAGATAACACTTTTACGATATTTACTACACTCTATGCTGCAGATGGAAAAACGTATATGAGAAAGTATGTGAAAATGGTTTTACACCACTAGTTTTTAGACAAAGTCCATTATATTATCCTAAATTATAAAAAAAGTTATTTCAGTTTTCGCATAACAACGTTTTTGAACTTATTTACACAAAAAAAGGAAAAATTGATAATTAAAAATTGCAAAACCGAAGATAAAATTAATTTATTGTATTGACCTCGTAATATCACGTCCTAGGCTGTTGTGCGCTTAATGCGTCTTGAGTCGTACCCTGTGTCAAGTAGCTATTTTTCGACTAATATTATTTAGTATTCAGTGAAACAATCACAAACTTTACAAAATTATTAATAAACAATAAATAGAGTCTTAAGTCTCCTTGTCTATGTTGCTAAAGCAATACAAGTAATTGTGTAACTTCGGTGTTCACATGTTGGGATAATCTCTCCTCGTGACGTATTTTGGACGTATGCTTCACTTGCGTCGAGGATCAGATGCCGCAGTTTTATATTTGTTTTCACTCAAATATGAATCATATTTTGAGACGAAAATATTCCTACGATGAACTGGAGACATATTAGGATTGAGAATTCATAATTGTCTTGATCCGTAATTCTTTATATATTTTTAAATTTTGTTTACTATAATTTGAATAAATTTTATTTAACTTATCTTGAAAAAACAAAGCATTTTGAGGGTTAAAATGTAAGTATGAGCTAGTGAACTGGCAAGTCTGTTATTTCTCCATAAGGCATCTGTTCTACACCCATGCGACATCTAACCCTTTTACTAAAATATGCGAGAAAAGGGGAAAGAATGTCTCCTTTAGTAACATGAGTATTAATATTTAAAAAATTAAATTTGATTCTTGAGATTTTGAACAGATGAATAATGTCGTAAGTTTCATATTTTATGAACTTTTGAAAATTACAGAAATAGAAAACAAAAACAGAATCTGTCCTCACTTTACCCAATATTTCGCTCAATGCCAAAAGTCTTGGGAAGTAATACATATAAAAATGGAACAGTCTGCATTTTCGGAATTTCATCACATGTGTTACTCTTCTGAGTCAAAACTTACGATGAACAATCTGCGATCCCTTACAAATATCCTACAGTTGCTTACCTCCGTATGTGGAAAAATGTTTCGCTCTTTAAGTGCTTTCTACTGTTAAAAATGTGAAAATAAATTTCAACTTTTTAGTAACAATTCCGAAAAATTTAATCGATTTTCGAAGCTATGTAGATTCTGGTTCTCTATATGCCTCCCGAAAAATTTCTCGTGTTCATTATACTTCACTATATTTTAAAATGTAGAATGAAATTCTGATTATCAAGTGGAGGCAAATAGAGTAAAAGCAATTAAATATCCAGTTAACGAAAAACAAACTGGGAGTAATTGGAATAGATTAAGATAGAAACGTTAGATCAGGTTGAAATAAGTTCGTGAATTGGATTTATTTTCTGCCTTTTGGCGAGATTCAGGCCGCGAGGCCTGCTCTTCCACCTAACCTTTGGACTTGGCTAAGGGAATTGGGAAGGAGAGATGTTGGGTTGCCGGGGAACTTAAGGTACCGAACCGACATTTCTCTGGAGTAGGTGAGAGAAACCCCAGTTGAAAACCTCACCTAGTTCGACCGAGCGGGGTTTGAACCCACGCTCTCTCGCTCAGCGGGATCGTAGTAGGGAAGACGCTACCACTACACCACCAATGTCGGTGGCTAAGGAACAACAAGAAGTTATTATTATTATTATTAATACGACTTCTTGTGAATTGTTACGTCAGTTCTAATTTATCTGTAAAGTTTGTAATTGTTATTTTCATTGACAGTTGGAGGGTCATGTTTTGTGAAAGGTGTTGGTGAGGAATTTTTGCTACATTGGGGTGTGTTTTGATGTAATCTATGTTTGCAAGGTACCGACATGAAAATGTGATGCGCTCATTAGTTTCTGATGCGTCTCTGCACCTTCGACACTTATTATAATTCCTTTTATTATTATTCACTATTATTACTATTTATTTTCATGAACTATTTTCACAACTTGTAGTTGTATTCAGGTTCAGCATCCTCCCCTCAAGCAGTGTCACAGTTTAAAAATCTTTTGAGTATTCTTCATGTGTTAAGTATGGTTGCTTTTTGAAAAGTTAGAAATATATTTTTTGTAAGATGAAGCCGATTGGTGCTCAGATGCGGACTGTGAGAGATGACTCAGGTGGTGGACGAGACTATAGGAACTATATATACACGCACTCCATATTCCATAAGCGAAGTATTTCTGTTTTCAAATCTTCATATTTTTTTAATTTTATCATTGTAAGCAATTTGTTGGTTGTGGGTGTTGGATACTGCAATATCTATGATGTGTGTGATTTTCTTGAGTTTGTCTATTAAAATAATATCTGGTCTGCTATGATGGATTGTCTTGTCGGTGAGGATTGATCTATCGAAATAAACTTTTTACCTGCTGTTCTCTGAAATGGATTTTGGGATGTACTTGTAGTGCCGGACAGTGTCTTCTATTAGTCCATATTAGCAACCTGATTAATGTATAGTGTAGTATAGTTTCTGGTTTAGTTATGCATCTCCTACATTTAGAGTATAGGCCAGGCGTTCGACGCAGCTTTGTGGACATGAGACTGAACTAGATCATGAGGATGTTTACCATTAAGTGGTTTAGATTTCCATTGGCTAATTCTCTGTGTGATTTCTACGTTATTTTTGTTTGGTTGTGGAGAGTGGTCTGCTAAATTTAAAGGAGTATATTTCATATGATAACATGTCAGTAGTACATATGGTAGATTCTTCCTTTCTCTGGTGCAAGAAATCTCGAAGTTGCTTTATTTGTGAACTGTGTAGGTTCTTCAAGTAGATTATGCCCCTTTCCTCCTTCCTTGCGAGGCAGACTGAGCTTTTCTACATTTGAGCTCCTGTGGTGTGATCTATTCTTCGTCATGATGGTCCTGACTTTTCGCTGGGGATTTTCTATATTTGTTAGTGTCCATCAAATAACTGTTCCAAATGAATACATGAGGATAGGAATGGCAAATGAATGATAGCTTTTGTTGAATTTTGTTGAATGTTGTTGTTATTATTATTATTATTATTTCTAAAGGAAGGATCGCTTTCCGACAGAATGACCATTCTAGCCAACCAACACCCAGAGTTTTTAGAGGCCTTGTTGCGTCCTCAACATTTCGGTTGTAATTGGGACGGAAAGTCTCTTCAATTAAATTTTCTACAAAAATGGAAAACACGTAAAAAGGTGAGAGTTAACGCAACGTGCGTCACAAGGCGAAGTTATAAAATTTAATTAAAATGATGATTTAATTGTTCATTAGCGTGGCCATGACATGGGTTGCTCTGCGCGTCACCAACGCTGTCCCTGTGATGTGGTCGCTGTCAGAACTACGGGAACAAATGGTGGTGATGTAGCTTCAGTAAATCAGAAGCCCACGAGGAACATATTTCGTGTTAATTTTTCACTTTACGTTTTTATAACCGCCCTTCTGTTTAAAGTCGTGTTTTTTTTTGTACTTTTCTCTTTAACTGCTTCTCTTTCCCGTATTTCATTAGAAATGGACCCCATCCTTACAGTTGATCTATTCTGATCTGTAACCCTCCCGTGGTTTCATATATCTCGGTGTGAAATGCATTATGTGTTATTCCCATTAAACTCTTGATGTCGAAAGAGAAATAATGTCTTTTTTCAGAATTTTCATCGTTTAACGAAGAAGTCATTTTTCTAGAAATCATTTTTTCTTGGAATGATTTAAAATTGTATTTTTAAGTAATTATCTGAAATATGAAAACAGTGTTTTATAACACACGTTCGAAATTATATTCCACCACTGTTTGAGCACAGTTTGAAATGAAGACTTTCGAACCCGGGATCTGCTGCTCCGACCGCAAATATATTGTCCACTGCACCAGTCGCCTCGACCACCAAGACCGTACACAACAAACACCCGGCCTGTTCCGGTGGACCTGGGTCACATCCCCCAAAGGCGGCTCCAGTGTTGGGAGCACTTTAAACGTACGGTCTTGGAAGTCGAGGCGACTGGTGCAGTGGACAATATATTTGCGGTCGGAGCAGAAGATCCCGGGTTCGAGTTCCGGGCCGTCGCAATTTTCCCCTGGCCGTTGACGATGCAAACACTCCTCCACGAGTAGGTACTCGGAAGTTGTGAGTTAAAATATTCATGACACTGCGTCGCTTAGACCCAAGCCTCGATTCGAACCCGCTTCTACTCCAAAACAAAATAGACATGTCGCACGATAGGCTGATGAACTTTTTATGCCTCTTTAGAATAGTGTTTATCTTTCTGTAGTCAAAATTATTTATGAAGAGTAAAAGTATCAGGAATCTCGTGAAGTACCCTATAATATATTTCTTCATTCATCGTCCTTCTTCTTGTTCGCAGAAAAGAAAGTCGTGTACGGTTGTCGGGGGATGAGAGACTGAAAAGAGGATTTCTGGGAAAGGGAGGGAACATTTTATGGTTGAAAACTTTGTGAAGAGAGCGAGTTAGCGAGGTGATATCTCGTTGTCACAGCACACGGCTAATTTCAGTGCAGGAAAAATTCAGTGAGGAAACGCGTAGCAAAAGTTATTTTATGAGGACAAGGCACACGTCACCGTCAACCAAGACATCGCTCATGACTCTTTTAGGCTGACCTCACTGCGAGGACTTGCGTCGCAGTGTTAGAATACCTACGTAAACGCGTGGTCCCATGCAATTTTGAAATTCATTTATCTAGTCCACACATTTTCCATCGACGGAGAAAACTTTGAAATTAACCACTTGTAAAATTTAATTTTCTAAAGTTAAATATCACAAAGTCAAATTATTTTACAAGAGGTCCCGAAGGTGCCCAAGGTGTTCGCAAAGGGTAGAGCTCCGCAATTTCTTGGCTTCTTTACTACGAGAAGGAGATGCGGTCAGCATCTCTCTCTGGCCAGTTTGTCCCTCAGGATAGACCCCGTACTCATTTTACGGCAGGCTGAGTAGGCCTGGGAGTCAGCCTGGATGTTTCGGTGTGATGAAAAATTCCCACCCCACCGGGGATCGAGGTCATCCAGCTAGTCATCCAGCCAGAGAATCAGCGTTCTACCCATTTTTTTTTTCAATACCATCCGCCCCTCCATCGCGGTAGGCCTCACTGAGCCATGCTGACTCCTAATATCACGTACATAATACTATTAATATTTGTATCTTATTTTAAGTTTAAATTAAATATAGAACAAAATATACAATGTGTCTCGTATGATATTTTGTATAAATAAAGAAGATGAGGTGTTATCATTAAGATTGATTATACTTCCCCGTGTTGCCTTGTAAACTTTTTTTAATTTCCGTAGTAACTTTTCGATGGGTTTGAAATAATATGTACGGGATATCTACTATACGACATACAAAGAAACAAATTTGATTCATATAAAACGATGTAACTACGAAAATATCTTCAGTCTGAGTTCCCCCAGAGGTGTCAGTTTCTGGGTTCTAATCTGTGGTAAAGTGAGAATAATTGTGTTTTTTACCCTAGAAGGTAAGGAGAAACCCCTACGAGTTACATCTAAGCGTTACAATGACCCGCATACCCATCATTCTCTAGTTTTTACAACACACTCACGATTTTGTCTAGAGTTGCCCAGTCAGACCTCTTGGATCAAACCAGTCTTCGGACTGCTAACTGAAGAAGAAGAAAATTATTTATTTCTTTTATGTGGCGTCGTTTCTCTCATCATCATATTTTTTTCTGTGATTTTGATGACAAAGACGTTAACGTTATGTCCCATCTCTGAAGGACACGCAACAACGTATCTCGTGTAATTTTCCATTTGGTTGATATATTTTCATTTTAATTCACCTACCGAATATTAAGATTTATCAATCTGGAATATGGCTTTACAAGTGAAATATAATAAAATTATGGGTTCACGGTTTGTAATTTAATTCATATCACTTCGCTTTCATCAAGTTTATTTATTTCTTATTGATTTAATAATTTCTGATAATTCCCTGTTTTCCACAGTGGTTCACGTATGTTGTATCCAATCAAAAGCAGTTTTTCTTGTAAATGATCTTCTCTTTCTGTCCATTCGCACGATAGGGGTCGGAAAACACAGAGGGAGTAATAAATATTAAAGATTATGTTCCTTCCGTGTACCCTACATGTGGAGAAGATATGTGATAACTTTCGGTCACATGAAAATGACGACGAACCGGGAATCCAGCTTTGATTACAGAGGTGTCAACCACTACTCCACCCGTTCCCTACCTTCCATAACTGTACACAATTTCCACCGAAACCTAACTAAAGCGCACCCACGTGTCTGCCTGATTCACTTATCTCCTGTATGGGGATGTCTCTTGTATTCCGGTCTCAATGGCATTGTGGTGTTGAACGGGTGGTGTAGTGGTTAACATCCCTCCAATCATTACAGGTATCCCGAGATCAAACCCCAGTTTGTCGCTATTTTCATCAAATATTCAAGTTGTGAGCTCATTTTCAGCGCATGTCACATATTTCTAATTTCTCATTGATGAACAATCTTGTAACTGTGAAAATTTTCGTTACCAAAATTTTGACGGAAACATCCCTATTGTGTGTTCGAGAAAGGGACTATAATTCTGTCCATCTGTGCGCAGTGATTCTGACTCAACGGATGAGACAGTTTTATTCACATTTCTTAATTGGAGTAATATCTATTTCTAGTCAATGGACGTTTACTCAAATATCTATCATTATTATATATAGGACACATTATACAAAGCTCCAACTATATTTAGAAAATTTATTATATACTGATTCTGTTTTTTTTTTAATTTTACGAAAAGAAATGTAATTTTTAATTCTTCCTCAGTGCTATTTTACTTCAAAATTTGATGTATACTCCGTAAAATAATTTGTCTATTCTCCACTAACGGATAAAGTTACTGTTTTAAGAAATTCATTCATCAATATATTCAGAGCAGAGGAGGAATTCAAATTTGGAAAACTGATATGAAAGACACAGCGATGAAATTGATGAATGAATCGATAACTCATCTGGAATTTCATGTGAGTGGAATGAACGATTTACGTAACAGAAAGTTTTAAACGTTTGTCAGAAAGTACAATGAATTTTCTCGTCGAGTTCTCTAATTTTGGACATAACCTGAGTTTAAGAAAAGGACACATGCACGTAAGACAATTGAAATTGTTGTACAAGATATGGGGTATACCCGATGCGTAAAAGGTATTTTAAAGATTTTGGAACTGAAATTTAAATATCTTACATTATTCCATGATTTATAACACTATCATATGAGCAAGATAGTTTCGCGATCTATTCTCCACCACGTCATCAGATATTTCTTCCGTCTCGTGTATTTCCCCTTTCTTCCCATCCTTCTCTCCTTTTTTTATGAAGCCACTTGTATTCACGCTGCGGGCCGTAATATTTACGAGCAAATTATTTATTCTTTTTATTATCATCATAATGCGCCCGAGTGCGAGGGCGGGCGGAGCCGAGTTCCAGGGAAGTTTTCGGACGACGAAAGGGGTGCGCGATGGTGGAGAGGGGGTGAGAATGACAAAAGAAACGAGATGAGTGTGTGAAAGGGATGAGGATGAGTCGTGCTGCTTCCGAAGGAGAAGATGATGAGGACAAATAACTCGGAGGACAGCTCAATATTTGCTCGGCTCTACTGTTTTGTTTTTAATGTCTCGAATTCTGAAAAAACTCTCCTTGCATGTATAATTTCTTCATGGACTGATGAACATTCCAGGCTAAANTATAAGAGCTTAGTACGGTAATGACATTTTTTTGTATAAATTATTTGTGTATAATACATGTCACCTTGAAATAATGATTTATTATGTTCATTTAAGACCGTACAATTCGCAAATAGGGTATTTTTTAATTGTAGTATTTGTATATGGGAAATATAGCGCACTATTGGGCTTTTTTACATTGGGCGATAGGAGTTAGGAGTTGGATTGTAGGGCTATTATCAAGTAGTTGGGTCGGTTAACTGGGTTTACGAACAACTTGACCCATGTGAAGATTTTCGTAGAAGCAGTTAGTAATAGTGATACTAGGTGTGGTAGGTGATGGATAGAAGGAGGGTTTGCTTTAATTGTCACAGCTATATGAACTGGGGCACTGAAGTCAAAAGCAACAATTTGTTTTCTCGCCCCACCGGGAATTGAACTCGGAGTGACTCGGTGGCAAGCAAGCATGAAAGCCCTGAGCTACCGAAGAGGATAAATATCTTTTGAACGATGAGTCAACTCAAAACAATTAATGCCATCTTTTGAAAAGTGGCGTTTCTCAATGATCATTACTCCCGTCAAACTTATGTACTACAACATTGCGATTTTGCTTTGTAGGATACACGAGCACAGAACGCGAATCGAAGCTTCAACCCAAACGTTAAAAAAATGTCCTGATGCATCGTCTTCAGTTCCGTGATTGGCTCCGGGCTGAGTACCGGCGTTGCAGACCTCGCTACTCCCCAGAGTGATAGATGGTCCTGCGAAGACGCGTCCAACACGCCTCAAGACTCGACGGCGCCTCCGCCGACGACCCGGCGCCCTGTCAATCGTCAGCGCACGCAGCCGTTAAACGCGTGGGCGTTCTGAGACGCGCGTGGAAATTGTTTGGAGGAATGTCGTCGTTACTCTCTGCCAAACGAGGATGCTGGAGAGTAAAAAAAAAGAGAGAGAATACGTGATTGATATTCAGATGTCATGATTCAGGGATAGTGATCTCAACTACGTAAACTGGATACACAACTCCCACGTTGGAGGTTCTTTCGAAGCAGACGCCTAATATTTAGTAGGTTGGCACTGTGTCTCTCCAGTACGTTGAGTGAAATGTTAAAATCTGATCTAGAAGGCCGTGGCATAAGTTGAACATCGTTTCACTTATTTCAAAAGGGACCAATTCTGACAATGGGATAGGATAACAAGAGATCACTATACGTTCACTGACATGGCGTCCAACGTCACGATCTCTGCAATTGTAATGCATTCTCCAGTTTACTATGGAGCTGTTCAGGAGACTTAACCCATGACTCGAGATAAATACACTAGTGTGGTTTGTCGAAACAACACAACGATTGATTGTGTAGAGTCCGAATTCATGGTGCAATCATTTATGGTACAGGAATATATGGGAACAAGGGACACAGCGAGTCGCAAAAACAGGAAATACATAAAAGGAAAGAAAAATGGAGTTAGTTACTGCACGAGAGCGTGAAAAATCTGCCATCTTTAAAAGTGTACGCCAATCGCTCCACCGACGCTGACAAGCATGTAGCACTGTTGGTGGACTCAATTTTGAACAGTTATTGTAAACATCGCACTTGTCAACACTTTGTCTTTCTCTTTTATCTCTTATTGCCTGTGTTTGAACCTTACAGTCATTTGCACGTCACTTGCACCCGTACATTACCATACTGTAAATGATTGTAACAGTACCATCCTTTACCGTCCCTTAAAGTTTGTACGATGAATTCGGGATCATTCAGCGTACAGTGCCTCGTTGACGGTGGAGGATGAGATGCGAACGTATCCGAAGAAATGGCTCACTTAGGTCGGCTTCTAGTGATGGATGACTGAATTTGTAAATACGAAATGTAGAAAACTTCAAAGGATTTTTCTGCAAAATCTAATTTGCCGTGTTTTCGGAATGGACGAAGAGTTTCATAAGGATAAATAGTTGTTGGTAATTGTTAAATTACAGTAACTAAGGAAGCGTAAAAGTGTCTTTATGCACATAAAACTAAACAGTGTGTAATTATTATCTTACTGATTTATTCATTGGGTATCTTAATGGCCATTTTACGCAAAGCTAATATGTATGTTAAAAAATAAGAATTTAATAATTTTTGTGCATTTACTACATACGTCTACTAAATGGAGGAAGGGGTGGTTGTTCTGAAGGAAGGAAACAGTCTTTAATCTCAAAATCCACCTCAGGTCCCCTAAATCTTCTGACAATAATCGATACTCAGTTTGTATATCCCACTCTCAAATCTCTGAATTATGCAAACTGTTACAATTTAGACCACAACAAGGTTCATTACAATAAATTGAAAATTTTAAATGTCGTACTGTTACAGTAGATGTTCGTCATAATTCCAAGTTTTTTCTCTTTCAAAAAAGCACGTCTGATCTATTTTGCTCTAGATCCGACCCTACGTCACACATCCTAGTAGTTGATAAATCTCTTTCCGAATAATTACCCCTCGTCACTGTCAAACTGTCGCACAACAGCTCCGAAGGGTAGTGCGTGTGCGTTCTCAAGTCAAAATTAATCTGATTTTTTAAAACGTAGATCACATGAGGAAGTGACAGACGGGCAGAGTGGGAGCAAAACTCATTTATACGAACGTAGAAGCTAATTTCGGACATTCGGAGATTTTTTAAGAGTATTCTATTCCAGATACATTCTATGTCATTCATAGAGTCGTTTCGGAGAGAGACATTCTGTGACACTCTCTCATTCTTAGAGTATTGATTTCTGAGACATTCGTTCGGAGAGCGAGTCGTGTTATTTGTTTCAAGTATTTCGGAACTTCGTGCATTTTGACAATGGCGCTTTACGGAGATTTTTCCGAATAACTTTGAGAACTTTTTTGACCTTTTGGGGTCTCAATACTCACTCAGCTCGGGTTGCCACGAGGTGGTAGCGTGTGAATATCATTCAACTCTTAGCGGTTATTGGAACTTTTTCCGGCCGGGAACTATTGAAACTGCTCGATCCTGCGACGCGCAACGTAGTTCTTGGAAATGACGCAACGCGACAATTCTGAGAAGGGATACGCTTTCCTGGAGGGAACGATGACGCCGCACGCCAAGAAGTCAACCTGGGGCTTGGATGACCAGCTGTGAGGTCGTCAGGGGCTCGACACCCTCTCCCACAACTATCATCTTTAGAAGGTATTATCTAGGTCGACTGCGCCCGCCTATAATTGTTAAAGCGCTTAGAGAGAAGAGACAGTGCTTCAAAAAGGGTAACGAAAGCCCACGCTCAGAACTCTTGAGAACTGTGTAATTAAACAAATTGGGCATTAACATAAGATGAGCGGCTCTTATTATTTTGTAATTAGTAAACTTCTAATGGTATTTGGTTTTTAAAATATTGTGAAATTAGCTTAAGGGATTGTTTTGGTTATTGGTTATAAATTTGGTTATTGGGAAAATAACGTGTGATTTTGGGGTCTGTGTGCATGTATTTAAAGTTCATGTATTTGTGAAAATTAGAATATTAAGTTAATTTATTTCATGCGTTTTCCTCGTTTTAAGGAACCCCAGTATGTGTTCTCACTTATGTAAATAATTTAGAACCCATGTATTTAATTTGTTGGAACGAGTTTAGCCGAGGCAATTAAAATTATCAAAAGGTGAGCGTGAGTCACTACGCTATTTTATTAAAATATTTGTTTCATTCGAAATCATTACACTATGTATTATTATCAACCTATAGATTATTCGGAAATTATAGTTTATAAATCATAACTATTAAATAACACAGAATTGGATATTTATTATTTAAGTTGATACCGCCCCTAGGCAAGAGCCTAGCGAGTGTATAAAAAATCCGCCACTACCTCTAGGAAGACCGGAGAAAAACCCGGGCCAGGGTGGGATCGAACTCTAGCAATCCAGTCTGACTCCGATTCCCCGATGTCATATTTCGAAAACTTACGATCGAATTCACTTGTTCACTGACGAGAAGTCACAAAATTATCGATTTCACCAGCCGCTAACATCTATCCTTCTATCTCCCCTTTATACTCCTTCTTGCGGCGAAGGCTGGGTGGGGAGGTAGTGATGCCTCATTAGATGCTGAAAAAGGTGCAAAGATGCTGAGAGGGGTAAAGAGGTTTCTTGGGATAAAGGAGTGACAGGGAGACGGGGCTATTTTTGTCTCTGACACGTGTGAAAGACACAATTTATCAGTCGAATTATGAACCTTGAAAAATCACACTCATTCTCCTTGGAAATTTTTTTTCCCAAAAATGTGTTCTTATATCAAATGAGTAATACTATTCGTGTTCATTCATTTGAATAATGTCGTGCAGAATAATTTAAAATGAGATATTCGTTTTGGAAAAAGTATTGAGAAACTAACCTTAAAGTTATTGCCTGAAGGTGAGCCAAATACAAAGACAATGAGGTGAAAATTCAAAGAAGTCAAATTGCCAGTACTCGAGAATTATAAGTTAGTGCTATCAAGTAATAAGGTCAATTGAAAAAAGTACAGTAAGCTCTCTAAGTAATTTTAATTGTCATTAGGTATTATAATTTTGAAATTTTAATGTAATAATTATAGAAAATACAAGTAAAGAATCAGTACCAAAATATACTGCAATTCTGGGATACTGAAGTTTGACAAATTAATAAGTCTTTGGACATTGACAAAGACAAAATAAAATAACTAAAATCTAAGTTTTTTATTTGTAAACTTCTCTTTTATGTTGCTGATCCAATTATTAAGAATTTACTGTTTTAATTGAATTGCATTAATTTTGACAAAATAAATAAAATCGGCAATAATTGTGGAATCAGTTAACATTATCAAGTAGATTGCAAAAGACGTTTAGTGATTTATTTTGTTCATAAACATTACGAGGGTTAATGCCTTGGTTCATTTTTACTCGGCGACTCTTGCTCTAGATCGTTCTACAACTTACGCTTCATCACTTTGCAACTCGGACTTGATCTTATTGGAATATTTTAAAAAACAAACTCGTTCTTAATCATAGTGATGCTTCAGAGTTTTCCAGAAAATATTATGGGCAGAAAAGGTTTTCTGAAGATATTTCTCAAACAAAGAAATAATTTATTCTCTACATTCATATTAAAATCCATGGATGTTTCCAAAAATAATTTGAAATCCGAGTATTCCTCAATATGTATAAAGAGTGTCTACGAGTTTTTCTCTCCCACTAAATTCTACTGGGACTCTTCTTTTTCATCAAGCTCTACAACTCTGTTGGGAGAGTATTGTCCTTCTCAACAATCTGCTTCCACGTCTTCCAATCTTTGACCTTCTTTCTCCAATGCACTTTCATTCTACGTAAATCATTGTAGACGTCCTCAGACCATTTCTTCTTCCGTCTTCATTGAGGTCTAACACCTAATTGTTTCCACTTAACAGTTTTTTGTTCTCCATTCTGCAGAGATGGCCAATCTTTGAGATTTAAAGCAACTTATTATATTTAAATTATGAATTAGTTTGTTTAATTCTCTACTCCAAAAGCCACTTTCTTCTCTTGTAGGACCAAATATCTTCCGGAGTATTTTCCTTTCAAATACTGAAAGTTCTAATAAAATTAAATTATTTTGGACAATTATAAGACCCATAGTAACATATGGTAGTGAAAAATGGGTGTTTAAAGATGCAAATATGGAAAAAACTTGTAGTATTTGAAAAGAAAATACTCAGGAATATATTTCGTCCTTCTGGAACTCTATACATTTCAAATGTTCTTAAGATAGCTACGAGGATGAACAGTATTTGTGTCACCACGTTGGTACAGAGGCTTCATTTCAGAATGGGGTGTGAAGAGTCGTTACCGAGCCCTCCAGAGTGTCGAAGGGTCCAAGATGTTACTCCTTCATTCATTCATTCACAGCGGCAGTCCTTCGTCCTACAGGGCACTCCAGAATGCCTCGCCGTGCTTTGAATATTCTCCATGTGTCTGATGAGAGCGCTGCATTCGCTCGGTCGTTGGCGCTGCTCGTTTGGAAGACTGTGACGTGTCTAATGAAGCACAGCCATGTTGGCGATATCTCGTTAACTGTTTTGGAAGTAACGGGGTTCTCGTTAGGATGACATCAGACTGTTGTTTGCATCCGCTTCTGAGTAGAGTAGTTGGTGGATAGAGCTGAGCACAGATGTACAACTATTTTTGAGTTACTGCGGTGGCTAACGTGCTCGCTCACCAAGTTCCCGGCGGGGTTAGAAAACATTTGTAGATTTTCACGTTAATGTCCCAGTTCATATAGCAGTGACTACTGAAAACTACTATCCACCTTCTACTGCTCCTAGTATCAATAACTCTGACCATTACTAACTACACCTACTAATACCTCCACGTGAGCCAATTTGTTGGTAATCCTAGCTAACCGACCCACCTATCACCCACATCCTACCTCCTATCACTCCATGTAGATTTAATAACATACTACATATCCCATTTAGAAATAAAAACAACAACTCGGAATCCTAGCAGTGCCTTGATACCTAGACCGACCAAAACTTATGCCATTAAGTGGTAAAACCTTTAACCTATTACCAACTAATATAAAGAATTCCATTGGTTAAGTATTTTTTCTAAACACTTAAAAACTTGGCTGATATTGAGCATATACTTAATACACCCCAATAAAACTCATAAAACCAAGGCTTACGGTTTTTAGAATTCTCTATATTCGGGTGTCATTATTTTAACAAATCTTTATCATCCTAACCAGTAAGAAAGAATGTTCAAAGCAAAACATAGTAGGTTTACATCCTAATATTAATATTCAGGTTCTGCCCTTATGGCAACCTATATTTCTCACAAGAAACTTAATCTTTATTTTTTGTTACAAAGCATTATATTTGTGCCATACATTGTGAATGTTATTATGACAAATAAATTGATTGGTAGGTTGATGTACTGGAGCCCAGGTTCCCAAACTTACTAGACAATATTCATCTTCTACAGATTTCCAGCGGCGCAGAATCCCAAATGTAATCAGCTCATTGTACACTACTGACTCCAGAGTGCTGACCATTACACCATATGACCTTCGTCACTCTACAGTACAATAAAAAAAAATTATTTCGCAGGAAATTAATTGTAACTTGACTGTAAAACAAAGATTTCCACTGGTGAATCAGTAGTAATAATAAATTTACTGTCAAAAAAACAGTACAAACTGCGTATAACCACTTGGAGGACAATAAACTAATTTACTCTCCGGAAGCAAGTAAGGAACCATCCCATCCATTTCGATAAAGGGCCCTAAGGCAGAGGCGGATTCAAAACTTTCAGCAAAAATTCATAGTAAATTGCCAATAACAATCAATAGTTTAATAACCAATGACTGGTCACTAAACTTCATTTGAATAAAAATTTCGTTAGCATCCCTTTCAGATTTTTGACCATCTTGAATACCGTCCATATATTTCGCTACATAATACATGGAGTGAGACGAAAAGTGTTTTACATTATTGATCACATGTCGGAATATGAAAGTGCTACTTTGTTTTGCGTGTTGAGTTTATGTGCAAGTCAGGATATTGTCAGATTATGCAATTACCAAAAATCATACATAACTCGATGAATTTCTGCCCCTGTGATGGCTAAGGTGGTAGCATGTTTGCTCATTACCAAGTCATACCGCGTTCGTTTCCCGGCAGGGCCGGAGAAAAAGAGAAATGTAGCTTTTCACTTCAATGTCACCAGTTCCATATAGCTGTGACTACTGAAAAGCGAGCCCTGCATCTACTATGCACCTCCTACTGTTTCTAGTATCAATAACTCCAACTATTACTAACTACTTCTACTAACCCCTCCACGTGAGCCAAGTTGTTGGTGAACCCAGCTAACCGACCCACCTACTAACAATGGCCTACCACCCAACTCCTGCCTCCCATCGCTCCATGTAGAGAGCTCCAATACCATGCTATATTTCCCATTTACAAACATTAAAGAAGAAAAATGAATTTCTCAAACCAAATATTGAAATACTTGAAACAAAGTTGTAAGAAGATTTTTTCACATTAAAAGTTAATATAATAATAGACAATAAAATGTTCAGTATCTTTTATCAAATGGCTCTTCAACATACGTTTTCCAACATTTCTTTCACGTTATTTTGGCTAGAATTTTTCACGCAATTGTCACTGCTCGAAAGTAGTACGATATGCATTTTTGGGGGACCAAAAATGTTGGAAGCCACCAGACACTGCCTGTGGAAAATGAAATTAAAGTGTAATAAAAAATAAACCACGAATGGAAATAATAATAATAATAATTTATTAGTCTGCTAGTGAGCAATGCTCGGTGGCAGATAGAAAAGAATACATACATAATGCTAGGTTTCAAATGAAAATTATATACTGTAACTTCTTATGAAGGAAAACATTTTTTGTTATATGGCCTCTGAATATTTATTCAATATTTGAATAAAGCACTTGCTTGTAGTGAGACAGATGTATTGATTGATCAATAAGTCTCTCACATTTTTTCAGAATTTATAGAAACAATAAGCACTGGAATCCCTGCTTAGTTTTAAAAAAAATATTGTTTAGACAGTTGCACGTGCACCCCTTAGTTCCACTGACTGAAGGAATATTTCGTTGACTTAATATCAAATAAGGTTTTATCTTTTTTTTCACATTACAAAACTTATCACTAACTTAGAAAATCATTAGTTTTCAAAATTAATTTTCAAAAATTAAATATTGGTAATCGAATAGGTTGTCCTGGATAATTTTGATATAAAAACACATCTTCCGAAATACGCTTATTCACTTCGCTGATCTAAGGGTTCTCTGTTAATCCGTTAGTTGGCTAAACTCTGTGAAAGGTTTAACACTAACTCAAACGCCGTCAAGTCAATTCCAGGTGCGCTTTACTACACTACAAGCCCGAATCGATTACACGCGATGTTTCCATATGACTGCTTCGGAAAACAATTTCGCTTTGGGATCTGTCATTGTTTGCGGCCAAATGAAGCTTGATGGGAACATCCCAAGGGAGAGAACTACGGTGACAACGCTCGCCCTTCGCCCTTGTCACGCATCCCACCACGTAGCAACGTGCAGTGTTCAATTTTGCACCCAGGTTTTGAAAAGTATGAAAAACAGCGCGATCAACATTGGCAACGACGTTACTCTTTGAATTTTGTTTGTTAAGGTGGTATCAGCTCTCCAAGTTAGTCAGATCACTGAGATGTACACTTGTGTTCTGTTTTCTTCTTCTAATTGTTATAACAATATGAATAATAATAATGATGGAGAAACATGATTTAATTTCTATCTGTCAATTAATAGTATAGTACAAATAATATTCAAGAACTGGCTTGACTAATTTGAAATGCACAAGAGCATTAAGTAAGAACACTGTACGCAACGTTTACGTGATTTATGCACCTCCCCTCGGAGAAAGTGAAATATCTTTCTCAGATATCCGGTGACCTATAGATAAAAATAGTGTAAAAAATACAACGAAAAAATTTGCTACAAATCAAAGTAATCTTGCATTACTTTCGTCATTTAAAAGTTGGTCTTATTTTGCAAATAAGTGTTTTCTCCATAAGTCGCAAAGTATTTCAACATCGATTGTGATTACAATCATTTCATTTCAATGGCCGGTGAGGTATGTTTTTGAAGTTGAAATCACAATAAGTACATTTTACTCTTTTTATTAACGCCCATTTAAGATATTTTTGTGATTGAACTTTGTTAATTTTTCTACCTCCAAGTCACAATGCTTTTACTGTTAAACCGTTTGATACTCAGACTCGGGTCTTCTTTTGTACTGAAATTTTTTAGTGGATCACGTATATATTTGTGTGTACATAACATTTTATATTTCACCAAATTCTATTTTATCTTGATGATAAATTCCATGATAAATTTCCCCCTAATTTAAGGGTAAAAATATTAATTGCTTAAGCTATTTAATTTTTCTTTTTCTTAGTGTACTAAGACATATTAGTACTGCAAATACCAGCTTCCTAGACCACATTCAGGCGTGATAATGAGTGAGTCAGCGGTGAATTTACTTTAAGTTTACTTGAAATTGAGTGGGATTTGGAAAGAGGGAAGAATGACGTCTGGTAAATATTTAATTCGGTTAAACATTGATTTTTTTTTGGGGGGGGGGGATGCAAAATTTCAGCACTCTACCTGTCTTCAGTGTTCGTTACGACAGAGGGTGGGGGTGGAGGAAAATAGGGCGAAATGTGTGGAGCTTGGCTCTGGAATATCCTATATTCCCGTATAATGGTATGGCCTACACTTCCTAGTTTCTCCATATTTTTCAAATCTCATTCCTCCTAACGTCCTAATGAATATTTTAATTACAACGGTCAATGGTCAATTACTGGGGAGACCCGTAAATCTCCACGCTCATCCCACACTTGTTTCGTCAGAAAATCAATTGAGATAAACAGATTAATAGACACAAATTAGTGTTTACACATTAACTTTTTTTTCAAATTCTTATGTTGTACTAAAAAGTACTAAAAGTTGTAGCAATTTTGTGATCTTAAGTGATTTTGTACTAAATACGAATAATAGTAATAACGAATATTAGTTCATAACATAAAATAGAAGTACAATTTATCAACGACGATTTATCCATTCACTTTGTTTAAACTCGCTAGTTACTTTCAAGTATTCTTTGAGGATCGCGCGGCCTACATGATGCCAGTTACGCCAGTAAAATTTACAATTCCAATTAAGGGTTAACCCTGACCCTAAGGAACGTTCTTCATATTTTAATGGTTTGTTTTTACTGTGTCTGTGTAGAGAATTGAGAAGGGATGACGTGCTACCCTTATTGTTTACTGATGCCTGTGTAGAATTTCTCATACTTCAACGACCTGTGTAGGAATGGGACCGAGGTTCGTCCTCTTCTCGTGGGACTCAACTTCTCTTTCACGGCATAAAACAGGAAACGAGCGGTGCTTGTTTACGGGTCAATGACCACTTTTGACGCATCAGTGGAGGGGTGGGATGGGTTGGAGTTTTTATCTTATAGGTACACCGTGCTTAATAGGCAGTCAAAAAACACACAACTCAGATTCACATTAAACATCCATCTTATCTTTATTCCGTCATTATGGAAACATTAGGGTTCACATTGAATTGACTACGTTTCGAGGTTCTAGGTTTCTGGCCTCCTCTTCAGGTCTGTCAGGATTCATTCTCACTACGTTACAAATAAAAGCGTAGTAAACATCATAATATCATCACATTAAACAATTTGTTGTTTAAACAAAGTTGCGAGATGCAAAGGATATTTAACTTAGAATTTTGAGAAGTGTGTCTAATATTGAGATAGTATTGGGAAGTGGGTCTCATTTAGGTCTTCTGAAAAATAGTTTTTCTTTGGTTAACATATTTCTTCCTGAGTTTCGAGACATCATGAGTTCGAATACTGGGGAGAACCATGTTCATTCTTAAGGCAACGCCAGGAATAGTATCGGAATAACGGGATAAAGAACGTTATCCTACCATACAACATTCTCTTGTCGTAATGTCACGCAGACTGCACGTCAATTTTTTTTTCTGTCTCCTGTTTTTTCGATATCCATATCTTGAATGACAGTTTACGAGTTTAATTCAATTAGTTGAAGAAAGAAAAAAGGATTTGCAAGATCTTATAAGATTTACTCGGAAATTTGGAACTACAAAAAACGGAAGAGGATCCATTCTTTTTCTTTTTTCTTTATTCAAATTTAAAAGTAATGTTGAAGTGTCCACGTTTGCTTCCATACGTGTATGAACTTAAAATAACTAGAATATCTTTACAAACAATGTATTGTAACATATTGTCTTGTTCTATGTATTATGTCGAAAATACTTTATTTTTTCTTCCACTGTGGCAGTTATTTGCTGGCAAGCACTCTAAATACTGCAGATACTTTTAATGCGTAAAAAGGATTTTTCACGAAGTGAATTTCATTTACGAGAACAAAATGCAAAGCTTGAAAATTTGTTATCTAACAGATGATATGGAAAATACTTTTGAAACACGGAGCTTAAATTTTCTGTTCTGATTTCAGACGAATATGCTTTTGCTACAGAAAATCGATCATTAATTCACAAAAGCTTTCCACAAAGAGATCATGCTTTGTTTTATCCTTTACAACCAATTCAGTTTATGAATGGGAGTTCAACTTTTGCTCCGTCATTCACATGAACTCAACCCTTTTTTTTACGGTGAACTCGCATCCATTCGCAGTTCCACGGAAACTCTGGAACACAAAATGTAGTTGTAGAATCGCTTCGAATTCCGTGGCCTGCTTTGCAGTTCGGAGTTACTTTGATATTTATGTGAACGATTGGGTCCACAGACTGCGCGTGTTACTCCGTCGTTCTTTTTTCCTTCCTGCTCCCAGCATGCCCCGCGGCATGTCTTTGTTCACTTGCTACGTTGCCACATTGCGATTTATCGGGTCGCGGAGACGCTCTAACGAGGAAACGTTGCAAGTTCTTTCTTGTGGAAACACCAAGTATTACGACTCCGCGGATGTAGTATATCTTGTTTACTCCGAGGAGGAATCAATAGTTGCGGGGGGTTTTCGTGTGATTTGTTACGTGAGGTGATGTAGTAATGTTACAGAAGTGCTGCTGATGTATGGTATTACTTGCGTGAATGGAAATCATCGTTCGTAGATGAAATTTTGACGCGATAGAACGTTAATTTGTATAGGGCTCTAATGGCCTTGTTGTACACGAGCCCTAAAACCTCGATAATAATAATAATAATAATAATAATACGAGGATCTCGCAATTGAGATCAAAAATATATGGAAACTAGGCAAGAAGGTTGAAATTATCCCCTTTGTGATATCTATCACTCGAAGGTATTTTATCGAAGAGGTTTAAGAAGAATTTGGAAGATTTAGGAATATAGAAGAATATCATGAAGGTCGCACAAAAAGCTTTCCTCCTGCAGACTTGTCTCGTTGTCCGAAAATTTTTAAATTAATTAATAACTCATCATACAGGTCAGGATGAATTTCCTTTCTGTATCGATTAAAGCCCAAACCCAATACAATCTATTGGGTGGGTGGATGTTTTAAGTTTCTACTGATAAATAATTAATAATAATAATAATATTAATCGATATTAAAAATCTACATAACAGGCAGGTCCAGAAGTTGATAGATTATTTCCACCTTAAGAAACTAGTGTCAACTCTGCACCGAAGTGTAAGTCAAGCAAATCTTAAACTGACGCCTTTAAACCTGTCATCAATTGAACCTTCTCAAAATAATGTGGATAGCCATATCCAAAGCAGAAATGAAAAACATAATCGATGGCGAAGCATGGCTCTTCATGGAAGGCACCCTCATGACCTTGACCAAACATATGTCGACAAAGAAGCGTCGAACGCATGGTTGAGATGTGGGGATCTCTTTCCTGAGACTGAAGGTTTCTTTATAGCCATCCAAGATCAAGTTATTAACACCAAGAATTACCTGAAACACATTATTAAGGACCCTAGTGTGAAAGACGACAGATGCAGGAAATGTAATGATAAAGCAGAAACCATCCAGCATATTATGTCCGCTTGTAGTACCCTGTGTCAATCAGAGTATTTACATCGTCATGATCAAATTGTAGCTATTATCCACCAAGAAATAGTGTTAAATTCAAGACTTCTGAAGGATAAAACGCCTTATTATAAATATGAAGTAACCTCTGTTAGATTCCAACAAAGTATCTTTATACTATGACAGGTCAATTATAACTGATAGATGTATCCCCAATAACAGACCTGATATTGTTCTGCGCGATAAGGAATTGAAAATTGCATTGACATAGCGGTACCTAATACGCACAACATCGAAAACACCATAGCTGAGAAGAAACGGAAATATGCTGATTTAAGTGATGAAATTCAAAAGATGTGGAAGCTTAGTAAGGTATATGTTGTACCAATTGTGTTGTCGACAACTGGTGTGATCCCTAAAGCCCTGCATGAGAGTCTCAAGATCCTCGGTATAAGGAGAGAAGTGTATATTCTTCTCCAGAAGGCAGGTATTTTGAATACGCCACGAATAGTGCGTAAATTCTTTAGCCAAGAGTAAATGAGTGTGCTTGATTTGTAACAGTACCTTCTTTATACCAGCAGAAGCTGAGATGTATTAATGAAATAAATAATAATAATAATAATAATAATAATAATAATAATAATAAAGTTAATTCGTGCGAGAGAAAGAGGTTTAAAATTTTCAACAATTTAGAATTATCAGTACTTTAATAATTCAAATTCAATACCATTAAATTAAATGTTAAAATGTTTAAGACCTTGTATTTGCGATTTTTTAATTCCACGTTACATTAACCTTTGTTTTTATGAATGTTCATAAGATTTATATTCTTAGTATATTCACATTCAAAAACCTTCTTTATTTTGCATAATAATATGAACTTACTCATGAGAAATAAGGTTCCCTCTTGAGATTAGTATCTGTGATTGGTTCATGCGAAGCGATGAAATTGAAAAACAATTGGTCTCATTAAATGACTAAAAATACTACTACAATCATTTAATGCGTTAATCAAATTTATTTTAAAATCAAGTAAGTTATTGATTCAAGTAATTGTTTTAATGACTAGCTCTATAACGTAAAATGCATGCAGAATAAAAAAAAAAGTGTAATTTCTTTAATCATACAGCTACTGACATATTTTACGAATCTTGGAAAATGTTTTAGTTGAAGTATAAAATATGAAAATATTGAATAATTGAGGGGTATAGTAAAAATGTAAACATCATGTAAAATATTATAACGAAAAATATTAGACGAAAATCGAAAAATTTGTGACATTACGAAATCTTTAAGTAAAAGTCTCTAATTAAAAAGGCAAATAAAATGTTTTATTTCGAGTTCTGGGTGAAAATTATTCGCGAACTGGTTTTATACTTAGATGAATTCGAGGTTCGCCAAAAGAGTATAAGAATTAACTTTGTATGAAATACGACAAGAGCTGATCTATAATTGTTTTAATCAGGAAGATGTGCAGCGGGGAGAGATGATGTAATCAGATTTTATGCTTGGAAATTAATTGACTTCAATTATACTTTGAAAGACCATATTTGCCTTATTACTTCTATCAATCACAATATCATTCTCCTTCAGCAATACATATTTCCCCGTGTCGATATAGAAAATTGGAGTCCTATTTTCCTAATTGTTCAGTTGCAATTAGTTTGTTTTGCGAAATAAATTTTACATTAAAATTAAAATGAATAGTAGCCACGCGTCTTAAAATATTTAACAGTAAAGGATATGTATAATTTGCAGAATCACCACAAAAAATACATGTGGTACATAATGTTATACGTCTAAGGTCGTCTTTCACCAGCGTCCTTATCCGTGGAATATCATCAGTCGGACAACTTATCTTCCCGGTAATGCTACTTTGTTTTTCACCGCGCGCTCTCCGTTGGATAGCTGCGCTATTTGAGAGCTAACTTTAACCGACCGATAGGTGCGCGGTTAAACGTTATCGGGGAGATATATTTCAAATACTGACGTCGTGGATGTTGCCAATAACGTTATATTTTAAAAATTGGATTAACTTAAGGGTCGTTAATTTCTATTTTTCTATTACAATAATAACGTCGTTCTTCGAAAAAATATTTTGCTATAAACGATCTTGAAAATAAAAAAACTCTCAAATTACGTAAGAAATACAGAAATAAAAATATCCAAAGAGATAAAGTTTAGGAATGTTTTTCTGTTGTGGTAATATCACTCGAGGTATTCAAATTTGGATTAAAAAAACTCATAATTGATAACAGTTTTTGATGTCTTGGTATTGCGGTTTTGGGTTTTCTTCTTTTCTTTGTTATTTTTCAATTAATGTCTCCCTTGAGTTTCATGCATTCTCAGCCCGTTTCTCGTCGATCACATCTATGCGTTGCGATATTTGGGGTGGCAGAGTGTCTGGTGTTTTGTAAACATACCGTGTCACTGCCTCCTACGATCTCATCTTTCGATAGCAATTCATTGTTAATTCTAACAAAACTGGTAACGCCATAGGTTTCGCTACCGAGAGTCGCCTTAGCCGATGGATAAGGGTGGAGAAAGACGCAAGGCCTATCTATCGATTAGTGAACACTCAAAGTACTCACTCGCTAAGTACCCGGCAGATAGTGGAAGAGTGGCGAAAGACGGCCTAAGCACAAGAACAGTTTTAGAAACCTTTTTATTTTAAACTGTATTTAATAATAACCTGTCTCCAGAAGGTATACACTACCTTCATCGGCTTCCCACTATTTTTTTTTTTTTGTGGGGCTTTAGGGCTCGTCAGCATCCAAGGTCATGCTTCCCACTATCTCGCGAATATTACATGAAGGGGAATTTACGACAAGACGTCTCAATTAATCATTCTCCTCCCCCCGTCCCCAAAGTGACATGAAAGAGCTTCATGGGATGCGTCAGGGTAAAGGAAGCAGCCCAGGAGATTTATATTTATACCTTGACAAGGCGATTGCACATGTTACATACACATCCTGAAATTCTGGGTGAAAATTATGACAGAGAAAATTAATGTCAAATTATATTGAAATGTTTGATAACAACCTTCTTCTTGACTGGGTACTTCCACATTTATTATGTATTGATCCTTAAAACACGTGATCAGAAAGTTAATTTACATCTATGTATCTATAAATACATCATTATTTGAGGTTCCTCTTGCATCGTAATACTGAAACTTGGCAATAAATATTATTTGGGAGTTATTGAGATAAGGTCAAAAGATATTATCAAACTATTAATTGAGCCAGCGTTCCGAAAATTTTTATTTTTCATCAGGGTTGTATATTCTACATTAATCATACATCGGGCTGCCGACGCCGCACTACACATACTATTGTACACGTATCACCATCTTCACACCTTCCAAACACGCTTGCGACGAACTACTAACCTAGCCAATTGTCAACAATGTAATGTGTTGGCACTATAAATAGTTTAATAATATTTTTTGACCTTATCTATCTAACTCCTAAATAATACAGAAAACGAGGTCAATAACCAAGAATTTATTGGTAATTAGTTTGGTAAATTTTTAACGGTTTTTGATTTTTCATAAAATTTTCAACGTTAAATTATTTCTCGTCGGAGCGATGTTTTCGTTTTCAAAATTTGCATCAACGAACTGAATCGTGGATACATTTCTTTTCTAAAACATGAAGTGAAATTTCACTTCATAAATTTATAAACAGACTCGAAAATGATAGAATAGTTCACATCTAATTCTTATTCACATCTAATTCAATTCGCTTTGTTATTGTAGTAACGTTCTGACTGAAATAAGTGTTTGATCGTTTTCTGATCGCCCTTTTTCTGGCAAAATTTATGATGATTTTGTTCTCAGTTACTACATTCGTGTAAATAATGACGCATGCGGTTAATAAACTAAAAAAGATATTTTTCATGTAATACAAAAAGAACTGAAAAGTTTTAAATAAACATTAAATAATTTCATAGGGGATATAAGGAAAGGAAATGATTTGACCAAATCTTTAAATAAACAAATTAATTTATTGTCGAACTGCGTATGACCACGAGGGAGATAATACACTTATTTACTTTCCGGAAGCAAGCTAGGAACCATCCCATCAATTACGATCAAGGACACTAAAGCAGAGGCGGATATAACATGGGACATAAATTTGCCTTGAATATTTCTCCGAGCCTTTAACACTTGGATGATACCTCCTGATCTAAATATCCTGTAAAAGTGTATGTTCCCTAATCTCATAAGTGATGTATGAAGGTAATCCTCCCTTTTCAACTCCATGAATGATGCTGATTGGCATCTCACGTTACCTCCCACATCGCATCAATCATTTGCAAGACGCCGGACACATTTCCCAACCGCGTAAAGATGGAAGGTGTCCCGCGCATCTGCTGTATCTCACACTACTCCCTCCCTTCGCTGTCGAAAATATGGTCATAATCATCTTCTAATTGCTCTATCTGTGGAATATTTACATTTGACGGCTGTCGAGGGTATTGCACCGGGCGGTTCTTTTGGGTCATCACTTCATTGTGGAAGGAAGATACGAGTAAAGTCTGCGTACGTATTTAAGAAATTAATGATCATGAATATCGACTTCTCAGGTATACCTGAGTGAAATGAGTATGTGTGTGAGTGTTTAGAGAATCTTCCTTGTAAAGGTTCGATCTAAGGTAGAGAGAATGAATGCGTGACCGCGAGGTACAGCTAGCAAGGCTAAGGCAGCGAGCGTGTAGTAGTGGATTAGTCTTAACTCACAAGTTCCGAGTACCTACTCGAGGAGGAGTGTTTGCATCGTCAACGGCGAAGGAGTCGAACCCGGGACATCTTGCTCTGACCGCAGGTGTGCTGTCCACTGCGCCACCCGCCTCGACTCCCAAGCCCGAACGCAACATTCACCCGGCTTGTGTGTGTTAGTTACCAAAAACTAACGCAACTATGTATGCATTTGGCAAATCAGTTCAGTTTAATAGTTTTTTAATTAAATGTAAATGTTACATTAGGAATACCATTAAACAATAAGTTTCTGTTCAGTGAGTAGTATTTACACGCCCAGAAAATCCCTACCAACAACAATTCTCACCTATCTGAAACTGTGCAAATTATCCACACGCGCAGTTAGAGAAAGAATATTGCCTTTATAGTTTAAGTTGGGCAGGTCGAGGTGGGTTGACACAAAATTAAAAATTTTGCCCATATTTTGTTTTGAGAGATAAGATTTTCAGACTTAGAAATTGGTCAAAACAAGGTTTTCGCCGAACAACTCGACCTGATTCAACCCTCCTTGAGATGTGTCAAGTTGAAACGGGTACTTAAGTCTGTTGACACACGTATATAATTGGAGGTTTTAAAGTTAATAAACTGTGATTTTAAGAAATAACTTTATTATCGGAATATATATAAGGGATTAATCTTGTTTCATTGTTATCCATTGTTAGTGAGTAACATAGTATTTTCCTCTTCTTAAATTATTAATTAATTAAATTTTCTTAATTCTACATGTTCTAACAATTCTTCATCACAACTTATCTCATGCTATTACCTCCCTTCTTTCGCTGTCATGATGGTTATCTCGCAAATTCGGTCTTGGTCACATTGTAATTGCACTTGCCGAATCTCTACAAATAATACAAAGACAGAGAGAAAAAAAATTCATTGTATTTTAAATGCATAATATTGCAATGTTCAATAAAAAATCTTTTATGACGATTCTTTGGTGATATAAGAAAATGTGATAACAAAAAATTATAAACTAACGACATGTTTGGACGATCACAGTATATATTTCTTGTGATAACTTTAGTTCAGATGAAAATCGCTAATTTTTATCAATGCGTTTTTTTTTGTCCTAAACTGACATAGAAGTGCGTTATTTGTGATAATTGCTCGCGAAGTGGATGCACAAACCAATTTTTTTTGGGGGGGTTGTATTTTTTTGAAAAAACGGGGTGTGCTTTAGAGGTATTATTATGTATCGTAAGAAAAAAAAGCAACATATACGTTTGATCTTTTGTGGACTTTCATTAAGTAAAGATATGCATTTGCTCATAACCAATAAGAAACGATATATTTTGAAAAAAGTAAATTTTTAGCAATTAAAAAAAATTGTTTCAATGCCGAGTTAAGCGACAGATATCTTTACACGAACTTGAATTCTGATTCAGTGACCGTAAATACGTAAGAATCAGTCAAAATAAAAACTTTTAAAATATTCCAGGTCCATTCCTCATTTAGTCCCCAATTACAATGACTACTTTTTTTTGTGGGGCTTTACGGCTCGTCGACATCGAGGTCATTAGAGCCCTAAAATTCTGTACAGGTACGGAAAATACAGTTACGCACTAAGGAGAGCCAACATGATTGTCCCCGCGTGTGACTCCCCTCACCGAATGACTCAACCACACCCACTAAAAACCCTCCTGAATTACAACTCAAATATCAACATATCTCAAATCATTACATATATCATTTAAAAAAGAGGAAAATGAAAGATACGCTAGCCCTAATAGCATCGGGATCGAAAGGAATCGGGGCCCCGTGTTCGCCAAACACGTGCTTACTAGATGTAAATTCCCTGGGGAGAATGACTACTACGAGAAAGTCCAGAATAGTGTTTGTAAAAACAGCAGTGAATCATAATTTGTTTACATTTGGATGTCCAACGTTAATGCTCTTAAGAAGCAGATCCGAGGACCGAGGTTCGTAGAAGACCATTGAAGAACAATACAACAACTAAAATTTGAACGAGGCAGTTTTAATTTAATATNTCGTAGAAGACCATTGAAGAACAATACAACAACTAAAATTTGAACGAGGCAGTTTTAATTTAATATTTTGTTTACAAAATCACTGTTTGAACTCGCATAACATTCAACATAATGGACGTATTGGAATGAAACCATAAGGTTCGGTCCTAAACTGTGTTTCATTTTGATATAACATATTGAAGATTGAAGGAAATAAACTTTATTGTCAAAAATGCACTTACAAACGGCGCATGACCATGTGGAAGACAGTAAACTAATTTACTCTCCGGAAGCAAGCAAATTCCCATCAATTCCGACCAAGGGTCCTAAGGCAGAGGCGGATTTAATATTTCAACACCCTCCTGACGATAAAAATAGTTCGGTACGTGTTATAATATCAAGAGAACACCAACAAAATTGTATTTAATGAAACACAAAAAAAGCTATTTTATCAAACTACAAAAAGTATTATTATAAAACTATACATTATACTACTATATATTTCACAAGTACGTATTATATCAAACTATAGAAATTAACAAACAGACTTTCAGTTCCAATTTATGTTTTATCAGGTGTATAAATTTCGTTAAATTAATCTCTCACACCTGCTATCTTTTCAACTGGTTACGTGTGCTCTCACACCTTCAAAAATGTTTTTTTTTTTTCATTCGCACAATCATTTTCCGTGCGTGTTCTCTCCCATACGTATTTCGACTCTGGACAAACCATTTCCAGCGATAAAAGACTCTGACAAACCATTTCCACGAGGGAAACTTGTGCGAGCTGTCACCATTTCGTATTCCATACATTTGCAAAAATGACTATTAAACGGGTTGGAGTTGGGAAGCGACGATAGTCGACGAAGGGGGAGACATTTTCAAAGATCGGGGAAGGAGGACTGAAGAAGAGAAGAGATGACAACATAGCAATTACCATTTTTCTTTTTCGGGAAAAAGACGAATTTGTAGGAAAGCGGGTTTCTACGCATTGGTCCTAATAAAAGACTATTGATTCGAATTCCACGCCAGGAGTAGATGTTTGTGATTTATTTATTTTGTAACTCTTATAATTTCCGTAATAGATTGACTGAATTTCTCACACAAATTAAATAAATTATTCGAGACTTTTACGCCCTAGTGGTGCGTATATCCTGTGATTAACGTCTCGACTATCCTTTGAAGTCGTTGTCAGGTGACTAGAAACATAACGACAGAGCAATTGAAGATGATATTAAAGATAAATATGAACACAAAATATGTTTCCAAAAACTACAGAAACGTGTTAGAATAGTGTATCGTAAATATTAAACAACTTTTTTTGTCTGTGCGTCAATTTAAACTCCCGTGTGTATTTTTTTAAATAAATATCATTTATTTGCACCGTTCGTAATTATTAACTTTTGTCCAAAATAAATGTGAATAGGGGTTTTAACTGTGTAGATATGGAACATGGTTTTTGCCTTTCAGCAAAATCATTTCCTTTGTAACGACTGCGTAGTGGGTGGTCTTGGTCACATATTAATTTTTCTTCGCACGTGCGTTATGCAGTTCACTAGTCTCACCAATACTAAGACACGGTTAGCACCTGATGTTTATTATGATCTAGAAGATTCTTGAACAAGAATTTGCTTTCTTCGGATGACATTTTTCGTTATTATTGACCGTAAAGTAGTGATAGTGAAAAGCGCCAATGAAATCACGTGTTAAGTATTTATCGTCGTATATTTCGCGGCACCTTTCTATTGAGCGGGGCACTGAGACAGAACAATCTACGTCGAGTAGTGGACCGTATGGTGTTAATTCTGAGGCATCAATATGTCTCCTCGGAATAAAAAATAAGAATTCTAGCGTATGAAACAATTAAAAGCGGAATTTCATCGTTTCCTGAATGTCTCAGAAATTAAAATATCACTTTAAAGTTTCTTAATACTCTATCCAATATACGAGGATTTACTTCGACTGCAAGAAACATTATCACTGGGACTAGATAACTAGTTTTTGACAAAATCTTTCCCCAGGTCTATTATAGGTCATTTTGGAAACGTTAAAACAATTTATATGTAAANTTCGACTGCAAGAAACATTATCACTGGGACTAGATAACTAGTTTTTGACAAAATCCTTACCCAGGTCTATTATAGGTCATTTTGGAAACGTTAAAACAATTTATATGTAAAAATGCATCGTCCAAAACTACTTTTGGTGTTTTCTTCGTTCGATATCCGGATTTCTTTCTGCGTGATGTACATGACATAAATTTATGATGTATATGATGCAAATGCCTTATCCTGGTCCGGGTTTTTCCTCGGTTTTTCTTAGTTTTCCTTCGGATAGTGGCTGGTATGCGAGGGAATGTCACAAATACTTTTATCATCATTAATCTCGAATTTTTACTGCACATAAAATCTACAGTTAATTTTGGAATAATGAATGGTGAACAGTACGTATTTATTAAATAATTTATTTTATAAATATTAAACGCGCGAATGGAACTCAGTTACTTGTTTCCGGAGAGCAACTTAGTTTTTTATCACTCACGTGGTTTTTTGACAAATTTTATACTAAACGAAACTACTGCAGCTGTAAACTCGTTATAATGTTCACCTTGTAATAGATTAGTTCCACTGATTAAAAAAAAAAGGACTCTGGCTTTTTTTCAGATTAGAAAGGGATTTGTGAACAGATTTGAGTTGAAAACGGGGTATAATTCATATTTTAGGGGTGTCAAATTGTCGTATATTGTTTCACGCGTGGTGATTTTTCATTGCCCGTTTTCTCTTTTTCTCGTTTCGATGATATTGATATGGCACGCATCTGCATCCATCAATATTAAATTGAGATGTTTATCGGTTACAGAGAGGCGAGAGCATGTCATACTCGTGTTAATTACAAACTAAATTACATTTGCGCATTTTAGACCAAAATGGGAGAAAACGAGATGCACTGAGAATAATAACGAATTGCCCATTGGCTCATTCAGCATTTGTCAAGTTAATGATAGAAATGTGACAAGTTATGACCCACTAACATAGCTTCATGATTCCGAAGCGAGAATAGTTGTCCAGAATGTGATCACGATTTAGTACATGTGTCTGTCAACATTGTTTGAGTTAAAATTGATTTAACATGCAGAAGGTCCGCAAACAAACCGTATTAAAACTTTTTGTAATGTGCTTCCTGATTCTGTCATCTATGAATAAACTTCAGAGAACACTTAAAATGACATATAAAATAATACTTGAACTCAAAATTTACATTAGCAATTAGTTTACCTTTTTTTTTTTTACTTTTGTGAAACATTTATACTTTATCACTTCATGTACATAAACATATTGAATATTCATTCCAATTTGTTTTTGAGTATAAATTACCTTTTTATAACCTTCCTAGAAGAACTATACGTCGTTGTCTGAGATTTTAATAGAAACTTAAAACAATAATTACAAGACATTTAAAATTGTAAAACTATTCGCAAATAAAACACACAAAAGTGACAATTCTAACGGACGTTATTGGACTTCAGCAAAGCCTTTGACTCGGTTGATCGCGATATTTTAATAGCTAAATGTAGAAATATTGGCCTTTCTCAACATACACTTACAAGGATTTCTAGCTATTTGTCTGAAAGGAAACAAGTTGTAAAAATTGGAATTAATATTTCCAATTCAAAATATATTTTCCGAAGAGTTCCCATAGTTCTATACTTGGTCCACTATTGTTTATAACTTACGCAAATGATATTTCTAACGTGTTTTCTTCCTGCTCGCATCACATGTACGCGGATGATCTACAGATTTATGTTGCAGGTAATGTGAGGGTAATTGATAACCTCGTAAATAATACTAACGATGTCTTTAATTTTCTAGTGGATTGGTCAGAGTGTATTGGATTAAGTTTAAATTCACAAAGTATAATCATTGGATCCGTTCATTCACTAAAACATATTAACAAATGCAATCTCACTCCAATAAAAGTTAGAGATGAACAAGTCCCCTGGTGTTCTCACAGAAGGAATCTTGGGGTCACTTTCACTTCTTCTTCACTTCAATGGGATAAACACGTAGCTAACGTAAGTAAGAAAATATACGGTTCTCTTCATGTCCTTAAACTTATTCATAAACTTTTTCCAACTTCAACCAAAAAAATGATTATATCCTCACTAATATACCCTCATTTTGACTACTGCGACTTTCTTTTCACGGATATGAGTATTAGTCTCGCAAACAAACTTCAGCTCATTCAGAATTCTTGTATTCGATACATTTACAGCTTAAGAAAATTTGACCACATTTCGGGCTTCTATCACTGAAATAAGATTTTACCATTACACAGTCTTGTATTGCTTTACCAACTACTATGTACAAACAGTCTTTCATACTTATTTGAGCGTTTTAAATTTTTAAACTCTTTACGCCTTCCAGGAGTCAAAACTTCTTCCTGTACCCAAACATAAGCAAGGCTTTTACAGTAACTCTTTTACCATAGGTGTAGCTAGGATGTGGAATTTTCTCTCTATTACTATCAGGAAAAGTTCAATACTCTCTTTTAAGAAACAGGTTCTTACGTTTAGTCTCTCGGAATCTCTCTAAAAGTAGCTGATTTGTCCAGGCAAAGATTAAGATAGAAATTTAATAAAACTCTCGTGATAAAATAGAATCTATTTTATCACGAGAGTTTTATTAAATTTCTATGTATTTTCTTTTTTTAATCATAGAAAAAATTGATTTTTTGTTATGTAGCATACATTATTTTGATTGTGCTTTAATAATAAATTTATCTTATTATTTAACCATAATATGATTTAAAAATATTAAATGTGTATTAAACAGTATAATTTATTTGGTTAGTCCTCATATTAAACTGCAATGCAATAAAATATAAAAGTTATATATGTTACAATTACTACTGTACTATAATAAATAATATAATATGTTTAATGTTGTTATGAAAATTCATAAAAATAATATTTGATAATTTATGATAAACATATTATGAAGATTTAAAGTCATAAATTTGCAAATTTTTATCTTGATTCCTAGTTTGTTACCCCAGAGAAGAGTAATTTTCTAGTCCTCCCTCTTCGTGGTATAATTTATGTTTATGAATATATTAATGTATGTATAGTTATTTAAATTTTATTATCATGTATTATTATGCATTATTTTTTTGACTGTGGTAAGGCGCAAGAGCAGGTCTGATGGCTTGAGCCTAACCACGAAATAAAAGTTTATTATTCTTATTATAAAGTTTATTATTATTATTTCGTCCATAAAAGCTCGTAAGATTTTAACCATTGATTTAAATATATTACATATTGCACGTTAATAGTAGTATTAAAAAAAGATAATATTTTTCGTGTTGTTAAACATACAAAGAATAACATCAACATTCAAAGAAAAATTAGTACTGAGAATTGATATATTTTGCCCTACAATAGGTATTGAGATACCTGTCAACAAATCTGGATATTTTTAGCTCATTTTCCCTTTGCTTCGCCCGTGCTCCTTATAGAATATTCTTAATTTACATGTTAGTTGCCATATTTCTATACTTTCCTGGTATTAAATTTATTTGTGTTAATTTTAAAAATTAAATACCACCAAGAAAGCCTTCAAAATTTCATACTTTCAGTAGTGTATGCCGTTTTGAACGTACTTACCAATTATTTCAAAATCCGGGCAGAAAGAACGCACACTTTGCACAGAAATAAACGCAACTCGTAGTTAAGACTTTTGAATTCTTAGGTTTTCCTTTTACTTCTAAATTAAGTGCTTGAACACAATGTTTTCATTGCCTTAATGCAAGTTTTCTTCGGTCACTTACATTCTACAAGCATGTTCAATGGATTGTCAGCCTCTCGTAAAGCAAATGAAATCTGGCGGAAAAAAGAGTAAGATTGACAATCACGAGTCATGCGACTAAAGATTCGCATCTACTAATTAGCAGTTTTAATTGTAATTTCCCCCATTTTTGTTATTTTATGCTCGAAAAGTAATTTTTCTTATTTATTAGGTATCTTTATTTCTTGGATATTAAAGATAAGCGAGGCGAAATGACTTTTAATTCATTTTGTAGAGTTCCTAGAGTAGTAATACAGCGTAAAACGTTTTTTCAATATTTCAAAGACATGGAATATTGTGACTTAAGAAATAATTTTTGAAGAAGCTGAAAATTTATGATATTTTTAAATAACGTTAAACTTCTCTTAGTCCGCGTGTCATTTCCTTTACACTTCAGATCCATGGGAGCGGCACGGGATAGAGTTTGGTAAAATGCAGACCGATGAATAAATTTTATTTATTTATATTGCCATATTTTGAGTATTATCAACAAATTTATTGGAGAAAACAAATTGTATATTTCTGTTCTTAAAATGTATTATTATATTTAAGTTTGTAATAAAATTGTTTCGTATTGTGATGTATGACGGGGTAATTTCGAACACAATTTAGTTTGTGTCACCTGACGTGTCACATTAAATATTAATTCAGAGAGCACATATTTATGGGCTCTAATGACCTCGATGTTGACGAGCCCTAAAGCCTTACACACAAAAAAAGCACATATTTATAACGAAAGTTGTACCCGGACCCTTTCATCTAAAGTTTGATGGGAAAATGTGGGCGGCAAAGGAATATCGCGAACCGCTAGTTGTACGTACATCGCTTCTCTCAAGTATTCTCAATTACAATAAGATAAGATAAAACTAGTGGTGCAAAACTTTCTTAGCACATACTTTCTCATATACGTTTCTCAGTCTGGACTAGAGAGCAACATTAAAGCATTCTTTTAGGTTTTAAACAGGTGATACTGTTTCTTTAATTTACTTCCTGTTATTCCATAACGCTCCTTATGTATCTCGTCAAAGAATTCTGAAAGTGTTAAAATATATTATTTTTAACGATTGAAACTGCTACAAAGCATTGAATTTAAAAAAATAAGGAAAAATAAAGAAAAAGATTTATCTCACATTACCTTCAAGAAAAAAATCCCTTAGCCAAGTTAATTCTTCAATCGATAAGTAATAATATGAAATAACATCACCTCGCATCAAATAATATGGATGAATATATAAATATGACACACAGCATGCACAAGTTAACAACAAGGAGCAGTGGACACATCTGATACGTAAAATTACGCAGCGAAAAGATGCAGCGTCACCGGACGAGAGAATACGTGTAGTGCGTAGAGGTCGCGTGGGTGGAAGATTCACGAAACCAATAGATGAGACACATAAGATGCAGACATTCCTCTGTTGTCCTTTAAAAATTAACATATTAAAATGACACATCTACAAACATATACTCTTTGGATTGACACCATGGTCAAATTTTATTATATATATGGTGCGTAGTGTTAAGTTTGCCTATGGTTGCCTATATCGAGTGTAGGAAATAAGTGCAAGAAACAACACATTATTTAAAAATGTATATAATTATGTAATGAACTATAATTAACATTTTCGTCGGGCTCAAAGACAATACTTCAGCCTATTACTGTCTTTTATAAGAGATTTGAAACTAAAATAAATATTCAGAATATTATTTTACTCTACCTCTGCTTCATCCACGTTAAATAATATTCAAGCTTCTTGTAATAGTAAACAAATGTATAAGTACAGCAGATGGAAATTTTTTATCTGCGTCTATACCTAAATTTCAAGCGAAATACCGCTGATGCGAATGTAATCCATACTAATTGTACTTTACGTACAGAAAATTTAAGCAAAATCGTTGGACCAGTTTTCGAAGAATGTTCAAAAGTGTACTTTGACCTTCACGTGAAGTGCCCTTTGTGTTCAAGTAAAAAGAAAATTGAAATAACGTGCATATGTCAGAAGTAAATTCTATCGTAAATAGAAAAAATGAGAAAATTTTTTTTTTTTTCTCCATTCGGTCAGGAGTGCTGCGCACAGACGGACGGACTGGACGGATGTCCAGCCAAAAACTACTTTTTCGGAATCAGGGGTCTCGAAAACGGATATTTCCGCAAAATTGTCGTTTTCGAATTGTTTCACGATTACAATACTTTCTATATAGTACGTATATGAGAAAGTAAAAATGACATTAAATTTTCAATTGTTTCCATTGTTTCATTTCATAACATCACATGACAACAAGGTATCTGTATTTAGACACTGGAACAAAATGACAAAAATTATAGGAAGGGATGGAGGAGAAATGACATGTTTCATCCCTGGGATTCCCCACATAAAAGTGTAATTCAACTTAATTCTTCATACCCCGTTTTCGCCGACAGAAACCCTTTCAACTTTCCCTCTTCTTCATCATTTCTTAATTTCCCTCAGTCGGTCTATATTTCCCTCTTATTACTTGTCTTCTTTTACACTGTTCAAAGGACGAGTGGTTTTCGGCATTTTCGTAGTGTCTGCGTTACAAGGTGAATTCAAAAACACCGCAAGTCATAAAATCTCTAGGTTTCGAGAAGAAAAAGAGAATTTAAAAACTGTACGTTCTTGAGCTCGTGGTAATTTAACTCTGATTTATTGGGATTAGGTCATTAAAATTTTATTCAACTTTCCAAATTAGAAAATAAAAACCTCGTAGCAGTAGAGATCAAGAAGGGAACTGTAAGAAAAATTTCATCCGGGAGTCAGTCGGGAACTTCCTGAGCATTGATCTTTGAATACATTGACTCACTGTTGCTTAGAACAGATCCCGCCGTCGATATGATAGAAAAGGAACGGAATGTGATAGAAACACAGAAAACAGACAACAACAAGATTTATTACTGCAAATGACCAGATCTTGCGCGGTGGCGCGATATAAGGAAATACAATACA
This sequence comes from Laupala kohalensis, assembly GCA_002313205.1. Lineage (NCBI taxonomy): Eukaryota > Metazoa > Arthropoda > Insecta > Orthoptera > Trigonidiidae > Laupala > Laupala kohalensis. The sequence goes on along the minus strand of NNCF01125783.1, from coordinate 176,176 downwards.
ATATACTACACTATACATATTACAGGGAACTGAAATTAAAAATTGTTAAATAAATGACTGAACTAATATGAAGATATTGAATATAAAAGACAGGCGACTATGAAACGACTTTATTAAATTAAAGTATTTTTAATAATTATTTATTGCACATTTCACGACTAATGACCCCTTTAATGTACCTCACTTCACTTTTTCCCTTCTCTTCTTTTGTAGTTCCTTCTTATCATTTCACTACCTCTACCTTCACCTCTCTTGCTTCGGAGTCAACGAGTTCAGTTTATATTACTGTCTTTACAAGTAGTTGTCTTTACAGTTAATATATCATTAGTAATTATTATTAATAATAAAATGAATGTATGTAGTTATCTATAGAACTAAAAGTGAATTCTAAGGAATGTCAGTGGTGCGGAAATCAGAAAAAGTTAGGGATGTAACTATTGTAAAGATCAATTTCAAGAGAAGTGCACAGTATAGTTCATAATAAAGAGTTTCAAAAGCAGAAACACAATTTAAATTCGCTACTATTGGCAGTAGATGTGAAGCTTCTTTCGTTTGACTGTTGACTATGAAGTGTACAAATATGTCCGCCAGAGTGAAGTTGTATTACGTGCGATGAACAATCAATTGAACGAATTATCTAAGTGACCGAAGAAAAGTTAAATAAACACATAGAAATCTCTTAGATTGCGGTGAACCTCACCGCCAGGTAACAGATAAATTATGTTATGTTGAATGAAAATGGGAGACGCGACCGAGATTCGAACTCGGAACTTTGCGCTTAACAACTGCGTCGTCCCGTTCACTTCCCGGACCAGTCTTCCATTAACATCTCGGTCCTGTCTCCCATTTTAATTCAACATAACATAATTTATCTGTTACCTGCCGCGGTGAGGTTCACCGCAATTTAAGAGATTTCTTTGTTTGTGAACCAGAATTGGATAATGCGACCCAAAACAAAGTACGTCCTAAGGGAGTCTCACAAGTTGAATATTAATCGTCGACTGGGACGGGAGGCGAACGGGATGACGCAGTAGGTAAGCGAATCGGCGCGTTAAGCTCAAGGACCCGAGTTCGAATCTCGGTCCCATCTCCCGCTTTCATTCAACGTAACATAATTAAATTGAAAGATTGTTTTTAAGCATGTAACCTAAAAGTGAAGTGAAAATCAAAGAATTCTGCGCGCTTTCTGTACTAAGCGTTCTGTGTAAAATGCATTCTCCTTTTGCGTGGATTTTAAAATATTTCGTAATTACGAACATGTTTGCGAACAAAACGACGAACCGGGGGCGGCATCTACTGAAATAATAAATCTCGAATTAATAGTTACGATGTATAGACAATACAAATATATAGACAATTTTATTGAATACAAATTTGTTGATATTATGCTAATATTCTAACACGTACCGAATTATTTTTACTTTTTCATTCTGTAATATTGAAAAAGAATTGAAAGTTAGATTTCGAAGGGAATATCAGTTTTGGGTATCCCTGATTCAGAAAAGTTGTTTTTNTAGCGTGGATTTTAAAATATTTTGTAATTACGAACATGTTTGCGAACAAAACGACGAACCGGGGGCGGCATCTACTGAAATAATAAATCTCGAATTAATAGTTAGGATGTATAGACAATACAAATATATAGACAATTTTATTGAATACAAATTTGTTGATATTATGCTAATATTCTATCACGTACCGAATTATTTTTACTTTTTCATTCTGTAATAGTGAAAAAGAATTGAAAGTTAGATTTCGAAGGGAATATCAGTTTTGGGTATCCCTGATTCAGAAAAGTTGTTTTTGTCATAACGTTCGTCCCTCTGTGCGCAGCGATTTTGAGTAAATGGATAAATAATTTTTAATCATATTAATTATGTGCGGTAGAATTTACTTATTGTCTATGCACGATCTCTATTTTATTTTTGCTTTAATACAGAGGGTACTCCACATGAAGGAGAATGTACTCTTTCAAATATTTCTCAAAAACGGCTCTGACAATTTTGCTTAAATTTTCAGTACAATTAGTATGCATTACTTTCGCATTAGCGGTATTTCGCTTGAAAGTTTGGTATAGACGCAGTAAAATAATTTCTATCTGCTACACTAACGAATTAGTGTACTAATTTAAGAAACTTTAATAATATTTATCAGTGCAAATTGACCAAGCAGAAGTGGAATATACTTTTCGTAAACTGAAATAAAAGATATGATAGTGATAAAATACATAGGAGGACAGCAAACGCACTGCAGATACGAAAATACAGAAGTTTCTGCCTACAACGAAATTACATATACATAACACTTTTACGATATTTATAAGACTGATATGTGGCAATATGTTTTGAAATAATATTCTGAATATTTATTTTACTTTCAAATTTCAAATAAAAGACAGTCATACGCTCATCTAGCGACTTTGAGCTTGAATAGAACATTGGAAGGCGGCAAAAATATAGAGGACCACGCCAGGAATTACCCTTTCATTATAGAATTTTTTTTCACGAGTATACGCAGTTATACGCGGTCATACGCATTTTGTATTGTTTTTTGATAATAAATTGATTTATTTGCAACTACGTATTTCTATGTGTTTTCTTTGTGGCATTCAATTTGTGAAATTTACAATAGTGAAAATTTCATTTCACCAAAGTATGGGATCTAACACGAATTTAGAATATTATATAACTCAGGGATATACCGGTCAAAATTAGCTAGTACAAATATAAACAATACTAACATTACTCTTCAGAAAAAGAACTGCCTTAAGAAGAGAAAACAGTTCTTTCTTCTTTCCCTTTCTTGGCTGTTCGACACCAACCACATCTTCTCGGAAAAGTAACTTCCGGGGAGGGATTTTTCTTACCTAAAATATTGAAACGCATTCTTAACGGACGGGTAACGACGAATAAAGTCAGTAGGAAATTCTCCATCTTAAACCTCGTGTTTAGGAGACGGCTCCGCAGGAAGCGGGGCGCTGCGCATGCAAATGTTGCCAGCGCTCGTAGCGGCGAGATTGAGAGTCTCTAGAGGATGCTTCTCTCCAGAACGTATCGTGCTATTCATGCTGGAAGATGAGACCTATCTCTATATCAGGCATATCTCTAGCACAAATAAATTCCATCTATCAAACAATATTTATAAATGTTTCGAATTACTCACCGAACTTACGGGCCTGAAAAATCTTCAATCATTCTTTTAAATGTCGAATGAATGAGATTTCTTTATTTATGACGTCATGATCTGAAAAAATTATGACGTCATGATTGACTGAAATTACGGTAAGTGTCCGTATCTCCAAAATTCCCTTTTTTTGGTTACATTCTGATTTATTCAGTTTTGTTCAAATCATATATGAACAGCATCGATCCTGATAGAAAACCATTTTAAAGGAATATAAAGTGTGTGTATGGTAAGTTTAGGTATATTCTGTAGGTTAGTTAATGGACTCGTGTTTGGTTTTCGTTACGGTGGTACACGAATTTGCCTATTGACGGCAGCACTTTCGGCCCCCCCCCCATACAAAAACATCGTGTATTTGACACTGATAAGACTAAGATTAAAAATTATGCGTTTCATCAAAGTATTAATAATAATAATATAATAATAATAACTTCCATTAACAATTTAGAAAACACAGAACAAAAAAAATAATCAAAAATACCAGGCACTTAAGACCGAAATTCCAAAAATCTGGAAACAAAATGAAGTAGTAATTATTCCCCTCATAATTTTAACGTCTGGTGTCATTGGCTAAACACTAAAGGTGTACTTTTGCAAGATTGCCATTAACCAGCATTGTATTACCAGATATGCAGATATCAGTTATATTGCAAACATTACCATTCGAAAAGGAAAACTCTTAGTTTTGACTTTGGTTTATTTCCGACTTAGCTCATAAACCCAAAACCAACTACCTGCTTTAATACAGAAAGTGTGAATGTAAAACAAACAAACAAATAATAATAAATATCACTCTGCGAATTTATATAGGACAAATAAGTACATTATTTGTCTTTTTAACTATATCATTTGCTTCGGAGATTCCCTCGGTCACTTGAAATGAAATTCAGGAACTTGACGCAAACTGTTCTATACTCCAAGTCATGTAACTCCGTCGAACATTATGCAATATGGCGGCCTAACAAGAATTACCAACTTCTAAAAAATCAAGTTATTTCCAAATAAATAATTTCAGTAGTCACAAAAGCGACTATTTACTGTAAAGAAATACATTTTGATATCACAACAAGCTCAGACATAATGTAATATTCGTTCCACAAGCTCGATGCAGAAAGAACACAATATCGCAACAAGAGCAAGTGAATTGTATTGATGACCGAGATTGGCGATGGATTTAAGTCTTCAGAAATTCGAATGTCTTGCCAACATTACACGAGGTACAAATATCATTACTCTTACGGACGATGGCGAAGTTGTTTGCTACACTGTGTACAAGCGTCTTACCGACATCAAGCCAATTAGACCGACAAGAAATAAAGATATGTCACAAACTGCCTGAGACCACGTTGAGGACAACGAAGTAATTTACTGCGAATAATATACAATAAACTAATGAACACAGTGCATTTCTGTTCATGATTGGTTTTCTTAAGTTAAATTTCTCGAAGCGAAGAATCATGACTTCCGAGTATATTTTCCCATTCGCGTATCGCCCTTCACGTCAGTGGAAAAACGATTCCGATATATTCCACATATTATACGTTTCACTGTAGAAGCCTTATTTTCTTGTAGCAGGAGTTGAATGGAGTGCATATAAATGAAACGGGCGCCCTTGCGAAGAGGGTAGGGGGCGTCTCGGCTCGTTTCACCCCAAGCGAGATTTCTCCTCCCTGGGGCTACGTTTCCAAGCGACCCGTCACCAGAGGGGCGCAGTGGGGTTGATAGTTTTATGATGTACTTGTACTCTCTTGAGGAGAATGTTTTCTTAAGAATTATTTATGACGTCACTTATTCACTCAATGAGGAGTATCAATACGAGTGATCGAATTCTCAAACACGTTTCCTTTCTTTCCTTTTTACTTTTATTGTAATATTCGTAAATGGGAAGTGTAGCGTGCTATTGAAGCTTATCTACATGGAGCGACAGGAGTTAGGAGTTGGGTGGAAAGTCTATTGTTAGTAGGTGGGCCGGTTAGCTGAGTTTACCAACAACTTGGTCCCCACGTGGAGGGGTTAGTAGTAGCAGTTAGCAATAGTTAGAGTTATTGATGCAATAGTTAGAGGTGGATAGAGGAAGGAGGGTTTGCTTTTCAGCAGTCACAGCATTACTAGGACATTAATGTGAAGACCTAAAAGAAAATTTCTGATCCCGCCGAGAATTGAACCCGATGGTAAGCGCTCACGCTAACATGAGCCACCGGATGGGCGCAAAAACGTGAAGAGTGCGAACAGATCATATTTATACATTTAAATTATGAAATAAAAATTGGTAAATAAACTTTATTGAAAAAGCAGTTGCAAACTGCGTATGGCGACGCGAGAAGAAAATAAACTATGTTGCTCTCCGGAAACAAGCAAGGAAACCCTCCCATCAATTCCAATCAAAGGCTTTTGGGCAGTGACGGATTTAATATTTATTAAAAAATATTTAATAAATACGTAATGTTATTCATTTATTATTCCAAAAAGAATTGTTGATATTATGTGCTGTAAAAATTCGAGATTAATAATAATAATAATAATAATAATAATGACGTTCCCGTCTGTAGAAAACCGGAGAAAAACCCGGACCAGGATTGTCATCTCGAATCGATCATACATGACAGTAATGATGGTACGTTTAAGAAGAAATCTAATGTGCTCCACTGAGCTTTCCATTAGTAATTTTTCAAACAAGTTCATAGCAATAAAATTAAATGAGAAAATAATTTATACATATTAAGTAAAACATGCATAATCATAAAAACTAACACATCAATACGTATAATCACGTATGTATAAAAATATTTATCTTAACACCATAAAAAATGTGCTGCCTAATTTCATCTCAGCTCATTCAGGTACAGATTGTAGGAAATATCTTTGCATTTACCTCATAGACTACATGAGGCGCTTCCAAAAGAAATCAATTCCGCGTCAAAACTTTTTGCAATATCTAAAAAAGGATGCTAAGTATGGAAGTCCTGCTTGGCACAATTTAATGTGCAAAAAATGTTATATTCATTTCTTTAAAATTTTCATTTTTACGAAACTGGATTTTTACGAAACGTGGTGTGTAAATGAAGTCGGCATGAGGTGTCAAGAAATAGACTTCTATTTCCAATATATTTAAAGTCAATTCTCTACTTTGTCTTGATTTCATTAATTTGACCGCGAGTTATCGGATAAACAAAATTCTTCACACACACATACATCCCACTTAAGACATCTGTGCAAAAATTTGAAATTAATCTCTTGGAAGCAATTCGTATAGATGTGGAGGGATCCCGAATTTGTTTCTCTCCAGCGATTGTTGTACATCCCTTACACACTGTGCAGTAAAACTGAGACACCGAGCTGTTGTTGTTCAGTTTCTCCTTATGAATCCACATTTCCAACCACTAAATCATTTTTTATCACGGTACTTTCCGAGATGACAGGACCGTTTTGGGGAATGGAAACAAGAATCATACTCCAGAAAATATCACACGTTTTTGTTTAATGTTTGTATGATAATTATTTTATTGGTTTGTAAAATAGAATTCATGCTTCATTGAGATACTTATACGTTTGTATAGCGAAGGATAATACTTCGGAGCACAGTGTGTTCATTCGTATTACAAATACTGCTGTTTGTTTTTCACAATTTAGCGTTCACATCATGCATGTCTCTCTACACGTGTGATAATAGCAAGTGCACTACACTGTGTCAAATGCCAAAACGTTCAAGTATTGATCTGTTCTAATGGAATATGAGACAACGCCCACAAAAAAAGAGAAAAACTTGATTGATTGAATTTTGAGTCAATTTCAAGAGGACTTTCAAGTTAAAATGTGATTTTCCTGTGAAATTTGATACTCTTAATAGGTATTTCATCTATATATTATTATCAAAATAATTATTTTTAGTCATTAACTGTACAGTCATATCGAATTTTATTGACTATTGCATATGATCAAAAATATGTGATGAAAAATGTGACCGTGTAATGCACGTGCTTCGTAGTTCAACAATGAACATATATCTTTGATAATTGATATGACATCGAAATATGACCGTGTAATGCCGACCTTAGTCACCTCCTCATAACATCATATCCAGAGTGCTGTTTCACACTATTTATCTCTCTCTTATTATGCGCACTCACGCAATTATCACGGCTGGGAACTCACGTGACGTCACACGTTGATATCGCCCCTCTTCCCTCTACAATATATCTCCGACTCCCAATTATCAGTGTTCGTGTCTGGTACCCGATCACACACACACACACACGCAGTGGGTGACCGCGACATCACTACATACACTCCACCTGCCACAAAAGTACATCATCCGCCGTGGATAATCGTAATCTACCACATAAACGATAAATTTAAATTTTGGAAAGAGGTCAACGTAAATTCTTCCGCGAAAAATACATGGGATTGGAGGAAACTCAAAAAAGTTTATAACAGTTTTCAGAATCGAAATACAGTAGAATTCCAATTATCCGAACACCGATCATCCGGATCACCAATTATCCGGATTGATGGGAGAAATAAGATGGTTAACAACTACAAACCTATTATATCATTAAATGTTTTGTTAACTCAGCATTACGGGTTAGTTTTTGGTATTTCCTCAACAATACGACATTTATTTGCCTTAAAAGCTACATTTTTGTAACAAATACCATTATCCGGATATTTTCTTCTCCGTATCGATATCGGTCCCAATTGATCCGGATAATTGGGAGTTCTGCTGTAGTTGCTAGAATATATAAAAAAGAAATAAATATTGTATCTAATTAGTTTTGTGTGAATTCTCGGCGGATATATTCCCAATTGTCTTCCCTCATTATCCTATTTTTTTTCTCAATTTAGTTGGCATTGTGATTTAGTTGACGAATCTGTTTCAATGTCCAAGTAATTTGTTTTGTTTATTGACAATTGGTTTGATTCACAATTGTTCAGACAATTGAAAACGCCAAACATTTTCATTGTACATCAATGGCGATTTAAAATCATTTTTTTGTACAAAATTTAATATCTGACTCGATAGAAGACGCGGGAAACCAACCAGTATTAAAAATTATTAAATTAAAGTATTTAAAGTTTAAAATTAACTTCATTCTGTGAATGAATAATAATTGACACATCTGTCTATTTGTACTCAGCGACCTATTTTAAAGTTTCACAATTATATATCAATGAAAGAGAAAGTTTGTTTATAACTTTAAACGACAAAATTTTGCTTTCAGTAAGAAAATTTAAAAGATTACGTTTAAAATTTATTTGTACGATACCTCTTTCACTATGTTAAAATTTGGTTTCAATCAGAGAGATATTTATTGTGTCAAAATTTTCCAGCCATAAATTGTCAAAAATCGTATGTTTTCTTTTCTACATAGAAGAAAGTAGTAATCTTATGATGATAAAACTGTTTGCATCGAATACGTCAACTTTGAATTCAATTTTTTAAATTCTCGTATATCGAGCTCTCATGCGAGTCTGCTACGTCACGTTTTATTCAATGACTCGCCTTGCTCGCTGGGGGTTACACACCTAGACCCCCATATAGCGGGTTGTGCCCGTGCTAAGTCAGAAAGAGGAAAAAACCTTATTGCTAGATTTAAATGATTCACCTCGAAGTCCATCGAACACGTAGTGCATCCGGTGACACTTTATCTTAAAGCAGAAAATCATTTTTGGAGGCACCGTACAATAGAAAGAAAATTAAAGCAAAATATCTGATTCATTGTCTGTATTTACTATCATGAATTATTTTCAACTATAAATATGTATTCCGCAGATCTCTTTGTCGTAAACATTCTAAATTATATTTCTCTAAATTATTGGTACATGCGTACCAACGTTACCAATTAATATACTAATAAATAAATTATTCTTTCAATTTGTGTATTGCCACCGCACTAGGGAACATTGATTTAATTATTATTAATTTATGAAACACGCTTTGCACTTTCTAGTATTTATCGTACGCACCTTAATTTCTGGAAAGTGGAAAACCATGTCCTTTCAAACAATATAATTGTAAAAATTCGAGTCATGTGATATATTCATTCTGTGTTAATTGGTAGTTAAATACTAAAAAAACTTAATTACATATACGAAATGAAAGAATAAATCGATAAAAAATTCTCGATAAACACACAACATAATTTTATTGAATATCGATATATTATTCCTTGAGTCGTAATGCTAATGGATAACTGTATTCAAGGAGTAAACAAATAGGCCACTTGCATACAGAAGTTGCAAGGAATAAAACAATTACCTTATAATGATGCGTATAAAAGACAGATGACTGATATCATTTCTTTTTCACGAGAAACGTTGAAACGTAAACTAAAAATTTGTATCTTAAGGAGTCTTAAAAATTAGACAATTAAAGTCAAATATACTCACGGTATTTCGCTGAATGTCTTTGCAATGACGTGAAATGCAAATACGGTCCATTGTTGGACGTATTTTAAGAGACTCAGAAATAGTGAATTTTATTAGAAAACTTTATAAAGACGTATAAAGAAGATTATAAAACATTGTTCTGAAATATAAAAATAACCTAATATTTTTACATTGTTTCTTGCCTAAAATAATTCTATTAAAACGTAAACAAACATTTGAAACGAATCAATTAATCGATTCAAATTTTCACGGCCTGCTGGATAGAAAAATGGTATGTCCATGTCTTATTGAAAAAATTAAAACGCAATATAATTTATTATGATCTTAGTAATTTCACTTTTAAAGATCGTAAAATGAATTTTAATCTCAAACCTACAAAAAAAATTAAAGTAATATCAAACTTGTCGAGGAAAATGATATATACATTGTAAGTATCTCACGTATTCAAAAACTAATATTGGCAATGTAAATAATAAGCATCTTTGCAATAAAAATAAAATACAAATACTTACTTGAACTAAACATTCACTATACTTACTCGACACATTATTGAATAAAAGCTATTTTAACGAATATAACTTCACTGTGATTACTTCTCCAACTTAAAAATGTTATCCTCATATCCCGTTTCGGACCAACTTAAGGAGTTGGTCCAACAAGGGTTCGAAAAAATAATTAATGTCATAATACTACAAATATTATTGTGGTTCCGAAAATATAAGTCGTATTCTTCGCTTTTCATATTTACGATAATTATAAAGAAATATTGTTCCGCACTATTTTCTTCTCTCCGCCACCGTTTATGTTAGTATGTTAGGGTAAGATAATTATAATCCTTTAACAAATCTTAATACGATTCTTCTAACGTTGGCCGCCATTGTACGAACAATATCTAGATCAGTGAGTGAATCAGTAAGACTTNTTATTATAAGTAAATAGATGAAACAAGTTTCATGCTTGTACGACTAGTAGAAGTACCTTTTACTTCTGATATCTAGATCAGTGAGTGAATCAGTAAGACTTAGGAGCTTATATAAGATTAGATACGATGTCGAGTATTTTTAATTATTATTCCAATAGTAACATTTAACGCAATAATTATCGAAAACATTTAACATATACCATCATTACAAAACCTGTTTATTTCGGAGTAGACTTTCCTCTCTCTCTCTTTTTGTTTCCACATCACTAGTATTTTATATCGGTTTACGGTGCTTGTATCACACCCATATTTCTTTCGTATTTTTCGCTATGTTTCGCTGTTCCCTCTCGCATGTCAGCCACGCTATTAGCAGCCCGGACACCGCAGTACTCGCCGCCGCCGCCAGGTGCTGCTACAAGCGCTGGACAAATGTTCATAAATAGCGCAATTTAAAATCGCTCGTGCAGCAGCGCTCCGGATGCAGTGCTTTGCGCACGTCGCTAGTTTTTAACGCGCCTTTTCACGACTTCGTATGATTTAATGGAGAATAATTATTATGGTGATTCAAGTAGAATGCGAGTTTGTGTGTCCGTTCGCCGGAAATACCGCTTGCGGAGCGGAACTGTTACTCTGATCCCCGGCTCGCTCTGTGTGCTCCATTAGGCTCATCTTTCCCAGGCCACGTTGCCATATTTTCTCTCTTTGCGATCGCTTGAGATAGATACGGATTCAGAATTTTGCACTTGTTTAGTATATAAAGTAACTCGTTATTTATAGATTTTTGCTGACAAATCAAGAGTTGAGAATATCCATATCTTCCTTGTTTTAAACCTCTGTACTGAAAAAAGTAGACGATGAAGGGTTAATAGTCTGGGTGGGTCTATACTGTAGGCGTTGAAATTAAAAAAACAAACTATAAGTATGT
>NNCF01125783.1:141883-162770 GCA_002313205.1 Laupala kohalensis | reverse complement strand
CGATCGCCTCCCGCGTCCGTCTCTATGTTCCTATACGTTTGTGAACCAGAATTGGAAAATACGACCCAATATGAGGAGCGTAGTCTCTACAAGGCCACCTCAGAGGTCTTTGGGTCTCGCAAGTTGAATGAAAATAGAAGACGGGCCCAGCAGGCGAACAGGATGGAGCAGTTGGTAAGCGCATGAGCGCGCTATGCTCAAGGTCCCGAGTTCGAATCTCGGTCCCGTCTCCCATTTTCATCTAACATAACACAATCAATCAATAAATTTAAAATTCATTTCTACTGCCTCGTCTCAAATATTAATGTGCTTATTTGTAATAATTGGAGTTATACTGTTGGTCCTTCCGTATTGTTCGCTTGATTTAATTCATTAGTAAACCTTCCACAATCAGTTGCAGATAAATATATTCACTTCGAGTTAGAAAATGTAATTATGTTAGGGCCGTGGACAGGAATAACGGGCCCCGGGACAAATTGTTCTGCTCCCCCCGTCCCTTTACACTGCAACCACTACAACTAAACTCATTAAGAGTTTGCATCAATGGACACAAATACTGTAATGATAGAGTTCTTAGTAGAACTAAACTGTGACGGTCATTGGATTTCGTTTCGGAGGGTGGGGGTGGGGGGGGGTTAAAAATTTAAAATTTGTCGGTAAGGAAGTGAAATCTTTAAATTTCATAAAAGTCTTCGATTTCTATTTTATTTTTAATTCTAAATTCGATTTCTTTTCCTTCAAGTATTTTTGTTTGTTGTATCTATAGTTTCACTTTTTAAACAAAATTAGCATTATTTTTCGAACGCTCTATAAATTGCGCTGTCGGTATCATCTTACTTTTTTGTATTTAATATGTATGCCGCGTAAATTCGTTGTTTGTAAATATCTATCAACTTTCGTAATTACAACTAAATGTGTTCAAATTGTAAATTAAAATACGTCTGGAGGCATTGTGTTGATTTTTCCATTCCCTTGTATTTTAATTCTGTTCCACGCTATTTTTATCGGGATGTATTCACATTTATTGTCATTTCAGCAATAGGGATGCATTCACATTTGTTTCAGCAATAGTACAGAATAAAACACCCAACAATTTAGCAAACTACTAGGAGTTTATTTTTGTGAACATAAGAAGTTTTTAATTAAAAAATCAGAAAATTCTAGATTAAGTTGTAATATGATTTATTAATAAGAACATTATCTATTGTTATTTCCTTATAAATACTTATAATCCTTATTGTCAAAAGAGCAGTTGCAAACTGCGTATGATCACGTGGGGGGCAATAAACTAAGTTACTCTCCGGAAACAAGCAACGGACCATCCCATCAATTTCGATCAAGGGACCATGGGCAGTGGCGGATTTAATATTTACAAAAGAAATTATTTAATAAATACCTACTGTTATCCATTTATTATTCAAAATAGTTTGTAGATGTTAGTGCAGTAAAAATTCGAGATTAATAAAACAAAAGTATGAATGACATTCCCGCCCAAGGAAAATCCGCCACTATCCGGAGGAAAACCCGGGTCAGGATGAAAGGTGCTACGGAGATAATGTACACAACTGTGCGATGGTTGCGAAAGCAAGAAACAAACTATTAATAAACAAAGGGAGCAAAGTCAACATGCTCGGAAAAAGGAATTCAATAAATATCTAGAGTACAATAACAATGACGTGATAAATTATAAGAGATATTAACATCACCTACATCATCCGAAGTTATGTGGAAAACAATCTTTATTAGGAAATTGAAACTCTCATTAACTTCATTTACTAAAATATGTAAATTCTTTCACATTATAAAAACAATAACACATGAAAAAACTTTGTTTTGGAGTGTCAAAGCCAAAAATATCGGTTGTCGCGATTCAGCAAAATTAGAAATCAAGAAACGAAATTGCACGTCCATAATAAGAGAAAAATATTTTTCATTTTTATTATTATGAATATTATAATGCATTTATTGAATTTCTCTTTTATACTGGAATCCAAATTATGGAAATTGGGAAAATAGTAAACTAATATTAAGGTAAATAATTGACCGAAGAGTTTTTATGTGGTAGATCTTCTTAAAATAAATAAAAAAACATTGTTTTATTTTAATATTACATTCACTTCTTTCGCATAAATATGTATCCCGTGTATAAATTGTAGAAACCACATGATGACATCTATGTTATCTAAAACCTATTTTCCCAAAGTTGGAGACTTCACAGTTCATTTTTGATACTGCTTCTGAAATGAACTGTTTCCATTTTTTCTTCACTTATATGAAGAAAAGAAGTAAAAGATATGAGAGTAAATTGGCAGCTTTGATCGTGCTTGTTTGGCAGAATTTAAATGATGCGAAGAGAAAATAATTAATTTTCATATGAACCTACACACGAATGCGATTGTTCGATAGCGCTTGACACTGAATTTCAATTCAATTTTTATTAACATCGCAATAATATCTGATGATTGAGAACTCCTAATTGTTATGTAATTTATTGTCAAACTAGCAATCAAAACTTGAAATGACTTCGGAGTAATTTAGTCTCTTAATGAAAAATGAAACTCCTGTATTTATTTATTTGATATCGCCTCGCAAAAGTTGAGTCAGCTCTATTCGATGTCTTTCCATTTCTACTTTTTCATATACGAAGTATATAGAAAGTATTGTTATCATGAAAAAATTCGAAAGCGAGATTTCGACGGAAACATCCGTTTTGGGTATCCTTGATTCAGAAAAAAGTTGTTTTTGACTTAGCGTCCGTCTATCAGTCTGTCCGTCCGTCTCTGTGCGCAGCGATCTGAGTAAATGGATGAATCAATTTACTTCGCATTTCGTATTTACGGTAGATTTACTTTTTGTCGATGCACGTGCTCTACTTTTTTTCTTTAAAACGAAGAGTTCTTCACGTCAAGGTCAAAGCACTCTTTTGAATGTTTCTCAAAAACGGTACAATTAGTATGCATTACATCCGCATTAGCGGTATTTTGCTTGAAAGTTTGGTGTAGAAGCAGTAAAATAATTTTTGTCTGCTATTCTTACACNAGCGAGATTTCGACGGAAACATCCGTTTTGGGTATCCTTGATTCAGAAGGGTTTTTGGCATAACGTCAGTCCGTCCGTCTCTGTGCGCAGCGATTCTGATTAGTAAATGGATGAATCAATTTACTTCGCATTTCGTATTTACGGTAGATTTACTTTTTGTCGATGCACGTGCTCTACTTTTTTTCTTTAAAACGAAGAGTTCTTCACGTCAAGGTCAAAGCACTCTTTTGAATGTTTCTCAAAAACGGTACAATAGTATGCATTACATCCGCATTAGCGGTATTTTGCTTGAAAGTTTGGTGTAGAAGCAGTAAAATAATTTTTGTCAGCTATTCTTACACACAAGTTTACTCTTTCAAGAAGCTTGAATAATATTTAGCAGTGTAAATGGACCAAGCAGACGTAGAACACACTTTTCGTAAACAGAAATGAAAGATATGATATTGATAAAATACATAGGAGAACAGCAAACACACTGCAGATACAAAAGCACATAAATTTCTGTATAGAACGAAATTATATTTACATGAATTTTTTACGACATTTACTAGACTGATATGTTGCTCTATGTTATGAAATAACATTATGAATATTAATTTTCTTTCAAATTTTAAATAAAACACAGTCGTAAGTTCATATAGCGACTTCGAGCATGAATACAACATTGGAAGGCGACCAAATTATAGAGAACCTCACATCAGAAATGATCCTCTCTATAGAATTTTTTCTCACTTTATGCTGCAGACGGAGAAACGTATATGAGAAAGTATGTGTAATGGTTTTACTCCACTACTTTTGGACTTAATTTGTTTGGTGTAACTGGGTAAAAGTTTCATTACGAATGTATGAATTTTGTTCTTCTTCCTCAATTGCGACTTTAGAGCAAAAATGTGCTATCGAGTGAAGCGTAAATTCTAGTTATTACATTTTGCTGGTAATAACCAGTTAAGTGTAATTTTTCTTTTTCGGCCGTTCGAAGTTTTAAAATATTTTTATGTTTTATCCGTGGTATTTATGGTTGATCTAATATGCTATTGTAATACTAAATTGCGATTATAATATATATTTTTCATAATAAGGAACCAGCGTGACTCTGTAAGGAGAGCGCGGAGTAACTTGCTGGGTGACCAGGGCGGGGCGGGGCGGGGATTTTTCTTCACACCCCCCACAACATTCAGACTGGTTCCTATACCTACTCAACCTGCTGTAAAACGACTACCAGGTCTATCCTGGGGTCAAACCGGCCGGAGCGAGATTCTGGCCACATCTCCTCCTAGTGACGAGACCTAGGAATTGCAGAGCTCTACCCTCCCCGAACCCCTTGGGCACCTTCTTAGTTTGACTTCGACTTTTTAAATAATAAACTGAAAAAATAAGTTTTCAGCGTGAAAAATTAAGAAAAATAGTTATCTACTTTCCTTAAATTCATCGAGTTTTGCTTATTTTACCTAAATTCGTCTGAATTTTTAAGTTTGTTTTCATGTAAGGAACTTGTTTTTTAAAGAAATTTTTCCTGGAGTTACGTTTTTTCTATTAAACGTATACTTAACTGGTTATTACTGTTTTTTTAGTACGTACATTTGTAAGTAAATTTTCTCAGATCGATTTGAGAAGATATTACGTTTTTGAATCGTTTAGAGTGGTACACACAAAATGTAGTAAAATATTTTCATCTTTGACAGCTTGTCTCGTTTTTCTTTCTTTCAACAAGTGAAGTTTCTTGAGTATTACTGGGGGCCACAAATTTATAACAAAACTCGATACTCACGTCGGTATGTCGGAAAATTAATTTGAAATGAATTTTTGAAACCTATAATATTGATAAGAATGTAGTTTGTAGTTATAGTANCTCTACCCTCCCCGAACCCCTTGGGCACCTTCTTAGTTTGACTTCGACTTTTTAAATAATAAACTGAAAAAATAAGTTTTCAGCGTGAAAAATTAAGAAAAATAGTTATCTACTTTCCTTAAATTCATCGAGTTTTGCTTATTTTACCTAAATTCGTCTGAATTTTTAAGTTTGTTTTCATGTAAGGAACTTGTTTTTTAAAGAAATTTTTCCTGGAGTTACGTTTTTTTCTATTAAACGTATACTTAACTGGTTATTACTGTTTTTTTAGTACGTACATTTGTAAGTAAATTTTCTCAGATCGATTTGAGAAGATATTACGTTTTTGAATCGTTTAGAGTGGTACACACAAAATGTAGTAAAATATTTTCATCTTTGACAGCTTGTCTCGTTTTTCTTTCTTTCAAAAAGTGAAGTTTCTTGAGTATTACTGGGGGCCACAAATTTATAACAAAACTCGATACTCACGTCGGTGATGGCAGGTATTTTCTCGCACACGTGCAGCAGCTAGAGATATTCGAGCAACGAGATCCTCATCTGAGTCAAGTGAAGTCGCATAAACAAGACTCTTCAGATGTCGCCATAAAAAGTAATGAAAGTAACCTCTCTGAGTCACTTGCACCCGTTCATTTCTATACAATAAACGATTGATGCAGTGTCCTGTACAGCTGTTGTTACCAGATGCACCAAATATAAATCCGTTCCAGGAATTGGAAAACAATTAACTCGTGTTATTTATTCCGTCATTTCTTTCTTTGTGCTATAACTTACGTGAATATGTGTCACGGCTGTAAGAGAATTTCTCCCTATTCTATACAAATATAAATTTTAAATTATTCTCTTTATTTGGGTTAATTATTTCAAAATGTTGACTGACATAACGTTTAAAATTCTCTTACTTCCCTTGAAATTTGGAATAAATGAAATATGTGGTGTTTTCTACTAGTAAAATATTTATTCAGAGAGTACTTTCGTTAGCTTAGCTCGCATCTTCAGTCTAAAATAAAACGAAATACAAAAATATAAACAACATGTAAGAATGCAAAGTAAAAGAATTTTTGTTAAGTTTATAAACATTTGAAATTTGTTAAAATTATTAAAAAATTAAAATTGATTAAAATATAAAGAAATTATTAAATGTACTGGAAACAGAGCAACAAATTAATGTAGAATGAATGTGTGAATAACAGAGAAAAACTACAACAAAATGAAAATATAACAATAAATAAGTGAGTTGAACGTATTTGACAATGCCTAGCATCAAAGGGAAAATGTGCCGAAGGGTTGGACGGGACGCTATNTAGAGCACTGACTGGGAAAGTCCTGTGAGTAAATTGGTTATTCCAGGAGAGGAGTTGCTTATACGTTCATTGCACAGAGGGACATTCTGTTTTAATAATTTATGTATGTGGAAATTTTCTAAGATTAATCTTCTTCTGAAGGTGTTTTCTATTTCAATGATGTGTACGTTTTGATCAATGTTGAAAGAGTGGGTGGTCGGCAAAATGAGATTGATTGCTATAGTTGTGTAAGGCGTGAATGTGTTCTTTAATTTTGATTTTAAATTTCCTACAAGTCATTCCCACTTATTTGACATCACAATCATTACAAGACAGAAGGTATACTCCACTTTTTTCCAGAGTGGGGGTGGTGTCTCTTCGTAGTAAAATTAGGTTTTGGATAGAGTTGTATGTTTTGAATTAAGTTATAAAATTATCACATCACTTCTTTATCCCCACTCCTCAAATCCATTTTCAAACCCTTTATTTATCCCTTATCTAGGACAAATTAGCAACAAAATTGCTAACACTCTTTCTTCCTTGGGTTACAAGACAGTTTTCAAAACATACAACTCTATCCAAAACCAAATTTTACGTATGGAAAACTGTGGCGGACGCGTTAGTAAGTTTCAACCGTCTTGGGAATGAAAATTCTACCAATCATTTTTAATTGTTTTTCTGCTCTCGTAATTCATTAATATTAATCATTGTACATATTTCTTCCGTGTACCCTACACGTGGAGAATATATGTGATAGGTCTGGGTGGAAATGGTGTACAGTTGTGGAAGGCGAACCGGTGGTGTAGCGGTTAACACCCTTGCGATCAAAGCAAGGGACCTGGGTTCGAGTCCCGACTCGTCGCCATTTTCACTTGACCGAAAGTTATCATATTAATTATTGTTTGCATTTTAGTTGCAATAACTGCATTAAAATTTTCAACAATTTTATCGATTATTTTTCCGATTCTCATGCCAAAGACATTCCAAATAATTTACTTTTATCAGTTTATATATTTCTGTAAATGATTTGACGAATAATACTAAGAAGATGAGGCAAAGAAAAATTCCCGTAAATGATTTTGAATAGACCTTGGAATCCCTCATATTTCAAGCATGAGTTTCATACCTTTCTATATCTCCTTCGGCCTGCCATTTTATTATGTGCGTGCAATTCTTACGGGAAAGGTAGAGTCTTTATGAAGAAATCGGATGGAAAAACGTGGAGAAGAACTCTTGTAAGGTTTTATTGCGAGTTTCTGCGTGAACGAAGATTCATCGAGGTGTGCACAACCGGTTCCCGAAATGAGCCCCGGCATATTATTCGCTTCTCAAGATCTGAAGGACTCCGCCGAGATGCCTCGCGAGTTCTTCAAAAGAAAGGGTCTTGTGCTTGCGGAAGTTTGAACACGGATTTTGAGAGGAGGATCTTTGATACGGAGAATTACTTTAGGAAACAAATGTTAAGTTTGTGAATGCAATTTTTTGAGTAATCTATAGAGTATTAAGAATTTTAATCGCTTTAGCAACAAAGTTTATTATTTTATTTACATATAAATGCGTCAGGCGAAAGTGTCTGTCTGTATGCTACCTGATCACAAATAAACCAATGAACCGATCGTAATAAAATTTGTCAAAATTTGTCAGGATGAACATAGGTTTTTATTTTGTAAATGTCTGATAATAAACATGATTTTTCGATAAAATCTGAAAAGAAAGAGTGGTATTTGCTTACGCTGCTTGAACTGTTAGAGATAGTTGACAATTATAAATGGCCATATTGTTTGCCTCAAAGAGTTCTACAAAAACGTTCGCGACAGCATACGTCTATCTAAAAAACACTAAATTATCGAGAAAACGTCATAAAAAATAAAAGTGTTAAAATACTACAATTTAAGAGAGTAATTTAGAAAGGAAAAAAAATCAGTCACTTGAAATTTAATGGATTATTTGTTTTGTGCATTTAACAAAGATAAAATTGCAACGAATAGTTTAGATTTATGAAAAATTTTAATGAAATGATGCAACCTGTTCGTATCTCTGAAGCGAAAATGTGTCCGGCGCGATTCTTGCGAGATGAAGTTTTGTATTGAATTTGTATTTGTATTATTATGAATTAAAAAAATTAGGATGCAGCACATATGTAAAAAGCAGTTATTGAAATTATTTTGATCTTACGAAATAGATAGGTTTTATTTTTTCGTGAGTGAGAGAAGATTAGTTTGAGAAAAATCCGTGGCAACGCCTGGTAATTAGCTAGTTATTTTTTAAACAAGGAATAAAAATAGCTCTCGGTCGCAAAACGAGCTTCATTTAACAGAACTGCTGAACCCTGCGATAATTATCCATGCGAAGTAATAATCTTTTTTTTTTTTACTGAATGTTATCAGGATCACACAACGTACGTTCAGGTTAATGAATGTGTACGAATACATGTATTGCATTAATATAAGGATTAATAAACTTAAACATATATTGCATTAATATAAGGATTAATAAACTTAAACATGTATTGCAAAACCGCAGTAGTTGTCTAGCCTCTATCCCGTGCGGTTTTCTTGGAATTCTGTAACTACAAGTGATGGATGACACGTGTCACCCACTTTATTTATTCCGTAAGTAACTTAATGTTATCGCAAAGTGTATTTTATGAACAATTTTAAGTATACAAATTGAATTTATTGACAGATGTTATTTACGTGGAAGTTACATTAGCAACCACAATTAAGAAATGTTCATTAATATTGCGGATTTAAAAAGGGACGACGGATGTAATTCACACGGCCTCGAGGTTCCATTCGGAAGCGATTAATTTCGTCAAATTTTGATTGATGTAAATTATGAAACGAATAATTTATTTATTAAAAATTCAATTAAAGATATTCTCTCTACTTCAGCAATGTTAATAAAAAATTTCTTTTCCACTTAAATATCTAATTTTGAATGAAAGGGATGACTCGTGTCATCAGCTCGACCTCTCAAGAGTGATTCATAAGTGCGACCACTGGAGGGTAAATGAAGAAAATTGCCAAGGATGAATTTGATAAATGTGTCACTAAAATTAAAAGGAAAATGTAGCTTGATTTGCAAAAATTATTACCATTTTAAAATTTATTTTTTCTTATACTAATGTTATGTAAGATTTAATAAATGAAACGTTTTAGACATACATTATTCCATTAAAAATATTTGATGCGATACGTTGCAATATGTGAATATATTAAAATAAACGTTCTGTCGTATTATTTTTATTTCTTCAACAACATTTTTAAAAAACTGTTCAGTGCAATCCACTGAGTTCCTTCGCGAAAAAGATTTGAAATACTGCGACAAAAATTAAATTTACGTTCACAGAGGTTTGTTCATGGAATAGAGTAATTATCCGTCATTAATTTTGAAATTATCATTAAATTTGAAAATCCCTAGAGTCAATTTGGATTAATTTTTCGTCTAGTGTAATGAAAAAGCTAGACGAGAGTTGATGAGCTCTACAAAGCTATGTAATTTGTTTTTTAGTTTCCATGTTTTCCCAATCTTATGTTAAACTATTCTCTCTGTCCTGTTCACGTGTACCAAAGTCATAAATAAGTGTACGAGTAGGGATTGATGGAGCGGTGCTCAGATCTAAACTAGAAAGAAAAGTTAAGATATATGTAATGACCCTATTATATAAACATAAAATACATAAGCAATAATTACATGTTTTTTTCTGTCCTAACGAAATGCATTTCTAGTGACAATGGGTTTGAAATAGACCTAATCTATGAAAACTAAGATATTAAAATTTTTCAAATTCCCCTGTTTATTCTTTCCAGACCTCTTTCTTCACTTCATTCACTATTCTTACTCGCCTTCCCGATCCATTAATTTCGTCTCGCTTTATCCAGAGATCCGCAAAGAAAAAAAAAAGAAATTTCAGACAAACTTGTCTTCCAAAACCAATCCTGCTATCTTCTTCTTCACTCTTTCTTTCTCCCCTTCACCCTTAAAATCCTTTTCCGCTCCCTCTCATCCGAACGCCTCCAAATGGGCATTGATGCGAAGTTGTAAAGAAATGTTGAAAAATGACGCTAGGAATTTTATTAGGGGTCTCTGTGGCGCTTCGCTTAGGGGTCGTGGGAGATGAGACTCTCTGCATTGGCGGAAGCATAGGGGAGTAGGGCCTCGCTGAATTTCCGTCCGAGTGCACTGTGCAGGAGTATGGAATTGCGCCCTCAAGGCAAGCACCCTCTTCCCCCCCCCCCACACACACACACCCAACAGCATCGCCTGCCATATCCTTCCGAGGGCGGTAGAGAATCTTCGCTTTTTTACCTGACTTTTTCCACCCTCACCACCTACGCTACGTTATTCGCTGCAGAAAAAGGCGACCGGACTGGAGGATACTGACTTGCATTGCTTTCGATATTAGATTTGAGCGAGTGAAGGCATATAAATTTCGAGTCTCTGATGAGCGAATGAAGTACGTAACTTCTTTGAATGATACAATCAAGGGAATGTGTAATGTGATTTGAGCGCTTCTTACTCGAACTCAAAAGCTTTTAAGATTCGTCGAATTTAGAAACGGGGATGAAAGAAATCTTATTGTGAGAGAGAATTATAGCATCTGTGTTCCTTCTACAGGTGGATTAAAGAACTAAATATTATTTTAGTAGACTTAACGATGTCACACACGGAAAGTCGAAATTAATTTCCCTTAACACCAAACAAATAAAAATTTAGTTATAAAGGGAAACATTATTGTTGAAGAATTTATTTTCTTAAATTTAACGAACAACTGGAGAAAGATTCAAAATACGCATAATTTTCTTTTCAAAATTCACCAAAGCAAAGTGCGGTGTTTGTTTGACAGAAATAATTTACTTTCTTCGATTTTGTGTAATTTTAACTATTCCCTCTACTAAGTTTAATATAATGACAAGTCTTCATACTTCCGGATGTTAATATTAAAGGTATTTTATTGTGATACGAGCGTTATGCATTGTGGAGCGGTCTGTATTAAGATCATCATAAAATATCAGAGAAATAGTGCCCGCATCCGTTACATTTTATTAAACATAAAATTAGATTTTATAATTAAAACTTTCTTAGTATACACGCAAATGATCGACGTTTCCTCACCTGATATGAGAAATCAGGGGCCACAACTCAACAAAGTTATAACTGACAGTAAAATATTGCAGAGTGTGCGAAATTTTTATTCAACTACGCTCAATGTTACTTTCATGGACCGTGATTTAGCGCGTACATTTTCTTAATATATTTATGGGAAACAACGTTAGCGTCTATAAGTATCACTGTCCCCGAAGAAATCAAATATCTTATCCAGGCCACTCGTCGTCGACGATCATAGGGAAATGTATCATTGATCAGTAGGACGCAATGCAAAAGTCATCCACGTTTCGACGCCATTGGATGGTATAATATTGGAGAAAGTAAAAATATTATACAAATAAGGGTAGGAATGTGACGAAATAGAAATATCGAGTTTTCCATGTGTGGGATGCGACGCTCTCTCTTCTTCCACACTTCCATTTGTATACTGCAGGGACCATCCCACGAAGCCCTTAAAATATCCTGCCTTGAAAAGGATGGCGCAACCAAAAAGATGGTAATTTCTTAAATTGCGAGTGCGATTTCTTCCAAGATAAGTAGGAACGGGACTAATAGTTTGACGCGTTTAAACGATTTGTAACTTTCTCAAATGCATAAATCTTGACCCGAGTTTATAAAAGGAACTACATGTTGTATTCTCACGACTTTTCTCTCCAAGTTTGTCAAATCACTGAGATGTAGAATTTTCTCTATTTTTATTCTAATTGTCTGAACACACGACTATATACTAAATAACGATGAAGAAAAAACATGATTCAATATGTACTTATCAGTTAATGATACAACACGAACAATATTCAGGAACTCGCTTGACTTGTCTGAAACGCATAAGACTACGTAAAAACATGGCGGCTGAGCGAAACGCCGTTTATATATATAAACCTGGGGAAAAGTAAAATATCTGTCAACATATTCAGTGACCTATAGATAAAGGTGATGTAAAAATCCCTGCGGAAAATTTACTACAAATGAAAGTAATCTTCCATCACTTTCATGATTTCAAAGTATCACTTTCTTTTAAAAATAGGTGTTTTCTCCGTAAGACGCATTGTATTTTACCATCAGTTATTGGAATTATTTCATTTAAATTACTGGTGAGGTACGTTTTTCATGTTGAAATCAACTATAAGTACATGATATTCTATATTTAAGCCACTTTCAGATTTAATTCTACCTTAACATTTTTCCTAATGGCTAATATTTACGCTGCTTTGTTGTTTTCTTGGTTGTTTATTACTTGGTAAAATCGAGAGAGTAAGTAAAAGAAAATTTGTATTTAAACAATCGATTTATCATACCGGTCGGTAAAAGCGTATATTTTGGACCTATACAACTGTGACACATATTCGTATATCATTAGTCCCCCATCAAATAATGTTTTGCGGTTCACCGAGAGCTGTAATGCGGCAGGTGACGTAATTTTCTGTTCCAGCAAACCGCACAGTCATTATTCATCGTGTGTTTAATATACGTCACGCGTTGACGCGTGAGCTCCCCTCGTGCGCACGGGGGTCTCAATAACAAGGGAGACAATTTCTGCAGCATCTGCTTCTCTACTCCGCGACCCGACGCAGCGCTATAGAACTTCCTTCTGTTTTCTGAAAATTAATTTCTCCTCGTTAACATGTTGGAATTATAAATTGATAACAGTATGTATTTATTAAATAACTTCTTTTGTGAATAATGAATCCGCCACTGCCCATGGACTCTTGATCGGAATTGATGGAATAGTCCCTTGCTTGTTTCCGGAGAGTACTTAGTTTACTACCCCCCACGGGGACATGTGGAGTGTGCAATTGCTTTTTTGACGATAAAATTGTTTATTATTATTATTATTATTATGCGTACATTTCTTCCGAGTACCCTACACGTGGAGAAGATATGTGATAACTTTCGGTCAGATGAAAATGGCGACGAGCCGGGAATCGAATCCGGGACTCCTGCTTTGATCGTAGGGGTGCTAACCACTACACAATCCTTTGGCATTCCACACCTGTGCTCCAGTTCTCTGGTCTTCCGGGGTTTAGGACCGGGTGTAAATGTTAAAAATATTATTCGTCCATAAAAGATCGTAAGTTTTTAACTATTTATTTAAGTAGATTTTATAATGGATGTGAATAGTAGTTTTGAAATAAAATTGTATTTTGTGCACACCCTTCAGTCTAAATAGTAAAACTATTTTCATTATATTTTGAGAGTCATAAACACTCTAAGGTATGTTACTAAAAGAGGTGCTTGCCGTTGTATTGTAAAGAAATGACAAAATGGAAGTCGCATACTGATGTTATCATAATCACCATAGCAACGTGCGATTTCAATAAAAGCGAGCCGCTCGAATCACAAGTGGCTCCGAGGGTAGACATGAGCCGAGCAAAACGAAACGCGAAAAAGAGATAAAAAGGAACGGAAAAAGAGCTAAAAGGGAAGAGACGCAGTGAGTACGATGACACGCGACGGAATCCGTATGTGGGTCCTCTTCAACACGTCGCTCTTTTAAATATGAAATGGCAGCCAATTCATCTCACCCGCACTGAATAGGAAGCGCGTGCGTTTTGATGTTCCGCTAAAAATTCCCTCTTTTTCTTCTTTTTTTTTTTGCTTCAGGGCAAAGAGGAAACTGAGAACGATAGCCATGGCGAGGGGAGACCTCACATAGCCCATGGCGAACGGGGAAACAGAAATCAAAGATTCCCCGGAAAGTTACAAGAAATCACATAATGGAGAAAATTAAGAAAACAGCCAATAAGGCGGAGATGAAAAGGCGACGAGGAGGAGGGGTTGGTGATGGAAGAAGTAAGATCAACAGAGGCGTCGCTCGGTGCTGGTGAAGAGGGCGGAGGTNGGGCGGAGGTCGCCTGGGGGTGTTTGCGTAAACGATCGAGAATCCTCTCTCTTCCCATCCCTCTGGAGGAGATCCTGCAACAGAGATTGGTGCGGGGATGCGAATAGGATCTTATTATGTATTACCAGTGGTGGATCTAGACCGTAATCAAGGGCGAAGGGCTGTACGCGGAGCATTTTTGTTTAAACATTTTGGTTTTGTAACACAATTTTTTATAAATATTACGTTTAAATAAAATGCAAACCTTTAAATAAAATATAAATAAACTGCATCCAATAAATAATTAACAATTAATAATCTGCTATTATTAATTTTATAAATCCGGTAATTTTAATGTTATCAATATAGTCTTCTTAATAACAATAAATATTATATTAGTAATTACAATTATAACTAATAACAATTATCAATCTTGTAACACTTTTACAAAGTATGCCATTTCTCAACTTCAATTTTATCTGGTAAGAGTTCAGGTCCAATGGGGGGGGGGGCTATATCTCCCTTAGCCCCCACTCGAAGATCCGCCACTGTATATTACACAAACTATTTTCTCTAAGGAAGAGAAATTTTAAATAGAGACTCGGAGAACAGGAAAGAAATATTATCAACTGGGAAGCAAATGTCTTTACAAATCATAGCGTACTATCGTCGCAGCGAAAGAAAAGTAACATGTAATCTGTGGAGCGAAAACTCAGTGTTGTCGTATATCTGCTGCGGTGGGTAGCCTAGCGTAGCTCTACCCACTTTAGACAGTATGTCACGACACCCATGCGAGGTTGTTCTAACCCGTGGAAGAGCTAACTTCAAGCAGTGTCAGACAGGTCAAAGGTTAGAGATGAAGCCCACCACTTATGTTGCCCATTCTTAGGGTACGATTATGTTGGAGCGACGATCAGTGCTACGAGCAAAGAGGAGAGTGAAGCGGAGAAGCGAGCGGCGCAACTCCGTTTATGTTGGAGAGGCGATAAGAAGGAATCATCGACACGACTGACGCCGATGCTCGAAACCTCTCAACCTGCGTTTAGCTGATCGTTCAATATAACCTCACCGTATTTACTTGTTGAATTAATCTCCAGTTTCACATCGTGTGTTGCGGTTTTAACCCTTTTTGCTTCACAACGTGCAATCTCTTCGGTGGACGCAACTTTTGTCAATTGCTCAAAACCCATCGCAGAACAACGTCATTCATTCTCGAAGCTGCGACGACAATGGCAACCCTATCTTCGATAAGAGCTAAGAAAACTTAGCAATGGGTTTTCGTTGCCTTTATCGTTGCTTTTGTCATCGGCCGCAGCGGTGACATTATTCTTCATCACGTGATGGAAACCGTCGCGTTACTCTTCACTTTCCTCTTTTCACTGATCGCCACTCCAACATAATCCTACCCTTATGTGTATACCAATTTTCTACGCCTCTTTCAGTTTAGCTTGGACGTTATTCAAAATGAGCTTGCTCTGAAACAAAATGTCGTAAACATAACGTTTTGATTGCTTTAACTTTCTTATATCCGAGTTACTCTACCAAATATTTCGACGTGTTTCTGCAGAATAAATATTAATTTTTTAAACCCATGCTCTTTTCGTGGTATTGGAGCTGTGATAAAAATACTTCGCCAATATTTCTCTTTTATTAGTATCAAGAAAAAAAATAGAATTAAAAGAAAAGTATTAATAAACCGAATTTAATAATCCGTTTATTCCTAGAATTGCGAGCGAAGAAAGAATTATTTATCAAAGGCGAGGACTGCTTCGTTGTTACTCCTAATTAATACAGTCTGCAGACTGCTCATTCTCCCCTAACTCCATGGACGTTTCAACGCAGTCACAGCCACCTTCCAATCAACATCACTAGCGCTATCTGGCGTCTTGATTCGCAATGACTCGAGTGCGCGCGCGCCTCCATGCACGTCAAAGCGACTGCTGACTGTTGCCGCGTTAACAAGACGCGGAGGGGAAACACTGGATTCCAATCACGCCCTGAAAAAGTTCTTTTGACTCATGATATCTAACTTCAATGATCAAAGAACATACTTTTTCTTGTTCTTGGTAATAACGTATCAGTTTCTAGTCTACGATGGCAATTATGATTTCGTTTGAAAATGAGAAACAACAGCACCGGCACCGGCAATGTTAGTTAATTGGTTCCAAAGTCTAACGATCTTCTTTGTTTAAGTTTAAATTACTTTGTATGTTGTTGTTATGAAAAATGATTTGTAGTAACAAAGATATAATTTGTTCCGAAAATTTTATTTGTGAAGTATGAAATATAAATTGAGCACTCGCTTGTCTCCGTTCGTAAGCAGAATTACCAACCATGTATAAATAAATAACTTACGACTTGGGACATTTGATTTATGCTTTTATTACCTTTCGTTTTGAGCTTTTTTAGAAAGCAACGTTTTTAAGACGTTTTGACACTAAGTTTGTTGAGTCGTTTGTATGTAACATGTATGCCCGTCATGTCCGAAATCCCTAAACGAAAAATTCAAATATTTTTTTCAGAATGTCAAACAGTGTCAGTCTCATTGAAAGCAATGCAACTCATATAAAAATAAGACGTAGTTTACAAACGTTAATAATTTCAGTGAAAACTTAGTATCGATAAAGTAAACATAATTTCAGTTTATTTTAAAATATTTAAATAGATAAATCGATCTCTATATTTCTTTAAGCAGACAGCAGATGTTTCTAAAAACACACGTGACACATACTATAATTTATTGTTGTGATGATATGAATACAACTATAAAAACACGTCAAAAATCTAGGTTAATAACGTATTTAAAATTGTTTATACAATGTTTCGTCTTACATATGTGAAGACATCTTCACGTGAATGACGTTAGGGAACTAAGGCAGTCAGTAACTACTGAACGCCGATGAATACATTGAGTGCAAAGGTCAACATGTGCAAGATAACGTCAAACAACACAAAACTTTTGTAATATGAGCCTCCAAACCGAACTGCCAAAACAACATGTTGAGGAAAGTAAAATGTTTTGAAATTATTTTGGAATAATTTTGCAACGAATAGTATTATATTTGTTCAAGAATGTGTTTAAAATTATTCATTCTAAACATCGTTAAACTTACACAAATTTACAAATTTACTTTTGTACATCACTATAATGTTATGAAACTTAAAACACACATCCCGGAGAAATGACAAGTTTTTGTAAATAAATCAAAATAAAAAGTTAGTTTCTTGGAATTTTACGTTTAGCTTTTAAACGAGAGAAAGGGGTGAATTATTTGTTCTGGCTGAAGTGGAGAGAAAACATTGCGAGATTGCAACTCGAAATCCAGAAATTTGAAACTCAGTTTTCAAAAGAGTGAAAAGAGTTGGGTTTTTTTCGAATATTCGCTTGATTCACGAATTATGATATCTTGGAGTTCGTGTATGAACGTGCTACTTTTGTCTACACCTAATATAACAAAGGGTTAACCGTGAACGAAACCTCACGTGCGAAAATAGGCAGTGTGGACTAGACAAATACTCCTATTAAAATACCAGCGGAGTCCCCGCGGCTAACGTGAATATTGTAATACTCGTATGTTCGCAACATTATTCTTTCTCATATACCCATTTGTAAAACCCATCCCCAGCGGATATTTGCAATTTTTTGTGTCTCGCTCATCCCAACCCCCACCTTTAGGGTGTCGTGCACCTCACGTGATCTGAAGGGAACATAATGTCATTGGAATTACAATTATCCATCTCAGAATACACATGTACTAGGAACTCGGACCTTTATATCTTTATTAAACCTTTANCTAACGTGAATATTGTAATACTCGTATGTTCGCAACATTATTCTTTCTCATATACCCATTTGTAAAACCCATCCCCAGCGGATATTTGCAATTTTTTGTGTCTCGCTCATCCCAACCCCCACCTTTAGGGTGTCGTGCACCTCACGTGATCTGAAGGGAACATAATGTCATTGGAATTACAATTATCCATCTCAGAATACACATGTACTAGGAACTCGGACCTTATTATCGGTCAATTTACGTTATTTTTCGTTTCGCCGTACCCATACCGTATCCCTATGTGATCTCAACTTAACGGTATTGGTAGTTTAAACATCCCCTCAACCCTTAAACCATGGATCCGATTCACTTTAATTTTTTTTATATTTCAAAATTAGTTTTCAAATATTTTTATCCATAAACCTATTCCCACCCGCCCTCCGCCTCGACTGTTAGAGATAGGTGACAACTATGAATGGCTTCAATATTGTTTGCCTCGAAGAGTTCTACCAAAAAGGTCCACGACAGCATGTGTCTATTTAACCAAAACAATCTAAAAAACGTTATTAAAAATAGAAGTGTTAAAATACTTCACTTTCAGATTGGATCAATTTGGATGGGAAATTTAATTTTGTTTTGTGCATTTAATAAAGATAAAGCTGTCTTTAAATCGCTAAATTTGGACGAATAGTTCAGATTTTAGTCGCTCTGTCCCCGTTGCTTCGGAAGCGAAAGTTCGATCGAGCCCAGCGAATGGCTTCGTTCAACTTGAGATGAATCGAGAGACACTTATGTCAGAGTTGGACCACCATTGGGGTTAGAGAGAGGGGGGTGAACAGCCCTAGAAACCCCTTGGGTAGAGTAGAAAGGGAAAGTCAGATGAAACTGCTTAATACAAAAAGACGGGTTTCATCCACAGTCTAAGAAAACACCCCGGGCAACACTGGGCAATCAGCTGTTCTGGGTCATCTAATAACTTTGATATAACAATGAATTAAAATATTTTGATCGCAAAGAGAGGAACGAGAGAGAATGTTTATAACTTTTAGCAACTTAAATATGTTTAAAAACATCATAAATTTTGGTCTCATAACAAATGTTTAATTATTTTTGGCTAATGTAAACAAGTGTTATTTTTATTATATATTTTATTTCTTTCTCTAGTATTTAATATTAATTATGAATGACGTTTACGAATAATTCGAATAAAAGCATGCAAGGAACATTGTAACATCCTTGAATTCGTCACTAAAGGTAGAGAACTAAATCACTAAAATATCCGAAATCAGCATAAATAAACTGAGTAACACATACGTATTGTGATTTCAACTTGAAAAACATATCTCACCGGACATTCAAATGAAATAATTTCAATTATAATTGATGTTGAAATACATTGCGTCTTGCTTCTCTTACTTTCAAATCACGAATGAGGTGGAAGTTTGATTTGTTGTAAATACTCCGTAGCATTATTTACATCAATTTTATTTATGTCACCGAATATTACAAAAATATATTTCACTTTTTCCGAGGTGTGATGCATAAATCACGGAATGGTTGCGCTCGGCCGCCATGTTTGTACATGAATCTCTTGTGCATTTCAAACGAGTCAAGCGAGTTCCTGAATATTGTTTATACTACATTATTAACTGATAGTTAGAAATTAAATCATGTTTTTTCATCATTATGATTCATATTGTTGTGTGTTTATAACAATTAGAATAATAATAAAGAGAACAATTATACATCGCAGTTATTTGACTCACTTGGAGCGCTGGTCCCTCCTTAAACCAGTCAAATCAAAGAAAAAGTCAAATACTTGCCGTTTTACACATTCTTAACTAAAACAATAACGGAACATTGAAGATCCACAATGTAACCGTTCAATAAGATTCGGTGAACTTGATTCGCACTAAACAAAAAATCAAGCAAAGCTCACACATCGCAGATATCTCNGGCAAAAGTACCGATTTGACAGAGCGAAAAAATCTACTAATACATATCGAACGTATTAATATTAAAATTTTCATGCCTTACGGGGCATTTTCAAGAACAATTCACTAAATACTATGGAAAATACTGATCTAACGGAAATGGCAGCCGCATCACGTGGCTGCAGACTATGGGACCCTTGTCAAAGAAAGGGTCAGATGACAATCTAAAGATTTAAAATCACGAAATATTTGTCCTCATCCAATAGTAAAAATCAATAGAATGAAAAGTAAACCCATAATTTCAATCATATCGCGTGTATCAAAAGTTTCGAAGTGCTGTTCTTTTGTTATTCTATTACGTGTGCGAGTTACATGATTCCCTTCCACGTCCTGGAAGCTTTTGATTCGAGGGATTCGTTCATCACATAATCCACAGCGTGTAGCTCCGATGAGCCTCGTGTAACCCTTCATTACGACGGAGTGCTTTGGCTATGGGCTCTCGCCGAATGCCATACACCACGAATAAATCACGACCTTACAAGTACCACCATGCAAACAACTGTTTCATACACGGTTAACTGAAATTGCCAACGTGCATGAATAGGAAATTTATTGTGTGCTTGACTTTTTTTTGCACCGATATACCCCTGGAGATTAAATGGACGGTGGCTAAAAGGTATCTTGCGTGCGGATGGTCTTCCCACGGGCATGCAACCGCCACTCCAATGGTTTATACACTATCCATTATGGATTGTGGAGATTCCTGAAGGCAAGTGATCCAGGAGATTGATGGCACGTCCCGAGGGGAACGAATGGTATGAGTCGGGGTGGGGAAATGAAATACCAGTGCCTGGGGCATTTAAGGAACAATACTGTATTGAAGATAATGAGAAAAATATATTTCGTGATATGCATATTGGAAAATTTATTGTGACACTAGATACATATGAATTTTCAGCTGGAAAGAGAATTCGATCTGTCTGTGGATATTTTTGTGCACTGAAATGTCTAGTATTACTCTCTGAATCAATGAATGCAGGAATTGTACAGTTACATCACGTGTTCTTTATATATATATA
>NNCF01125783.1:113049-141875 GCA_002313205.1 Laupala kohalensis | reverse complement strand
ATCCCTGTAAAATCCTTGCATACTCTTCAAAAACTTAATAGTTTACAAGGGCGCCTTCAGATGGAAATAACGGATCGTAGTCACCGGTATTAATTAATGGAATTCCATTTACTCGGTATTCAGCCTCAACATTTAAATATTATTGGCTAATTTTTCTTACCAAATAGGCAGTATATTTTTGCAGTGTCTATTTTTACTTATGTTTTCTATTTACTCAAAATTAAAATGATTATTTATATAAAGATAATTGTTTGTGTGTATTTAACCAGTGATAATTTTTTATTGGGAAAAAGTGCTCGCTCCCAGTGGTGTCGTTTGCCTTACCAATTCAAATTGTACTTAATTTATTTAAATTACAGATAAAATTGGCGTTGACTGACAATGTGGTATTATTTTTTAAGTGTATTTTAAAAATATTTTCTTCATTAAACTCAACATAACATACGTCAGATGAGGACCGAAGGTATTGCGAGATAATTAGAGAAGGCAATGATCGATACAGAGATGAAATAGTATAAATTTAAGAGGTATAAAACCAGTATTAAAGAAATAAAGAATACGATGAAAAGCTAGACGGTCCAATACCACCCTTCTCCTTGTTGATCGACGTGGAATTCTATGGGTGGTCAAGGGCGTACTTTCGAGATAATGATAAAAAGGAGATAACGGAAATGAAGAAAGAGGGATAGCGAACATGACTAGACATGATGGAAAATGAGAAGAAAGGAATAGACTAACAAGGAAATTGTCGAGGAATGTCGGAAGACGCAGGCACGACACGATATATATCTTCGAACCCTCAATTAATTCTCCCCGTATGAGGGGTATCACTCAGAGGCTTATTTCTTTAGTACCACTCAGAAAAACGAAAAAAAACCCTGAGTGGATTAGGTATCATTCATTAATTTCGGTTTCTTCCTCCCGGTTCATTGCAACTAACGAATTCGATTGACGACCTCCACTGTCCAATTCACTGACACTCCATCGAAGTGACGTAAACGACTTTCGTCAATGAATGGACGAGACGTCACAACCCTCATATCAAGTGACACATAGTAAAGACCTCGTCTTGTTTCTGTCGAGGTTCCATGGAGTACAGTCCTTTCAACTAAAAATTAAGCATCTGTAGAGGTCATGCACGATAAGCACGAGTAAAGTATTTTATAATCGAAAAGAAGAATGACTTTCTTGACTTATTTCCTTTTACTCAAGTTCGAAGCTCTTCCATCGGACTCTGTTCTGCGCGAGGGCTGACACCTCTCTCTCTCTCTCCAGACTTTTCCTATCTTTCCAGCCTTTTCCTCCACAGTCCTTTTCCAAGTCATCCTTGGTCTTCCCATCCTCTGATGTCCTTGAGGGTTCCAACATAGGGCCTGTCGTTCTATTGCTGTGCCTCCTTTCCTTGGGGTACGACCGATCCATTTCCATTTCCTCCGTCTGATACTTGTCACATTTACTGGGTTTTTTTCTGCCATTTTCCACAGATCTGCGTTTCTTATCACGTTGCGCCAAAAGATCTTCAGTATTCTCCTAAGGCATTTATTTATGAAAGTCTGCAACGATTTCGATATTCTATGTGTAACTTTCCGAGTTTCACTACCATACAATAATACAGATTTTACGTTACTACAAAAAAATTTCAGTTTTGTTCCCTTGGAAATTTCTCGGGCTCGCCATATTGGATATAGCTGCATAAATACTGCGTCAGCTTTCATAATTCATGTGCGCGCATCGTCTTGTGCCCCACCCGTCACGGTCACTTTGCTGCCTAAAAATATGAACTCCTTTACATCCTCAATATCTGAATTATATATTTTGAATTTGTTTGGAAAGAGGAATAGTATGATTCAAATATATATTGAGGTCATGAATTAAAAGATTTATTAACTGTGCCTATGTTTCGTCTATCCATCATCAGAGCTATAAAATACAAAATAGTATCTATTTCCATCACGATACCAGAATAATGAGAAAAAGTTTCACAACAAACATTATTTGCAATATCTATCTTCTATATAACATTCTACAAACTAATACAATGTACAATAATGTAAATTCTTAATTATTTTCTACATAGTTCTACATTATCAATTCCATCGGCGTTATTGGTATGAGCATCACCTTATACCACCATATCTTCGTACTAAATGATACGAATCTAACACTAACTACACCTCATTTCACAGAGCACATTGTGACGAGAAGAAAATCACTCCACTCTATTCTCGAAGTCGTGTTTCTTTGCTTCGAGAAAATTAACTTAAGAAAAAATAATCATGAACGGGATTTCACACTGTGTTTATTAGTTTATTGTAATATAAGTCGCACTAAATTACTTTATTGTCCTCAATGCGGTCATAAGCATTTAGTTACAGCACTCTTCACAATAAATTATTTATTTGTTAATTATCGGTCTAATTAGCGTTTGTGCGCAGTGCATCCAACACTTTTACTTCAGCATCGTCCATAAGAGAAATGTTATTTGTACCTCACGTTATGTTGGCAGGACATTAGAATTTCTGAAAACTTAAATCTATCGCCAATATCGGTCATCAATTGAATGCACTTGCTGTTGTGGCGCTATTCTGCTCCTCCTGCATCGAGTGTGTGGAACGAATATTACCTTCTCTCTTAATTTGTTGTGTTATAAAATTGTGTTTCTATACAGCAAATAGTCGCATTTGTGACAACTATTAATATTTATTCTTATATAACTTGAATTCGTAGTGTTGGCAATTTTTGTTAGGTTGCCATATTGCATAATTTTCGGCAAAGTTACATGACTTGGAGTATAACAATATTGACTGCCACACGCTTCGTTCGCATTCTACAACGGTACACTATTTTCATCAAGGCCAGAAATCTAGAAGAGTGAAGACGGCATTCCCTAAAAGACATGGTTGATCAATTCAAAAAGATAATAAAGTATTTAAAATAAATAGGGTTTAATTGTCTGTTTTAAACTTAATTATACTACTTGTTAATTTTCTATATTGTAATTTTGAAGGTAACTTCACTTCATTGGCAGTATTTTTAAAGAAGTTTTATGCATTAACTAGCTGTTGTTGCACGTTTCAGTGTAAACTTTAAACGTTAAGTATTAGGAACGTTGAACTATTTCTAAAATAATTTCTTGGATTGGTGTGAGCACATGAATTTTGTGAACATCTATCCCACAGCGAGGTATATATTATTGCGAATCTCTTCTAATCCTATCGCAAAATAACTTTTCCCCCTAAACGAATTCATTTAAAAACCATTTCCTTCGGTGTAATGAAACACGTAGTTCCACAAAATTACGATCCTTCTGTTAATCAAGCGAGGAGCTATGATAAATGCCAAATGAAATCTCCCGCTGATTCAGTTTCCAAATGAATCAAGACCATGAAAGTGAAAGAATTGGCGGATTATATAAATAATCCTCGTTTGTGAATGAACGTTCAGAAATATGTGTAGCGTATGAATGCAATTTTCATCTGAAAATAAAACTAATTGTCTTTGTTCTTTCGCACAAAGTTACAAAAATGAGCAGATCCAAATGAAGGAAATGCGTGGAAAATTATGAAGGCAGTGCGTTGCAGAAATTGTACAGTCTGTTACGCTAAAGCCGGCATTCAATTGTAGAACTGAACAGAAATAAGTTTAGTTTGCGAAGCTGAATTATTGATACCTCGATGAAAATTAAAACATTGAATTTTATTTATTTTTATTATATTTTGTTTTAGATTTTAATTGGATGAATTAGAATAATGTTAAATATCTAAATTAGGAAAGGAATAGCAGATAGTTTATATATTAGATATAAAATATATATTAAACTTTTATAAATATTAAATCCGTCACTCTCCTTGGGCCGTATATAGGAATTGATGGGATGGTCCCTTACTTGCTTACGGTGAGTAGCTTAGTTGATTATCCTCGACGTGGTCATAGTCAGTTTGCAAATGCCTTTTGGACAATAAAATTTATTTACTTATGGTATTTTAGTGATTTTTATCGGTGTAGCGGTAAAAATCACTCATGTCTTAAGGAGTACCAGGTTAGTCTTTTACTGCTTGTTCACTAATTTCATTTCATTTTAACTTGTGTTTTTGGAGGGTTGGTGGTGCACTTTTTGGGACAAATTATTCGAAACATTCAAAGTAAAATGTAATGTTATGAGATGTGCACTATGAGATATGGATTATGAAATATTAATGTTATTGATTTATGATGAGAAATGCGCACATTTGAAAGGTCGAGTTTTACTTGATATAATATTTCTAGAAATTACTACACAACACTACTATGATTATTAAAAATTTATAATACTATGAAATATTATATAATATTACTATAAAATTATAATACTAAAAAATACCTTATAAATATACATGAATATAAGTACGTGAGAAGAGAATCGCAGAACTCTCACAGTTTGTAAGCCACACTAATCACAAGCTCTGGATATCGAAGGACCCTTTTCACGTCCGATCCACGAGATAGAGAGTGCTTGTGTTTTAAATTCTGTTTTGTTCATTTGGTCATTGAATGTTATTCCAAGACAATGTTGTAGATCTACCTTTATTGCTAGGATTTCTTTACTCGAACGAATGAATGAACAGTTCGTGCGGTTACCGGCATTTTGCCTTTTACTGCTGCGTCAGTGACAAAAGTACAGTGTTGTCATATTGTAACATTCACACATTAAAACGGTAAGGCGGGAGGCGCTCTCAAGAATACGTCAACAAATTCGTCTTTGACATTAGAGAGTTTTTGCAAAGCGTATCTGCAAGTTACTTCTGCGCATACTTAGAAATTACGTAGCGTAGTACGTTACAACGCCTGGTTTGCGTCTGATGTTAGTGGTACGCTAATGAGAGGTAAAGGCGGATTCTGGTCTGGATTTGAGGTTATGTTGATATGCGAGAGATTTGTTGGTTGTGTTTGCCGTATGAGCACATGCTGGTGTACTCACATTACAGTTTAGTTGTGTACACTTGCTAAGAAGTAATTGGTTCGGCTTCACAATGTTTCGTATGATTTGAATCGAAGGTACGCTATGCAAAATGCATGGATTACACTTGTTTGCTCTCAACAAAGACAAACAGCACAGACATACGTCGACGTATTAGTCTTTGACATTATCTCTTAGTCCTGTGATGATAGCAGCAGTCGTCAAGATGAGAGTAGAAGTAAAATCGGAAGCTTATGAATTGAAACTATTTGTCATAGTCTACAAATGCACACGCATGTACATTTGTCTGTAGTATTTTCAATCATCCTAGTTTCTCTTGAAGCTGAAGGTCGTACTTAGCATCACTGAGCACTCCAAGTTAGTCAAATCACTGAGATGTTCATTTTTTTAAATGTCGTGTTTCTTTCATAAGACGAAATGTATTACATTGTCAATTATAATTGCAATTATATCATTTAAATGGTCGTGAGATTTGTTTATGAAGTTGAAATCACAATATGTAAATGTAAATGCCTATTTAAGTTATTTTTGTGTTTATTCTACTTACGCTAGTAATCCTGAAGTTTGTCAGGATTGGAGGTCTTGTTGCTAGAAGAATGGATTCTTCTGGAACGTGAGTGTACACCCCGCGACCACCCGTTGAGTTCCATATTACATCATCGAATCATCAGCGCCAGCGCCGGGCGATTAGGACCTAGCGAGGGAAGGGCGAGAAAAATTAGCGCCCTCTTGCCCCACCCGCCGCGCGTAGCATCAAGTGACGCGACGCGTTGCAGCTTCGAGCTTCTAATTGGATGCGCGAGGCAACGAAGGGTGTGCGTGGGTGATCTGGCCGTGTGATTGAGGTATGGTTGGATGGTTTAAGTAGACGGGTGAGCAGAGAGTGGAGGGTCACTAACAAGAAGAAATTGCGCGTACAGGAACAATGAAGACACGAAGGGAAAAATGTGACCTGAACAGCGAACAGTGAGAGAGTCACACAAGTGAGCTCTATAGGAAACTGGAGGGTGCACTATGTTTGGCGACGCAGTGATGTTGGGCGCGATGTCAGTGAACGTATCTTATCAGTGAACGTATTTTTATCTTATCTAGGAATTTTTTTGCTGAATTTTTTGAATCCGCCTCTGCCTTAGGGCCCTTGATCGGAATTGATGGGATGGTCCCTTGCTTGCTTCCGGAGAGTAAATTAGTTTTTTTTTCCCTCCACGTGGTCATACGCAGTTTGTACTGTTTTTTGACAATAAATTTATTTATTTATTTATTGTCCTATCCCACTGTCAGCATTGGTCCCTTTTGAATAAAGGTATTAAGTGCGTCCTAGTGACTAGGCTTAAGTATCCCCCAAAAATGTTTTAAATGATAGTTTGAACCCTTCTCTATCCAGTGGCGATGAATTTTCATACCCACATGACGCCAAATTTTGAATTATTTGACTTTAAATTACTATGAATTTATGTGGAGAAACTTTCTCGACCTCATGTTTCTTTTTTATTCTCGCAAAAATACCCGCTTAACATAGCGAAAAAAACTTGCGTTCCTATTTCCAATTGTTATGTTTTATAACAAATGGAAATAGGAACGCAATGATATTAAGATTTTCATACCTTATGAGACAGTTTCAAGAATAATTTACCAAATACTGTGGAGAATACTGTTCTAACGGAAATGGCACTCGCATCACGTGACTGAAAACAATGCGACCCTTCTCAAAGAAACAGTCAAACGACAGTCTAAATTAATTATCAAATGTTAAAATCTCAAAATAAATGCTCTCATCCAATATAAAAAATCAGTAGGATGAATTATTAATGAATAAGAACTCATTTGGTGAATATTTCCAAGTTTCGTGAATAGTTGGCAACTTGACTTCAGACAACCTTAATTGAAACAATGCTCAACTTACGTCATGGCCTTCTAGATTAGCTTTTCGCATTTAATTCAACTTGTTAGAGAAAGACAGATATGCTCCATGTGTGCCAACCCACTGAATATTAAGCGTCACGCTCCGAAAGAACCTCCAACATGGGAGTTATGTACCCAGTTTATACGATATAGTTGAGATCGCTGGAGTCAAGTCGAAAGCCAAACTATCCCACAACAGGCTCTGAAGGTGCCCAAAGGGTTCGCGGAGGGTAGAGCTCCGCAGTTACTTGATCTCAGCACTAGGAAGAGGAGATGGGGCCAGCATCCTGCTCCGGACGGTTTGATCCCAGGACATACCAAGTACTCATTGTACAGCAGGTTGAGCAGGTCTGGGAGTCAGTCTGGATGTTGAGGTGTGATGATAAATCCCCATCCCAACGGAGATCGATTCCCGGCCAACCAGCCGCTAACTCAGTGCTCTACCATTACCAGACTGGATCATGCATTATGTGGCAACGGTGTGCCGTTGACCGGTTTGGTTAAATGCGTTAACTTTATTTCAGAGAATGGATTGCTGACGCATTCATATTCTTCGTGTCAAATGAATCTGAATTTTTAAAAAATATTTATTCATTGTGGTCACGATATATTTTTTCAGTTTCTATGATATTGACGACTAAATATATGAACGTGTTTGCTAAGATACTTCTCTTTGGCCGGCCGGCCGGCCTACGAGTCCAGTGTTGTCAAGCGTCAGACTCCGGTCTGGTAATTATAACGACCATGGCTCTACCCGCATCGAAACACACTAACTCCGATGGTGAGAGCAACCTGAGACGCAGTTTGTATGCCCTGCGCTGTTCTACAGTCAGACTGCACCCCGGTTAACGGAGGGAATATCTCGATGAATTTTGTTTGCTATGATCTCTTGGGTGCTTTTAAAGAACGGAACAGAAATATGACAGAAATTGAGGGAAGTGGTTTGATCCACAATGAGACCGATCACAGATAATTCCAGGGACAGGTTGCTGAGGGCGATGACAGAAAATTCATTGCAATGTTACACATTTGTGAGAAAACTATCTATTTTTCTCACATTGCTTTCACTTGACACTCACGGGAAAATATGTAATTTTGTAAATTAAAAAAAAAATTGTTCATACAAATAAAAGTTGCACTTCCCTACAACAGTATGCGCACAGAAGTATCTAAATTACTTTTTACTTTGCAGTTACACAGAGAGTATTGTAATCCGTCGAAGAAAAAATTGATATCTCTTCAGATCTTTGCGAATTGGCTCCAGGAGGAGAGTCTTATTCTCAAATTTTGGCGATGATGTTCAATGTTGTATGTGTATGTTAAGAATTTTGTTCCCTTTTTTAACACACGAACAGATTGATGCATCGAAACCAAACCTGAGATTTGACTTGGAATGCTTTGGGAATCGACGTCTATTTTTGGACTGCTCATACCTACTTCATTTACACACCGCTCTTTCTATAGGACTATTGCAAAGAGTTTAAGGTGGAAGATAACTCATGCCAATCTGTAATATTCTGTGGAGATATTATGTTAAGGAGTGTACTAGGTAATGTGATGATAAATTTTTTTAAAACCGATTGTTTTTTAATATTTCGTCTAGTTTAATATTTATGAATTATGATTTCCTTTTTGAAGTTTTTTCTTAAATTTTTATTGTTTGTGGGGTGTTTAGTGCGTTTTATAACACGATAACTAATACTTTAAAGTCNGTTTAGTGCGTTTTACAACACGATAACTAATACTTTAAAGTCGAAGGCATACGATAAAATATACGAAGAAATATTTTTTTTAATATAAAATTATTTTATTCACACTCGAAGTATGTAACATTTTGCTCCTATACTAATAAAACTCAACAATGTAAAATGAGTGAATGACGTGCTTTGTAGCATAACAGAAACAGAACTTCAAACGAATTTTTCTCAGGAATATAGCTTGTCCATCAAATTCATGTTTTTAATAACTCACCCCGTTGAGACTAATTTTCTATCAGTTAAAACGGCTGAGAATAACTCTTAGGAAATGTAAATTAGAAAAAAAGAATCATCTTATGTATAACTATTAAATAATGGGCACTAAATAGTTCCTAACCTGATCACAGAATTATTTTTTTTGTGGGGCTTTAAGGGCTCGTCAACAACAAGGTCATTAGAGCCCAATGATCACAGAAAGTCATGTTATTACACCGATTATATGTGCACAAGTTTATAATTCTGAACAAAATTTAATCATTGTCTAAATGAACTAATGTACATTAGATTTCATTGTAAGAAGTAAAAAACTATCAGCTTTGAATCTTATGGAATAAAGCATCTGACTTTACGTTAGTACAGAAAATTGCGTCGTATTAATCACGTTACCAAATTTACTGTCCTTGCTCCATTTTAGTGACCAAATGCTCATTTAAAAGTCCTTTCATTCCCCGCATTCGTGAATGGTGACAATGGCAGAAAGCAAAGGATGTTGTGGCAGAGAAGTGTTTTAATGGTGACGAGTGGTTGTCGGCAGCTGTCGAAACAAAGGAAACCGGCGCTCAGTAGTCAAGATGTGAAATGTAGTAAGACGGTCTTTTAAGTGTTTTCGAGCACACCTGATGATTTATTAGCCGTTTCATTTGCCACTACGGAGATTTGATATCGATAAACTATTGACTCGAATATTGATCTTGGAGATGCGTTTCTGCATCACTACATGCTGTAATAGCAAGAAAAAGATTAGAATTTAGAAATCGTCCAATAGGTTATGGTAGCCGTTTTATTATATAAGAGCTTCGATAGATTAAGAGGCTGTCAGAAACATTCCCCAGCGCACAATCATTAATATTAATATAAAACTGTAAATTTTAATATTAAAGTTTGTTCAAAGTATTTTTATTTCATTTTTTACGTCATCTGAAAAGTTTTGTCATCTTCTCACAGTTGCGTCATTGTTCCACCGGATGAGAGATATATGAAGTTACCCTAATGTATTAGTATAGAAACTAATCGCTCGTGCATCTTATTCATGATTTTCATCAGAAACCTTCCACCTTTATAGTTTGATTTATTCTTGACGAAATAGTTTTTTAGCACATTTTTCTTCAAAGTGACTTAGAAAGAAAATTTAATACATTTTGTTTCAAAATGTTAGAACTATTCTAAACAATTTAACACATTGTTTCTACTACTTAGAAGTATCTAAAAAAAATTTTTTTTTTCTTCAGATTCTGGTGGAAAATGGTCTTGTTTTTTAAATTTATTCGAATAATGAATACAAACCCATTTAAATGTTAAATATTCGTATTTTATTCCTTTATTTTATTACTCGTTCTTTACACCCTGCTGCTCTCTCTCTTCCCTTTCTTTTCGGTAATTTTCAAAGAATTATTTGATGTGGAATTATTTCTTGTAATTTCTTTTCTTTTATCTCCGACGAAATCTGTGAGTCAACGTCGGATAGTAATCAGGCTAATTGTGAAACTCCAGCCAAATAACAGCTATTAGAGCAAAGAAGCGCCTTTTGACGTAACAATTAATTCCCGTTTCCATTGTTTTCTGTTTGCAACTGTTCCGACTGCGACGCCCCTACCGGTAGTCTTCACAGTTACGCCGGGCTCGTCATCAGACGCGAATCGCGTTCGGAGGCGCGTGAAGAGAACACAAGACAGGCGCGCTCTGATTAGCGCAGCAGTTGCGAGATAGAAAAGAAAGGCATTGATTAGGAGAATAATTATCGGAAGGCTTTAATGAGACATCTTATCAGACCCGCTTCGCTGGGTTTGCAAATGGCTCCGCTGCTTTCGAAAGAAGCTTCGGTTCAATGCATTTGAAGGCGTCTGAATCCTTTTTCTTCGAAATTGTTGTGACACCAGAACAAGCTTGCAGTGCTCTAGCAGTGTACCCGGCGATGGCAAGTTGATGTTTTATGGAAGCAGAACGGTTCTAAAATATATCACAAGTTTAACTCACTAATTGAAACAGACGAATAACTGATTGTGATTGACCTGCTATGTGTGTTAACCCACGCAGAAATCGCTGACGAGCCAACGAGACGAAGATTGACGTAGGAGATGACTCCGTTATACGACGTTAAGACGACGAGAATAATAATAACAATAATAATTTATGGCGCATGGGTCTCCGTTCCCGTTATTTGTGACCCATTTCCCTTTGGTTGCAACCCTATGTTCGAAATCACATCGCAATTTCGACGTTCCGTCTTTCACTGCCATCTGGTAGTGGAAGATGGAACTCTACTTGGGTGCATTTTTCGCCATGTGTTAATTTTGCCCAGAACATCCTATCTTTTACTTGTTCACGGAGATTACTATTTTACGTGTTTACAATACAAGGTACCAATAGTAAGACAGATCAATACGAGAGGATAAAAACAGCGTTTATCACCATTTTGCAGTAGCTCAGTGGTAGCATGCTGGCCTTGAGATGCAAAAGTCCGTGGACCACACCGTAGTCGAACTTAGAAGACGGAGGTTGCAAGACAACGTTCTAATAGGAATGTTTGTTACAAGATTCATAGAATTCGATTTAAGATAAGACGACGCATAATATCCACAAAAGTTGTAATAAAAATGATTATTCAAGATTTTCAAGAAAGTCGTGTATAGATGAGTTGACATTTTTATGGCGTCGTTCCCCGACGTTGAATCGACGTTACATGCGTTAGACGCGTTGGCAACGTCTTCACGACTTAGACGACGCTGTAACGACTCGAAATTTCTACGTGGGAACTTTAGGTAGGGTACGAAACACGTCAGTATGGATTCTGAGTCGTCAGCACTGACAGACTGCGATTATTGCAACTACTGTATTACATTAACTTCTAATTTAATAACCTGGTTAATTATTTTATAAGTATGGGTATGTACTATGAGGATGTTGATGTAATATGTTCTGTAAAGTAAGTGTCAAACGTCCTTAAAATATCTGCCTCTTCAACATCTATACTGGAAATTGTTCAAAAGTGTGATTTTTCGTGACTCTTCGCTGCAAACATAGACACTATTTGCTTGAATCTTTTCGCCTGATAATTAGTTACAATTACTCTCATTTATTGGTAATGA
This sequence comes from Laupala kohalensis, assembly GCA_002313205.1. NCBI lineage: Eukaryota > Metazoa > Arthropoda > Insecta > Orthoptera > Trigonidiidae > Laupala > Laupala kohalensis. The sequence continues at coordinate 129,954 of NNCF01125783.1, read as the reverse complement.
ATGTTTCAAATTACGATTTTTTCCGTACCCATAAAACCTTACCCAAAGTTCGTAAGTGCCCCCTCTTATATACAGGTACCATTGAGCCCGTTTTTACATCTTCCATCTTACGTACTGTTTCGTGCAATACACACCAGACAGAATGCAGATTGTATGAAAATTTTCAAGCATAGTTTATTTTTTCAGTACGACTCGTACAAATTGATTAGCACACTCCCAGCGGTATTTCTGCGTACTAGTGGAGGCACCTGTGTTTTCTGGAGTTGGTTGCAAGGTTAAAATAATTGTGCTTTTTATGTTGAGGTGTTTTCTTGTTAGGAGAAGTTCGTAAATAAATCATTGAGAACAAAATATTATATTAAATCAATGCAGCCTGTTTACATATCCAGTGAAATGGAAGCACTGTTGAGTTAGCTGTTAGTTGCGCTTCCCGTGGTGTTGAGAGAGAACTCATCCTAGCAACATCCGTTTCTCGTCATAGACCGTATAACTCTCATTTTTCAACGCCCATTTTCTGTACTCGCAGATGACGTCAAGCCAAATGGCCAAAACGTCTGTCAAATGGACCATGTAAAGCGGGATTGACATCAATTGATTTCAGTATCTGGTGCGTAAGGTGACATCGCCTCGTCACAAATCGCTTCGCACTTTCATCGCTATTACTCTAGACCACTACTGACCGATCACGTCTGAGTCGCTAGTGGCTAACTGTGTCTGAGCACCGTCAATGTTCAGTCATTCAATGATCGATTGCATAGACTCATGGACAACGCAATTCGACAAACTCGACCGCTCTCGATAAAAATTGGCTGGCTACAAATGGCCGGTCACCTACGATGCTCCTGTATAGTCATTACATTAGATGACTTCGGCCAGTCTCGGGTCGTGACTGGATGGTGACTAGAGGCAAAGTGTAATAGATCTTTAAGAATCAGTGAACCCGAACGTGTCTAGAAGTTCATCCTCTTGCTGAATCTGGTGCACCACTGTTCTCCTTTCGTTTGCACAACGCATGCGCTGTAACTTCTTCTCTGGAGCAACATTTGCGCAGCGCTTCCATCTTCATATGTCTGTACCTCTTCTCCTTCTCGCTGCTCATTTGTCGACTCGGATAACTCCGCTCTTAGTTGAACGTTCACCTTTAATTTGATCACTTGTTAATTGATGTATGTGGTGACGAATGAAAACTAAATCGTAACATGAGTATAACGTAAAAGAGCATCGTAGTGCTCTGGTTGGTTACGGGCTTAGAACAGACAAAAATTCGTGCGTTGTCAATATGACCACAAGGATCGTAAAAAATACTTTTCGGGGTGCGCTGTAGGCAGAAGGGTTGAAGGATTTTGAACGGTTTAGTCGCGAAAGCGCCAGCAATAACTGGTCACCAGTTAATGATTTCTGTTAATACAAAATATTCAATATTTATCACCACGGTCACTGTATAAAGAAGCGAAGATTTTTTCTCTTAATTTTTACGGATGTCAATTGTTAACGTTAGAAAAATATGAAAATCAACTCGATGATGTCTCGGAACCGGAAAAATTAACCAGCGAATGATAAGGATGTTATTTGCAAAAAAGTCCTCAACTTTCTGAAATATGTCATTGAAATCCTACTATCGGTTTTAAAAGCAATGTAGTCGTGTTTCATCTTTAGCTTGAATCAAAATACCACTAATTATGCATCAAACTTTAGATTATTTAATTCTGCGTTATAAGGAGTGAGTTCTACAAAAATTGTCGCTAAGTACTTTTATTGTGTTTGGAAGGTAAAAGACGTATCCTGCTTTTAAATTCGAGCAATTAGCTGAATTATCCCGAGGTTTTCGGACTAAAATACGAAAACAGATTTATAATATTCTCGTGTTCGATTCTAAAATTGTCAACTTGTTTCATTATATTTGAGAGTATGGCCTGAAAATTCGGTAACGCCAGAATTCTTTAATACAAGAATGATGGCGCGATGCATTTTCCCATGGAGAGCTATATCTGCCCATAGTCTCTCTCTCTCTGTTCGTCATAGTGGCGGCAACAGTGTTCATGTCCCCATATAGTTTTAGGGGACAAGAAACAGTTTATTCTTATTATTATTGATAGTTCGCAGCATATTGATTGGTATATGATCAATAAATTGAAAATTTTGTTGAGTCTGAAGATGCTGACTACGTCAGCGAAAATGCTTTCGTTTTAATTAATAATAATAAAGATTGGTGATACTACACCACAATATTTTCAATGTATTATTATTACTACTATTATGTTTTCCTATCTTTTTCAATCTTAGTATATTGTTGCTGGTAAAAGAGGAGACACGGGTTCACACCATGCATTCTCATCTACTGCTGGCTTACAAAATTTCTTGCCGTGGGGGTAGTATTCAGAATAACTGTTTTTTGAATGATAATGAATAAATTCTTACGTAACCCAAAAATTTGAAGATTTTTCATGGAGGGACTTCGGAATCACGCCCGTTGCAGAGAGAACGGGTCGTACAATGTCTTCTCTGCTCTGCTATTCTCTGTATGCTAGGATATTGTTCAATGAAAGCTTGGTATAATTTCTCTCTATAAGCTGTCATATCTGTTTCACGCGCATTGAGTTGGAAATAAAGACTCACGATAAATATATTAATATCTTGAGTCCATTTAATGCGTACTTACAATCTCGAGTAATAGAGGATTATCCCAATATGATGTGCTTCGAGATTTACGGCTTTTTGCGAGATATGAATTTTTCCTAACTGTTCCACGAGGCCTTTTTGTACTACACCGGTCTCTGATAAGACAATTGAGTGAATGGAAACTTTCTCCTGGTGTCAGATTGCTTTAAGATCTTCTGCCAAGGCATCATATTTGTTAACTTCCTCTGCATATGTTTTCTGCGAGTTATTTAGAGGCACAGAAATGTTCAGTTCCATTGTTTCCTTANATAGGCAACCTGCATGCAAAAGATACAATGAGTAAAACAACTAAATAAACTTTATTGTCAAAAAAATAGTTGCAAACTGCGTATGACCACGTGGGGGCAACTAATTTACTCTCCGGAAACAAGAAAGGGACTATCCGATCAATTCCGATCAAGAGCCCATGACTTGTACCAGATTTAATATTTATAGAAGAAATTATATGTACTGTTATCCACTTATTATTCCAAAATAAATTGTATATATTTGTGAAGTAAAAATTTGAGATTAATAAAACATTCCCGGTCCAGTTGGCATTTATTGTTCAATTTACCTGTACCAGTACATTTTATATTCCTCATTCTCAAGGGCTTGATATTAATATGAATTTTTTTTTTTTTAATATTCAGTTTCGACACACGAAAACTTTCTATTTCAAACGTGTTTATGAAAAGCGACACTTCATTGAATTTCCTCAAAAGAAAACCAAGAACAAATTGCCGTATCAGGACCTTTCATCGCCTTAAACCCTCACATCCATTCATATTGAAAGAGAAGAAAAATGTTCCTCGACCCACACCACGCAGGGGAACGTGAAGGCGGAAAAGAGGGTAAGTTGGCAGCCCTGATGGCTGGGGCCGACAGAATGAATAAGTGAACGGTGCCACTGAAACAAGAGAGGGAAAAAAAACATGAACATCGTTGAAAGAAACTAGAGAAGCAAAAACCGGATTTGTGTACTTTGTTTAGAGAGAAACGAAGAGGCTGCATTTTAAGTTGATAAAAAAGCATCTCATTATGCATCCTGTGTCAAATGACAGAAATGAATTGCAGAATAATTGCACTGTTACGCAAATCGAATCCTTCCAACTAACGTTGCTCTTTTTCCGTGTGCCTATTACATCGATACTATGTGCTATTCGAATTTTTATCTCGGGTAAACACATTCTTCATGACCCCTTAAAAATATAACAAAATATAAGGTTGGAAGATACACACCTTCGTACCGAAATATGAGCTAGATTAAGAAATATGAATGAAAAGTTGGTGTTGTATTCTAGTACAACTTTTTATTCTTGTGAAAATACTCACTACAACTTACGTTGCATGATCAGTCTGACAATGGCGGCAATGATGCCTGGTAATCTGTCGAAAGTACTATCTCGAGAATAAAAAAGTTGCATTAGTAGGCACATCTTTCATTTATACTTATTTGAATGAATACTAATGTCACCTCACCGATATCGAACTAAATTATCTAGATTGCTTCAGAAAAGAATACAAATAATGGCATTAAATTAGCTTTGTGTAGATTATCGGCAAACATATTGCCAACTGCTTTTACTAATTTTCCTCGTTTTCTCGTTGTACGAATGACCACACATTGCGATTAATTGTTGGTCAATATTTCTTTGTTTTAGTTTTCAACTACTCCTACTAACAACTCCACCTGGGCCACGTCGTTGGTAAACCCTGATAACAATAGCCTCTACCACCCACCTCCTACCTCCTATCGCCCCATGTAGATAAGCTTCAATAGCACGTTACGTTTCCAAATTTACAAATACTACAATTAGTACACTGAAAGTAGACGAAAATCAGACGCTAAAGGAAACAAAATCGTCATAAAAATGTTCAACTTACCAGTTAAAAAGATAAAATTACATTTTGAAGCTCAGGGACACAACAAGTACATTGACTTCCAAGCGCAGATGAATCATTAACATTGCGTGCGCGGGGATTGGTAGACATGTGTACAGGACAGTCGGTCACCTCTTCGCACTGAAACTCGAGTTCTTCCTGTAAAATACGCATTGAAACAGTAACACTACATTCGGATACATAATTCCTTGGATATCTTAATATACAAAAAGCATAATTTTTTATCAAAAAATGATAAATAAATTGTAACTTTGAAAACTACCCCTTGATTGGAGAGCTCATAGCAAGAAAAACCAATGCACCTATCTCAGGAATGGTTTCTACTATTTTTGTTTGAAATTTGATGAACATTTTTTCGTATAGATATCTTTTTCGAAAACCTGACGTGCACGTTAGGGGTGGCTTTTACGGCTGCGTGACCTCGAATAATTTGGCGGAGAGTTAATAATTATGAACAATACAATTTTCTACACCTAATTACCAAGTTTCAAAACTTTAAGAATTATTCCCCCTTTTTTTTTGCTAATTTCAATGTACTAAATGGAATAAGTACAAATAAGCTTGTGTCGTCGAAGATTGCCGTAATAAACTTTATTGGCAAAAAAGGAGTTACAAACTGCGTATTGCCACATGGAGGACAATAAACTAATTTACTCTCCGGAAGCAAGCAAGGGACCATCAATTCCGCTCAAGTACCCTCAGGCAGAGGCGGATTTAATATTTCAGCTCAATGCTAAAGATACATAAATTGTTCGACACGTATTATAGTATTCACAAATACCAACAAATATTGTATTTAATAAAACGCAGAAAAGTCATTTCTGTGTTTCGTGATAACATCATTAGATCGCGTGATCCTTCGGCAGCTCAATTCGCTCCCGAACGCCTGCAAGCTCTCGCAAGGGCTGTGCCCATCGCCCTTGATGCGGCAGGGTTGCTTCATCTGTCCTTCCAACCCTCTAAGAAGAGCCGTTGCACCCTCACGAACGCAGCGACGCAAGCAGCCAGAAAAATTCCAATTTCGGAGGCGGGAATCGTGCGTTGCGAAGGCGATTTAGCGACATCTCGGCGCCAATCGTGGAGGCCTGAGAACGTTGACATGCCGCATTAAAGAACTGGCTCTGAATATTTTCTCGTGAATATTTTTAAGTACAGTATTTCTCTGAAACACATGATTCAAATTGAGATGATGAAAATCTGTGGCGGATCTAGTCCGTAGTCAAGTGGGGATGGGGGGGGGGCTAACCTGGGTGAGATCATAGGAGATTTTCTGTTGAATGTCATGGTTTTACAACACAAATTTTATTTTTTAAATAAAAAATCAACTCATCAAATATATAACCAACAATTAAAAATATTAAACAATTAACAATTTATGAATTGTTTAAAGTTGCTTAGTATACCTTTATCTGTTGAGATACCATGTCCAATGGGGAGGATTATAGCCCCCAACCCTATGAATCCGCCACTGGAGAATATTAGTAAAGAATTTTACTCGTAAAAAGAAAACTGTTTGCTACTGTGTTTCACGAACGTGCGAGGGTAGAAAGAGCCACTAAACTTACAAACTACTAAAACAAGGTGTTCTCTGGAAACATTATTGCAACTGAAAATCAAATTGTATAGTTTACTATGAATTAAAAAATGTAATATTTCTAAAGAAATTTGTAAAAACATCTTCAGCGATAGTTCCATCAAAAGGTTCCATGATTCCGCTGCACGTGAAGCGAGTTTTATTTTATGGAACTGTGGTTTCACTTTATCTTCGCAAAAAAATCATACTTACTTATGAGTTATATATCTCTTTACTTTGAGTAATTTGAAAATTTCCCCTTCTCTCATCAAATAACTCTCTTTATTACTCAACAATTTTCAATTCCATGTTCACGAGAACAACACGAACGATTTTGATATTCTTCACAGAATGGAGGTGCCTCCGGGTGAAGAAGATCTTTAGTGCGGGATTTCTATGGGGGATAATTTCAAAACGTTATTTTAATATAAAAATCAGACTTCGAATTTCAAATAATAGATTGCTTCTATGTTGATCATTGCTCACAATGTGAAAAAAATACATATCATGTAGCAAAAAGAAAAAAATGAATATTTAGGATTTCTATTTTTATCTTGCCTGGAAACAAGGAGACGAACCGGTTCGCGAGAAAAGCTCAGTCACGCGGATTTTAACTTGGGAATTCTTAGAAGAAGAAGAAGAATTGTACCTGGAATAAGCGTCAAGTTTCGATTTATCGTCAAAATTCATGTAATTTAAAAGTGTTTGTGAGTTTTGAGTGATCACTAATGAGAATTTTTGTAATTTACATTGTGCGTCATTCCAAATAACCCAAAATGATTTTGGTACTTGACATCTTATATTATTATTTTCTCTACAGAAACCCATTGGCATTCTATCCCAAACATTCGTATTGAAGTAGTAAAACAGTGTATAAAAAGAGTATTTTTAAAGTTCAAGAGAAGGTATTTTTGGTTTTTATAAAAATGACCTTGACATTGTTCCAAAATTCATTAAATTTTTAAAGATCCTTTAAAGTTCGTCTCTTTACAACAAATAGTTTTCATTGCATGACAAAACGAGACGTTTTTTAAATCATTGTAAGTGTATCCGGATAGTTGCGGATTTTCCATAGGCGGGAAAGTCATTTAATACTTTTGTTATTATTAACTTCCGGTTCATTTTGGAATAATAAATTGTTAACAATACGTAATCGTTAAATAATTTCTTCATAATTTCCACTGCCCTTGGGCCCTTGATCGGAATTGATGGGATGGTCCCTTGCTTGTTTCCGGAGAGTATCATAAGTTTATTATCCCCCACGTGATCAAGCACAGTTAGTAACCACATTTTTGACAATAGTTCATTAATTTAGAACTTAAAAACAAAAAATTTTAAAAAAATGATATTTTTCATGTCGGTATGGACTTAAGAGACTAACAAATGTGCCAAAAATTTTAAGTCTGATATGTCTGAGTTCAGTCTACTGATAAATTTTGACCTGGAATAACCTGTGTTAAAATTCATATCTACCACGTCTTCGATTTAATACCATTTCAAGGTACAGTTTTTAGAATTTGTCGAGTGGTACAATTCCAGGGAGACCATAATTCTCGCCTGTGCTCAAGTGATTATCCTGTTGAGCTCTTCCCCTTCGCAATGACGTTCCCTTGACCTCCGAAGGAGAGATGATGAGAGTGGAGTGGGTGCGGAGGGCCAAATTGCAATCACAGCTCCATTACAGCTGCACTTGGGAATCCCCGCCACTGCCGCACGATCAAAGAGTGTCCGCCATCTTCCGCGCTGCAACAAATCACATGACCTCCGGCGGTGCAGGAGTGGGGGATGGGGAGGACGGCTCTTTCCATATTTATGGCTCATTTCGTGAACGAACGCGGAGGGTTGCGCTGCAAGCGCGGACCAGCGCTGCGAGCGGGAACAGCCGGAACTATTTTCCCCTCTTCTTTGAGGCCAATTAGACCATGAGGCCTTCCGGTGGCTACAGGATTAGCGTGCTCGCTCGTCACCCAGACACTGTGGGTTGCATTCCCGGTGGGACCAGAAGAATTAGTAGCTTTTCACTTTCCTGTTCCAGTTCGAATATAGTTATGATGATTCAAAAGCAACCCCTCCTTCTTCTATTCTCCTCTTACTACATCTAGTATTACTAACTCTTACTATTACTTGCGACTCCTACTAACAAGCCTTCAAGTCGGGTCAATTTGCTGGTAAACCCACCAACTACCTCCAACCTTCTATCGCTCCATGTAGATAAACTTCAATAGTACGCTACATTTCCCATTTACAAAATCTTATGTGAAAAAATTAGACGATGAAAACTGTGATGTATCAGAATGTGAGCGTAGAGGAGATGAGGCTTTACCGACTAGACATTTGTTGTGAAAAGGATGATAGGAATTGTATCATTAAAATGAAGGATATAAGAATTTATTCACAAGGGTTGTGCCACGACTCCGATGATAGATTCCCTCTAAACAGGTTCACGGATCACTCAATTATTTCCTCCGATCATTTTTATTTAATTATGTAATTAATAAATAACAATCTATTAAAGCAGATAATATATCTTGTTTCATCGTGAATTTTATAAGTTTCTTAGAGTTTCTATTATTTGATCTATTTTATTATGTGATTGGATGAATTTTCCTCTAAGTGAACTATAATGTTATGTCTGTTTAATAGATCGTGATATATTAATTAAATATATTATTATGGAGACGAAGAAGGACTGTTCATTTTATTTCTTTATTAAGTAAACGGCAGTTTTTTAATTATTTTCATATGGAATCAGTGTGACTTGCTGATGTGATATGGAATCAGCGCTGATTTGCTGTCTGTATGCCCTGGGATTTTTCATCACACCCTAACAACCAGACGGACTGCCAGTAAAATGAGTACCGGGTCTAACCGATCGGAGCAAGATGCTGGCCATTTGTGGACCTTTTATAAGGATAAAACATGACATATAAATGAGATTAGTACACAAGCATTGTTCTCAACCCATTGCAATTTGCAGAATTTTTAACATACCGTGGAGACTTCATGAGATATTTGAAAAGATTCAGTATAATAGATGACGATATGTGTGGTTGTGGACAAAATTCGGAAACACGCGAGCATGTTTTTTGGGAATAAAGAGTTACGGATCTCAGGGGGAAAAAACTGAAACAGTGGTGAGTACGTTAGAACCTCAGATGATTAAAAAGATTCGAAATTTTTATAGAATATGTAGAAGAAATTAAGGAAATAAAAATGAAATAAATAAATCAATAAACTTTATTGTCAAAAAAGCAGTTACAAACTGCGTATGACCACGTGTAGGACAATAAACTAATTTACTCTCCGGAAGCAAGCAAGGAACCATCCCAACAATTCTGATCAAGGACTTTAAGGCAGAGGCGGATTTACCATTTCATCGCACTCCTAAACAACAAAAATAGTTTGGTGCGTGTTATAAAATTAATATAATACCAACAAATTTTTATTTAATGATTCACAAGAAAACAATTCCACAAGTATTTATTTGTTATCAAACTATAGATCATTCGCAGAGTATTGGTGATAAATCGTAACTGTTAAATAACTCTGAATTCGAGATTTATTATTTCAATAGATGCCTCCCCTAGGATAGAGCCAGAGAGACTGTATAAAAAATCCGCCTCTACGCGAAGGAAAACCAGGAAAAGAACCCGGGTCAGGATGAGGCTCCAATATTAATGTGATAACTTTCGGTCTGGTGAAAATGGCGACCAGCCGGGACTCGAACCCGGGACTCTGCTTTGATCACAGGGGTGTTAACCACCACACCATCCGTTCGCCTTCCACAACTGTACAACATTTCCACCCAGACCTAAACCCCTAAAACCCAGAATGTTGTACAGTTGTGGTGTAACGGTTAACACCCTTGCGATCAATGCAAGGGACCCGGGTTCGAGTCCCGGCTTGTCGCCATTTTCACCAGACCGAAAGTTATCACATATAATCTCCAAGTGTAGGGTACGCGGAAGAAATATGTACTTACATAATTAATGTACACAACCAAGGTTGAGTACATACAAAACTAAACTTGTATGAATAATAAGACACAATACAAGCATGCAGGAAAATACTTTTGAAATTGGAGTACGAATGAGAAGTGAATAGAGATAAAAAGAGGACGAAGAGATAATGTCGGCAATATCTGTAGACGGGGACACCACTAGAAACAAATTAGTTTAAAAAAAAAGAAAGAAAAAATACATTCGAATGAAGTAGAGAATTGTAAAACCACCTGAGTTCAGTTTCCTAAAACGTGAGTGATAAGGTGACTTAAATTGACAAACCGATTCAGTAAAAGTCCTGGAATACAATTAAGGTAAGGTCTATTAAGAAGTCGATATAATTTTTGTGAGCTCAGGAGAATCTTCTTAATATATTCTTTATTATACCGAACAATCCCAAAAGTTTTCTCATTTTAAGCCGAGAACGCTCGTGATCCAGAACAATGAGAAATTAATACACAAAAGACCCACAAGAACTCTTTTTGTGCGTGCAGACGAAAAGATTAAAGAAAATCAAGGAGTAATTGCGGACTCTAAATGCAAAACTAATTTTCACCGTAGCGAAGAAATGAACGACTCAAGGGTCAGGGTGCAGGTATGAGAAATTGACCATCAATCAGAATACGTTTGGGATGTGTAGGAGACAGGATTATTCGATGAAAATGAGGAATAATGGTTTAGATAACAGTATCAAACAACATCAAACTGGGTATAAATGTATAAATCAAGGAAAACTGCGAATTTTCACAAATTCAACCTTAAATTGTATATTTGTGACCTGATCCCAAGAAATTGATTTTAATTAACAAGCGGTCAAGAAAGTATCAATTTGACTTGATTTAACTACTTGAGACAGGTGGAAACATGATTTTCCTTCATTTTATGATCCAGGTTCTTAAAGAAAGTGCTTTCAAATATATGTTGCGCATAAGAACAAGGTTAATTTGGACAATGCCTTTCGGAGATTATTACCTGTCATAAGAATTTTGATGTTGAGATACAAAGGAAATGAAAATACTAAAGTATATACTAGGGTGGTCGTTAAAAAATGAAACCGCCCTCTAGATCGGGTTAAAATGAAAAAAAAAAATAGGTCAGCAAAGTTTCAACCGATTTAGAGAATAATAATAGATGCCAGCGAGGGGTTGAAATTGAAATGTGTTTTAACATGCGAAAGTGTACTTTTTTATGCTTTTGAATGTAATATTCTTCTTTAGCTATATTTGACATGAAACTGTGTGCCCTACAGGACCCGGTGCCGCTGAACACGAATGCGATGTTACAAAAGTTGTTTTGATTGCTTTGTTTTCATCGAAAAAAACACCATTTTTTTAAGCAAAATGACTGTCATAATGTCAGTCAGTTGACAGATTCTCATATTTTAAAACTTTTCTCATACTTTTCAACATCGTATTCGTGTTCAGCGACTACGAGACCTGTAGTGTTCACAGATTCATGCAAAAATATTGCAAAATAAGAATGTTACATTCAAAAGTATCAAAACAATCCACTTTTCCATGTTAATTAAATAAATAATTAAAAACGTACGACCTTTTATGGGCGACTTTTTGAAATGATCCAATTATCCAAAAATTAATATCCATAATTTTTTGTTAACCATTAAGAAACATCTCTTGTTGTAAGAATAAAATAGTGACCTGTCGCTTACATTCAAACTACAAATCATTTTATCATTGTTATCATGCATCTGTGAAGGAAGGTTCTAGACAATGGTGAACTTGCTTCACTATTTTATTCATACAACAAGTGATGTTTTATAATGTTTTTAATGGCTTTAAAAATAAAATTTCATGGGTAATAATTTTTGGATAAATGGTACATTAANTTAATTTTTGTATAATTGGAACATTTCAAAAATTATAGCAGTGGCTCTGAAGATGATGCCAAACTAGCATCGAAACGTTGACCATGTATTAGTAAATACTAATAAATTATTACAATAAAAATTGATTGTCTATCATAATATTTGCATAATTATTGTCCTTCAAGTATAAAAATATCAAGACAATCAGTTTAGAACCAATATTATATCTAAGTTAATTAAGCAATTCCTATCTTTTATGGACAAACAAACGTTGTGAGCTCTTTTAACAAAAATATAAATATTATTCGCCCATAAAAGGTCGTAAGTCTTTAATTATTTATTTAATTAGATTATATAACGGACGTTAATTGCAGTATAATTTCCCAAGTCAAATTCCATTTAAATTTGAACCCCTCGGTGGCAAGGGTTATTATCCTCCAAGTTGGTTGAAACTTTGCCCACCTCAATCTTTTTTAACGGATCTGTTGCGGTGGGGGGGGGGAGTCGCTGAAATTCGAACTTTTCTCTTTTTACCACCACCTTAGTATATACTTTAGTAATATAATTTCCTTTGTATCTCAACTTCAGAATTCGTGTGATAGGTAACAATCTGTGAAAGGCATTGAATAATTTTAACTCTTGTTTATATGTTTGAAAGCATTTTATTTACGAACCTGGATCATAAAATGTACAAAAATTATTTTATTGCCCTGTTTCAATACTTATTCTAAAGATCGTACTTTTGCCAGCTTAAGCTATACTAGGCATTGCCATACTAGTATCGCCTCACCGATATCCAACTAGTTAAAATGGTACATTATTCCTCTTGTTAATTAAAAAACAATTTATCGGGATCAGGTCATAAATACAAAATTAAATGTAGCATTAATGAGATTTTTCATAATCTAGTATAAACGCAAGCACCAATCATTCGACATGTATCCTAGTAATCATTTTCGAATCGCCAGAGGCAGATGCGATATAATGTCACACGATTCCCGCACGAGGGAACCGCAAGTCAAATTGATCCAACGCGACAAATGCCGCTCGCTCCTCCATTTTCATGAAGTGACAATCAACGAGCGTTTATTGTGTGCTTCTATGACGCAGAACGCGGACAGAAGTCGTGGAAACGAAGCTAATGTAGGGGGCTTGTGATTCATCGGTACAATGTCGACGCTTTCATAAGGTTCTGGACACGAGGCGATTGCCCTCACTACGGTTACAGAGACTGCGAATATTAGATTGCGAGGTATTATCCCCAGAATAAATTGATCGCATTCACTTCTTGTCATTTATAATTTGTATTTTCTTATTACTTTCCAGAATAGAGGGAAGTAGAATGCGATCTCTGTTGTGATGAATATTTATTTTAAATCGGAACAGAACTTTGGCGATAAACTGACGAACCTAAGTTGGAATCTGTCCTTTTACTAAAAAATGTAAATTCAAATGAGTGTCTGGGTTCTAAAAAATACTTTATTATTCAACAAAATCCCTTTTCTCGTGCCGCACCATCGACCTTTATAATCCTCTGTACACAAATGATTATATGTTCTCGTTTAATTACTATTTCTCATATTATGGGTGGGGGATAATAACTGCGTGTGATGGGAGGGGTAGGTCGTTTTGTGACGTCACGTGAAGAAGGGGTATGGTATAACGGGACACAAGGGGCTGGGGGTGTTGGTAAAAATCCTCAAAGATCGCGTGATGTAATTTATGAAAAATCCCCAACCAATATCTCATTAAACGTTGGACAAACCACGATACAGTTAGACTCTATTATGCAAATAGATCTTAAAATACGGTAAATTTTAGCAATCCCTTCACGAAGGAGCATATATAAGTTCTTTAAACCTTTTCCTCTCCTTTCAAGTAACCAAGCTCATTTCCACCGCTTCCTAGTAACATTCCCATGTAGATCCATAGCCATCTTCCGCAGCCGGACCACTTCAACCACCTCTTTGCATAGTCACCCTCTCAGGTACGCAGTGGAACTAATAGTGTTGAGGCTCGGTCTGCATAATTCAGCACGACGCCGCTAGGGTCGGGTGTATCGCCAGAGAAGTAGTGGTGGGGGGGGGGGAGGCTCTCGAGCAATAAGGGCTCTAGTTAAGACTTATACATCATCATGGATTAAGACGTCAGACCTGAGGGTAATTGATCGTCGGTTGAGGAATATTACACAAGAAAAGTGAATGGATTAGTAGTAGCGAGATAAGGGAATCCGAAAACCTTTGTGGATTCTTAAGTGCTTGTGAAATAGCTTGAAAACGAGTAAATTGAGGTTAGAGCACGACATGCCATCTGTAGAAAGAGACAATTCCTTATTTGTCTTTTAACTTTAAATTTCTTTTAGTTCGTTTTCAATTGCGGTATGATCTATGGTCATTGATTTGAGAGCTCCTACAAAAAAAATATTTATTTTCCAAAATTCATGGCTTGTTTAATATATAAGAACTGAGTGAATTTCATTGCGGAAAATTTCACTAAATTAATTTTGGTTTCAACTTCCTATTTAGTTACACAATTTTATATTTTTGCAGAATTCTATTCGAGAATTATGAGTTAATACGTTATTTACCTTGAATTTTTTTTTACTGGATCTGCTGGTATTGTTACTTCTCTACTAAACTACAGAACCAGTTTCAACCAAAACTAAGGTCATAATTACGCACTACCTGAGAACATATATGTGTTTAACATCTGTATCACAGGTGGTGTGAGGGGGCAGGGAGAAACTAAACCACTAGGAAAAGGGTGCAATTCTGCAGAGGTAAGCAATGCTTTTAATTTATCTGCATATGCACTACGAGGAGAAATAATCTCGAAATATAAAACGAAAAAGACGCCTTAAGGTCAATTACGTCTTGAGATCAATAAAGACAAAACTACCAGCATGCCATTCTGGACTATTGCCATCGCCAAATCGGACAAAAAAATGTGTTATATTTTGAAATTGTAGAAATCGTTGAATGTTTAAGATGGAATTTTTGGATAAAAATCCCCGATACTTTCTGAAGTGAAGTTCTTAGTTAATGTAACCATAAATTCTTTCATTGACTGCAATAATTAAAAATGTCTATCTCAAGAGATATTTTAAGAAAAAACGCAGTATCTTTTGAGAGTCACATATAGTATGTTTGTTATGAAATGACTGGAGTGTTGCAATACAGAAAGAATTTCTAATACGCAAATCAAAGAGTATCAACGTATCATAAACACGCCACAACATAATGTTATTTCATTATGCCGTTTAAATTTAGATCACTCAATAGTTTGGGATACTGATTCAATATTAGATCGGGAGTCAAATTACTACATAGTTTTTTTCCAGAAATGTTACACATCAAATTTACGAAACACGCATTAAATTTACAAACTGACACTGACAACTTATCCAAAATTTATAGTTGTTTATTTGGGTTTTCTGCTTTCATGGTATGTTTTTCAAATTATTCATTTTTCTATGAAATTGTTTTATTTGCATAAGTCGTAAATTTATTTTCTTTTTGTTTTCAAAATAAAATTAATACATTTGTTTATATACTTCATTAACCTCACGTTGGCAGTAATAAACTGCTGAAACGTCGTGATTTTCAATAAAAATTTGTCTACATAAATATTTCTGATAACATTCGGTCAGGTGAATGTGGCGACGAACAGAGAATCGAACCCGGGACTCCTGTTATGATTGCAGAGGTGTTAACCACCACACTACCCGTTTCCCTTCCACAACTGTATCACAAATCTTCTCCGAGTGTAGGGTACACGAAATAAATATAAGCATATAAATATTTCTTCAGAATCACTTATAATGAACTCTTTTCAGTGGTCTCTTAATATGGTAAAGCATCTGGAACGAATCCAATGACTCGTCCTTTCCACGTGGAGCGGCTGTACTTTGCCACACACCTTATTCAATATTCATCCGCGGAAGGAAGGGTTGTCGCTGGCAGCATGTGGCAAAACAATGGTGGAACAGTCTACGTCATCTTGGAGCGCTGACAACGAGAGGGATAAAAACGGAAATTATTGATGGTTTAATTCATTACCTCCTATGGAAGAAACGCTAAGTCTCCAAAAAAAATAAAACATTTAAATCATGAAAGTAATGGAAGTTTACTTTAATTTGTAGAAAAATTTTCCCCGGTAGTTTTTACATCACCTTTATTTAAATGTCACCGGATGCAACAAAAAGAAGAGTTCATTTTCTGCGGTAAGATGCATATATCATGGAACAGTTCGCCGTGTTTTTATATGCTCTAGTGTCTAGAGCATTTAATCTAGTCAAGGGAGAATGTTGTTCGTACGATATTATTAACTCATAGATACAAATCAAATAATGTGTATTGATCATTATAATTCATAATGTTGTGTTATAAAACAGTTACAATAAAAGTTAAGAAAATAATTACACTTCATTGTGATTTGAGTAACTTGGATTAAGTGCTAGTCCCACCTGAACGATCACATTCCTCTCGGTATTTTTTGCCATTGTAGTATTTGTAAATGGGAAAATTAGCGACCTATTGAAGCTTATCTCCATGGAGCTATGTGTGGTAGACCTTTGTTAGAGGGTGGGTTGCTTAGCTGGATATTAGCTGGATATGGGTTGCTTAGCTGGCTCACGTGGAGGGGTTAGTAGGAGTTGTTAGTAATAGTTAGAGTTATTGATACTAGCAGGAAGTGGATGGAGGAAGGAGGGTTCGCTTTTCAATAGTCAGAGCTATATGAACTGTGACCTTCTTGTGAAAATCTATAAACTTTTCTGACCCCACCGTGAATTGAACCTGGGATGACTTGGTGAAGATTCGTTCATGTGTATTTCGTGTTTGACACGTCCCGTAGCCTAGTTCATTAATGAACTACTTACCAGGACTTGACGGTCGCACGTCTTTTGGTTTCTGTATTATTCAGTAATAATACAGGTCTCTTAT
>NNCF01125783.1:100264-112904 GCA_002313205.1 Laupala kohalensis | reverse complement strand
TATATATATATATATATATATATATATATATATATATATATATATAGCCCTTCACCATATACGTAAATATATTCTTTCTTTCTTACTGTTTCGTCAATAGGAATTGACATATCATATCGTTAGTCCTCGTTATCGTGAAACTGAACGTGAATGACTAGACGATGCGTCACTTCCGCCAATTCCTAGGCGTCATAGATCAACTTCCTTTTGTCCTCCACCGCAGTCATGAAGGCACCAAGAGAGTAGAGCTCCTGAGCTGTGCCAATCAGACTGCTTAGGTCGTCGCCAGTTAGTTTCCTATTCGTCCCTTTGAGGTAATCAGAGCGCTCCTCTTGGTAAAAGGGGCACTCTGCTAAGACATGACCCACCATTTCCGATGTTGAGTGGTCGCATTTACATTGGAGTGCTTTTATCAAACCACGGTCATGTATTTTGCATTGTGCGAGCCGTACCAAGTAATAGTTCGCACCATCACCGGACTTGGCTTGAACCACGCATGCCTTCTCACAAATTCCACGTTCGGAATGAACCTAGAGGTATCCCCCCCGTATTCATCGTCATACAAACGGGCTTGTTATTCCTTCACTAGCGCGGCTCTTATCTTACTCTTCCCCCCCCCTTGGTTTCCTTGCTGAAGGACTCGGTGCCGATGACCACCTTTTTCCCCTCGCGGAGATGGTACAGGTAGCTTCGGAAGCGGACCTCCAGATCCAGTGGCACGCAGCCACTGAGTACCTGAAGTGCCCCCGTTGCTGTCAGTCCCGACGCTCGAGTGATTCCTTGCATAGGTCCTCTTTGAGCCGAAAGAAGCGCACGCTTTACATGTGAATGATCGACTCGGTGCCCCCAGGCGGATGCCGCGTAGGTGACTATCGGAAGAAACGCTCCTCGATATATCGTCCGGAGAGTGTTCCAAGGGATGTTGTACTCGGCTTTGCAGATCCTTCTCAGCTTGAAGGAAAGTTTGCGGCCCATCGCAGTGACTTTCTTAGCATGAGAGAGAAATGACAGCTTCTTACCAGATACGAGCCTAAGTATCTGACTTTGTCGCTGCTGCGTAGCTTCGTATCACAGATTATACTTGGTGAAGAGCAAGACCGCTGTCACCTGAGACACCAGAGGGGCAGTATGATCGTGCACTCTAACAATGCCAATTGAAAGCATTCCGGCGCCTGCCGTTCCCACTGTACTCTAATTACAGGATTCTTGAAGAGAGCTTTCGGTGAGATTGGTAACCATAATCCTGTACAAAGCAGCTTCGTCTGTGCAGGTGATTGTCGCTATGTCGGTGGCTGCGATCTTTGCCTCAGGCGCACGAGAGTAAGGGTGCGCGTGTGGGGGTGGGGGAGGGGAGGGTAGAGACGAAGGGCAGAGCGAGAGAGAGGGTGAATCCCTTGCTATAACATTGGGGTTGTTGGGGCCATATGGAGAGTACACCGTAACATGGAGTGGGGACGATGCGCGGTAAAAGGCTTTTGACGCAGCCACCTCCGCTTCCATTACCACCAACCACTCTCTGCCAAACGTCTTCTTAGTTCCCGTCTCCTCCTCACAAAGCTTCCTTTTCATTGCCTTCTCCGTCCTCTCTTCACACGTCATTCTTCAGTCTACGAAATCAAGTGTTTTTGAAAAATCTAATACGCCACTCTAAATTTTTACAATTTTACTCCTGTAAAACATCCTTCACAATTTTGATATTCTACTTCTGTAAAACAGGACAAACTACCAAAATTATTGATATTTATCTTTTGGCGCTTCTGTCTTTGCACTTCTTTCTATAACAGATCCCGTGTCAGCTTTTGCTCTACCATCATTGTACCAGAATCGTAACTCCAATCTTATTCTCTCTCTCTCTCTAATGTTATGTTCCACATACTTGTTCACCCTGATGTTCTTTCACACAGTTCTTTAAGACAACTACCAACTCCCCCTTTGCCAAGATTGTTTCATCTTTCGTAAAAATATATTTACATTTCTCCCACCACCTTTTCGGAGATCGATTCCTTCTCCATGTTTGACATAACAATGATTATTCTGACTTAAAATATTTTCTTTTCCTTTGAGATTCCAAAGATATTAATAAGGAGTCGAGTTTGTGTGTGTGTGTGTTTTTTTTTTGAGTTCAATGAATTCAGATATTTGAACATTTTTGCGGTGACAAAATTTTTTAGAATGGGTAGAGTATGGTAATTGGATACGATATATTTAGGTCACGATCTGCCTTCATAGCCCAGGTCATATGTAATATTGAAATCGAAAATGAATTAAGTAGCGATTTTGTTGCGGAAATGTCTTGGGGATGATGAGAGAAAAGGATTCTCGTCTATAGTTCCATCAAAGAATTGTTCGCGCCATACTTGTATTTAAACAAAAGAATCGCAAAAGTAGTTTTTTTCTCAATATATTGGACAGACTATCAGTCTTAGGGAAAAGTGAAGCAATGACAATTTAGGCACGATAAAAATGTATACAATTTGAGACGTGGTAAATTAAAATCGGTGTAAAAAGTTAGTTAAAAAATAAAATTGGCCATGTTTTGTTATTATAATTTTGCAAATGGATATTGAAAATAGATTAAACTCACCTTAAGGCATGAGATTTGTGGTGCTTAAAAACTGCGCAAAAGGTCGACGTTTTAAGTGCAATAATTTTTACAAAATCTTTTTTATCCCGTCAGGATCGAAAACCGCCATCTCTGCACGACTATGCAGCTGCCACTTGTAAATAAAAAAGTTTTGACTATTGCATTTTAAAGGTACAAAGATCAACTTACAATCGGCTAAAATATAAATGATTCGTTTTTAAAATGCCTTCCAATTCTATATTTAGAAAAGGCGTTAACTACGGAACACTATGGACGCGCTGGGAAGAGCTCCGTACCACGGCTGCTAATTTTAATCTTTGGAAGAGCTAATAATAAATATAAAGTAAATAACTAAAAGGAGTGTAATGCTAGAAGTGTTTCAGTAAAAATTTGAAAAATTTCGCCCAATAGAAGCCCAAAAAACTGTAATGGAAGATTTCCGTCAAAATGGCGAAGACATTTGTGTGATGAAAGACGTTGAACACAATGGTTTAGAATCAAATTACATTTAAAAGTGCAGTGTTGAGTTTTTTGGAGAAGAATTAGAGTATAAGTGAGTAAATTTGAGACAATTTGAATGAGAAACAGGAGAAAATAATTTATAACGAAAATGTAAACATGTTGATGATATAGTGCATATTTTAACTGGTGATGGTAAGGTATTGTGAGAGCGGACTGCGTCCAAACTGCGGCAGTGGTCAGAAAGAAGTATTTAATAAAGGTACTAGACCGCCAGCTTCAGTAGTCTAGAATTGAATTTTAAAGTTGAAAGATCATAATATTAAGGCACGGCCATATATATCATGGAGTCGCATATATGTGAGTTGGCATACCTGTAACGAACGACTCTAAACAACGTACACATGTAACACAACCTGCCAATTCAAGGGAACGCTACAGGCGGCCTCTGCGGAGGACTCTTGAACTATATACCCGGAAAAGAGAGGAGAGTTCAGTTTTGGAAATTTGCAAAGTGTCGACGAGTTGGAATAATTTGTAAAGGGGTTTTGAGACTAAATACAAAATTAAATGAAATTTATAAGTGAAAAACAAAAAATGAAACACAAATTTTCCAAAAATATGCAATAACTTTATAAACGCTGGGAATATTGCAACAATATAGAAACAGGATTAAACTAGAAAGGAAGCAACATATAATTGGACAAAAAATCGGAAAAAAGAAATAAGAAATCAAATTTCACAACATAGAACTAAGAAAAAATCGCAGAACAAAAGAGGATAAATTGATAGAAAATTGACATATATTTAAGGTCAATATTACATTTTAGTAAAATATTGACCGTTTCGACAAAACGGGCATAAGTGTAACACACGTGAAAGTGCAACATATGTATAGTTTATATGTAAGTGTATTACAACAACCATCAGTACAATGGAAGGAAGTAAGCAACCAGAAATAGAGCAAGAGAAAATGAGTGGAACAACATCACCACGTAGGGGGCAGTAGCACACTTTTCAAACAATTCAAAATTTGAATTCAAACTTCATTAAAGACGATTCCCAAGGGGCTGACAGTCAAAAAGAAAATGACCAAATCGTCCAAATGAATGAAAAGCAAAACTTGTCTAATGTTTATCTCTTATAAATAATTTGTAAATAAACAATAGCAAAGCGAGAACTAAAGAGGATAGTGGGGTGTTTTCACTTGATTCCTTTCAAGTTGTTTTTGGTCGAGAGTTTTCGATTCGTAGTCTTAAAATATTTACGGGTGACTAGGACATCATTGATTTTTCTCGTCAGACTGCTGCTTTTTAAAATTTTCCACCAAGAAAGCAATTCATGTAATCCAAAGAAAAAAGAAATACATTCAAATCGGTAGAAAAAGGAAGACAGGAAATAAAAAAATAATAATATTGTATTTAGTAAGTCATAATAAAAACATAACTACGAGAAAAATTGGGAAAAAACAGTTTGCGGCGCAAATCTTTTACAAACAAAAGATAACATATATCCTTATCACTTGTGAATATTGTTTGTGAAAATAAACATTTTTTACGTGCTGCAAGATGATTATACCAAGAATCAGAATTAATCTGACAGTCTTTTCGTTTTGTCACAAATTACTGAATGTATTACAAATTTTAAAGGAATAATTGGAAATTCTGTCCTTGTGACAATTTTTTTAAAGGAACATTCGGCATATCTAGAATGAAAACGTTTTCACATAACGGGCTTACAGAAGTTCCACCTAAATTCAGTATTTTCAGTGGTTATTTTAATATTTGAGAAATGTATAGCACTGATTGTCCAGTAAAATTAAAAGCGCAGAAATGAAAATGAGAATGAATGACAAGGAAAATGAATGAAAAGAATAAGACTTCATTTCGGGGATGAAAAATGGAACAAGATGAATTGGAGGGTGGGTGGTAGCCTACTGTATTAGTTCTAAGCGAAATCAGGAGTTACAATGACAATAATTACTCTCAGATGCCATCACTGTAGCCATAAAGAATAAATCATCCAAGTATTGCACTTGTTCAAAAAAAACTCATTGTATGTCTGAAAACGAAAAATAGGACTGATGTTTCTTCTTCTTCTTGTTATTATTATTAATTGTAGTATTTGTGAATGATCTTTCCTGATTTATATTTGGCTCATGGAAGAGTGCAGTGACCGTCCCACGAGAAAGTCCCTTTTCATTTGCTGCCTTGAAAATGGTGGAGCAGTCTGCGCATGCGCCGCACGCATATTCCTATCTTGCAAACATCGTCCTCTGTTGACACCTAACCTAACCTCACATTCTTACACAGCTGATCCTATGCTACTATTACAGAGCGGTTCCCGGGGAATTCTGGGAAACGTTAGTTATCATTTAATAGTCATCGGATGCAAGTGTTGAGCATTGCTTCAACGTAAAACATTCCACAGAACAGTAAAAAATCATGACACCATGTTTGAGCACCCAGCGCAAATACCGCAGATATACGTTTTTGCAACCCAATACTTTCTTATGTTATGAGCGGGTTTTTCGTTTAGAGCAAAACACTGATTGGCTCGCAATTTCCGGAGGTCAGTTGAGTCATTTTCTCGTGCGATGGATCCTATAGAACTCTGTATATTTTGTGTGTGAAATGAAATGAACGAAGTTTCGATCGTCGAATATTGTCTTCACGTTGTATAGAGTCGCGTACCTCATGTGTCCAAGTTATCATTTCTTCTGTAGGTTCGATGCCTGAAAACCCGAAGTGTATATCGTGTTCCGCAATATGTATCTAAGTTGTTGAAAGTTTACATATTACATTAAAAAGAAAGACTCACTTTTTGACACTAATTCTGGTTTTGAATTTTTATTCCCCCACCCCTGAAACGAAATCCGAGCTACGTCACAGTTTTCAATACGTACCACTAAGAGCTTTATCATTACAGTATATGCGTGTATTGATA
Source organism: Laupala kohalensis (assembly GCA_002313205.1). Taxonomy (NCBI): domain Eukaryota; kingdom Metazoa; phylum Arthropoda; class Insecta; order Orthoptera; family Trigonidiidae; genus Laupala; species Laupala kohalensis. The sequence goes on along the minus strand of NNCF01125783.1, from coordinate 106,915 downwards.
CAAACGTTAAAGTATGAAGTTGAGTTGTGGTGAAGGCAGCAAAGTGAGTGGTAAGGAGGTGTGTATGTGTGTGTGCGTGTGTGTGTGTGGGGGGGGAATGTGTTTTTAGTCCACAGCCCTGACTACGTCCGTGAATAACTTTAAACTTTTCCCGTGGATACGAAAGCATGTTTATTGCCCCAGGAAATTCAATCTGAAAACAGTATTTCTCGGCAACATAGATTGCCTACTTGGTATTTCAGAGACTAAGCGATAAACGGCGCGTTTTCAAACAACATGGTCACGAGCAGCACTCAGCAAACTGGGGCGACTAATGGTATTTCGTCTGGTGGTTGACAAGCCCTTTCAGCCGTTCTCTGAAGGGCAGTGCAGCGTAGTGGGAAATACATTGCTTTTCTGAAAGATCGCTGCAGCTTAAAAGTGCGCCTTCTACGATGCTGCTCAAAGCGTACATGCAAGTCATGGGGTGACAAGATGTTTCAATGGATTGCGGTGCATTATGATAGGTAGACATAACATTCCCCTGCGATATTCTCCGTAACATTTTGAAATAATACTACCTCCCTTTCAATTAATGGATAACTCGATAGTTATAAATTGTAAAATTAACAAATTTCTCAGATTTGTTGATGGAGTAGTAGCAAAGTGGTATCAATATTTATGTACCCGGTAAAAACAGTAAACTGAGTGTAATGTCTTAAATCTGAAAAGAGGATATGACTGAGTTCGAAGTGCTTGGTTCTTTTTCTTTTTCACACTGAGTCTTAAGCTACACCACTCAAATTGAGTGTCATGGAAAATAATTATTTTGACATACAAACGGCGAAATAAGGCTTTTCAAAAATGTTCAAGTTGACATGTCGATAACCACGTAAACTCAAGGCTCAGAGAAAAGGACCCGAATACTTTTTCCTTCAACGAGTGAATGGAGGTAACCTTCCGAATCGGTGATCCTCATTATTCCAATCACTGTTTTAAACATATTTATGAATTGTTTTTGAAATAATTTATTGTGGGTGTTTTTTCTGAAAATAAAATAACGCCAAAAAATATAATTACGACTCGTTTCACTTTTTACATTTTTTCCCACAAATCGCTGAAAATTCCCTGAATCAAAAGTTTCTATCAACAATTTTCTGTTATGATTTCCTTTCTCTGAATATGTGAGAGAGGTGTATGGAAGTTCTTATTTGGTTCGTCGTGTATTCATAAAGTTCTTACCAGAAAAATTCTTGCGGTTTGGCCAATTTATATATTTATTATTACTTTGCCAACAAATTCATGGAGAATGTTATGTGGAATTTTTATCTCACTGTTTGTAGCTGGAGAGAATGTGTATGACTGTATAACCTTTACTAGAGTATGAAGTTTCCTTCAGTAATGTTAATAGCTTTATTATATAATTTATGGTAAATGTGAATGGGGTTGTCAAATTTGGAATAGTGGATAGTATTATCAATTTTAGGTTTCATTATGAATGTTGAAATAGCCTTAAATTGGTTTCTGTTTTGTATAACTCTGATGAAGGTAACGTTCGTTACCAAAACGTTGGCAAAGTAATCAGTAAATATATAAATTGGCCAAACCGCAAGAATTTTTCTGGTAATTTCCAATGGCTGATAACATAATAAATTTATTGTCAAAAAACAGTACAAACTGCGTATGACCACGTTGAGGGCAATAAACTAATTTACTCTCCGGAAGCAAGCAAGGGACCATCCCATCAATTCCGATCAAGGGCCCTAAGGCAGAGGCGGATTCAAAAACATTCAGCATTAGTTCCTAGATAAGACAAAAAGTTAGCTGCGAGTTATAATACTAATAGAATGTCAATATGTTTGTAATTTTACGCAAAAAATTACATGTACAAGTTATCATGTGATTAACATCATGTGATTAACTTCTTAGCTCAGCAGAAGGTTGGGGATCCCGGATGGTTCAAGTACAATTCGCTCTGGTGGATACAATGTGTTTGCTGCAGGATTTCACTCTTCCCCCACCTTTCATCCCATTTCAATAGTAACACGTATCTTTCACTCTTCACATATTACAAAACAAATTCAACTTTATGTCTGTCGTTTTAAAGCTCGAGAGTCACTGATCCGATTTATGTCATTCTTTTCTTAATTCACGGATAAGTTCCCTGGCAAGGTTTTAGTATATATTTTGTTACCTTAACATCACAAGTAATAGGCAAAAACGATAATATGCTATCAAGTCGGGGGGAAAATCAATCTTTGGAGATATATTCGCTTACGCTGTCTAAACGGATAGGTGACAAGTGTGATAGACAATATGGTGTGCCTCATAGAGTTTTACAAAACAAGGGTTAACCTTAATTATCGAAATAGAGTTATTAGAAATAAACATGTTTGGCATTCGACTGCGCGCTATCTGGTGTGAGGTGCTACACACGAAGCAAACAATTTAGACTTGTCATTTTCGATTATTGACAAATATAAGGAACAGTTCGAGTGTAACACAACCAAAACCACGTTTGAAGCCGGGGCGCGTTGCTTGTCATTCATACATTGGCTCTGGGAGGTGCATGGAAGGGCATCCGGCACAAAGAGTCGTGAAGCAACATCCCTTAGTCATCTCGAAGAACATTAGCACATTTCTTTCTTTGTAATTAATACTGAGATAGGAACGAACCCAGACGGGGAAGAGGAGCTCGGGGTGTCTCTAATTCTTTTTTTTGTAAAATGTATGGGAAGTACTTAAGTTGTATAAAATAATGTTAATTTTCTATTTGTTATCTTATTAACCACATCTTGGAACCACTTGAACAAATATCAAATATATTGATCAATTTTATCTTTGAAGTTAACAGTTCTAGTTGAGAAGCTTGGACTCACACCACAATGAATTTCTGTCTAAAGAATAGTATGATGAAGAAAAGGATGACTAAAATGTTAAATTGAAAGTTATTATAATTTCTTGCACTTGAGACAAAACTTGGAGAAGTGTTTTGTATCCACCTTTTGCATCTTCGCCTGCCATTCATATCAAGAAAATGGATGTAATTCAAATAGTATATAATGGGTAATATTGATTCATCATGTTATAATATGTTCTCTGCACCTTTTTAATACATGAAAACATGTATTAAACAGATACGAACTTCTATTTGCAACTTGTTAACACATGCATAGAGATGTGTGTCATCCATTTTTCCGAAAATTCAGACCACATAGTTTTAGATAAAATCTGCAGATCGAAGGATTAAAAAATGCCAATTCAATGGATAAGTAGTATTATGATATTTAGACACAGAACCCACAATTTCATTTATACAAACTATTAACTTTCTCAAACTATTTAAACTATAAACTTATTTAAACAAGCACTAACTTTGTTCATTTGGGTTACTTTTGCTCTCACATTTATTATTATCAATAAATAATTAAACTTTATTGTCAAAAAATGAATTGCAAACTTCGTATGACGTGAGGGTTAATAATCTAGGCCAATCACCGGAAACACGCAAGGGACTGTCCCATCAATTTCAATCGAGAGCTCAAGAGCTGTGGTGGGTTTAATATTTATAGAAAGTAATACAATTTATTATTACCCGAGCACTTTTATCAATTTATTATTCGAAAATAAATCGTAGATATACTGTGCAGTACAAATTTGAGATAAAAAATAACAGAAGTATTGAATAACATTCTAGTCTAAGGAAAATCCGCTGCTGTCCGACCAGGGCTAGAGAGATAACGTATATAACTGTGCCAAGGTTGCGTACAGTTAGAAAAAAATCATTATGTACAAGAAGGATCAAAAACATGCATGAAAGAAGAAATTCAATCAGTACTATAGCAATGGCTTGACAAAGAATAAGAGAAATTAACATGACTTACATCACTTATGTAATCAGTTCATTAATAAATACTTTTTTATCATTTTGTTTAGTGTAATTATGCAAAATGGCCCTTAACTGCGTATACTGAAGCTAAAATAAGTTAATTTCTATATTTAAGTCAATTTTTATCTCTCTTCGAATGTATATATCCTCACGTTTTCTTGTGAAATATAAAATCTACACATTTAAATACTACATACAGAGATGAAGAATAGTTTAATGATGATTTAGATTTCTATCCACCCGAAATAAGTTCAATTTTCAGATGACAGTTTTATCCCTTTAATTCGGGTGTGACAACTCCTGTTTTCTTTGCATTTTTTGTGGGGTTTTACGGCTCGTCGACATCGAGGTCATTAGAGCCCTAAAAACTGGTACAGGTAGGGAAAATGCAGTTACGCACTGGGGAGAGCCAATATGACTCTCCCCGCGTGTGGGACTCGTCNGAGACAGGAATTACAACATACCAAAACATATCTCAAAACATATATCATTACATCAAAACATTACAATGAGGAAAATGAAAGATACCCTAGACCTCGCAACCTACTAGCGTCGGGATCGAAAGGAACAAGAAGTGACCAAGGAAGGTCAGGAAAGAGATAGGAAGGAGCCTCGCACAAGTAAGTGGAAGTAATGCCAGACTCAGCTGTTCGCCAAACACGTACTTACTAGATGTAAGTCCCCTGGGGGGTTTACATTTTATACCACCACAACCACCATAACAAATTATCATTTGTCCACACATCATTCACATATCACCCGCCTCGGGGAGGTGCATCAGGAAAAGCATGCCACCCCTAGAGCTTCCTCAGTCAAAGCAAAACAGGTATCATATCACCCAAGACCTGGACACGCTCGGATCCAAGTGAAGTCTTCAGTCGCCATCCTACCTCATCACGAATGTTTATTTAAAAATCCTGTTACAACTAAAACAAGTGAGTTCACTGCACCCTGTTTACGAGTGGTTTGATGAGGTAAGATGGCGGCGAGCGCAATGCTGTTGCTTCAATTTATCTCAGCGGCCAGCATTGAGACTGCCAATCTAGTACATGTGTATCTGTGATTTCACCTTCCATCTGCGAACCCTTCATGTATAAGGGAAAAAGATTCAAGGCTAATTTACAGGCATGTTATAGGCACAGGGCGTAAGGTACAGAACTCGAACTAAGGAATCTCGAGGTTCTATTTTTCGTATATCCCACTTTCGGATGCAGGGATTTCTCTCAAGGCATACAAGTCTTAGTTTATGATTATCATCCTTTTTGTCAATTTCTACTCTCCCTACCTTTAATAATAAATTAAAAATATTTTTAATAACAAGCTTTTATTCATGCTATGTACTGAAACGAATATAATAAGTTTACGTTTTTATTAAGGTAATGCAATGGCAAATGCAAACACCACCATACATATTTCAATTTAGTAGCTAATAAAAATAAACGTACTCACTATCCTCACTGCCGAAAATATTTCATATTTTATGTTGAATAATTTGTCCCCAAAAATCTTGACGCGCGATTTGTGAAGAAAAAACAGCGAGTACTTACTTGCGAGTAGTCACTCGTTGTCCTGTGAAATTAATTGGTATCTACTTTTATGAAAATTCGGGAACTAGTACCCACCCTGGTGGCGATATGAGGAACTGATGATGACAATCATGAAATCACCGGAAACGTTTCAAGAGGTAACATTCCGTTTTACTTGTGAAGGTCAGTGATTTGATCAAAATGAACAATGCGATAGCTTAGTGAATGTAAGAACAAGTATATGCCGTATCATTTTTTTTTGTTGAGAGTATCTACGTGTCACACAGTCTCAGAAGAGACTGTACACATGTGCCCTGCCATAAGCGCGAGACATTTTTCACTTCAACGTTGACACTCCGTGGGTCCATTGATAGCGCAGCGTGAGGCGAGGGGGGCGGGGGGGGAGTGTCTGTGAGGACGGTGATAGATGGGGATGCGACCTCGTCACACCATTAATATTTATTCCCTGTAGGTGGGACGTCACACTGTGGACTGCGTTGATGGAGGAAAGTGAATAGCGGAATGGTAGAGATTAAGAGGAGAGGAATTTGTTGAGGAGACTAAGAAATAGTGGTTGGATAAGTGAATTTTATAAAGACCATTATACAACTTGTAGCAGCATCAACCCTGAATTCGAACTGAATAGCAGAGTTCGGAGGATATCTCGCTTTTCGTAAAAGATGTAGTAAACACTTTTGTATTCTATCACCAAATTCGATGATTTCATTTCCGGGATAATCACCCTTACGGAAATTAGTAACGGCAAAACATCCGGTGAAATGAGACATATCAAGGGCCATTATACAAGAAATACTTAAAATTGAAACAGATCCAAAATATTTCACCCCTTAAATTTGGCCAATTAAGACATAAATTTTTACATACGTAAACAAATGTTATATCCATTATTTTTATTAAAATGTTTTCCTCATTGGCCAAATTTACGGGGTAAAGTATTTTTGGCCAGGTTTCTCCTGGAAGTAATGCTTTGTGTGTTGATGGCGAGAGCGGTGACTCGTTACGCGCCAATAGGAGCCACATCTTTAACATCCTTCCAGATAATTATCAATTCTAAATTACATGAAGGATGCTGATCGTAAGTAAATGTCCAATTGCCTTGTTTCAGATGAATACAAGAAAGTTACTCTTCTTATGATTCGTTTTATTTTATATCTATATAAATAAAAAATTATATGTTATACGTTGTTAAGCGCATCACTTGACAATGGCTGAACCGAGTTGACTATTTAAAAAAAA
>NNCF01125783.1:64992-91038 GCA_002313205.1 Laupala kohalensis | reverse complement strand
GGGGGGGGGGGGGGGGGTTGGCAACGCGTATCGTCTGCCGTTGACGTAGCAATCTGTTGCTCTGCAGGGTGCCGGCACCCTCAGACGAAACGTTCCTGTCACTCGCTATTCTTCCTTCTCGATTGTAGTGAGGTGATCGGGAAGTTATTCAGCTCGGGATGTTACTCTTTGATAGTATTACTACATCTATCTATCCATCTATGTAAACGAATGTTTGTATGTCCTTTATGCGTTCTTTCACCATTCATCCGATTGTGATGAAACTTTGGCAAGTTGGTGTGCACACACCCGCGAAGGTGTCTGACAAGAAAAACCACATTGCTGTTGAACATTGCGACGATGTTGAAAATGAGTCATAAGAAACGGCGTCAAATCCACGACCTGCCCGTATACCTACTTCTAGGGAAGGGGATGCCATGTAAAAATTATCAGATATGTCATCTGTGATGAGTTCAGAGTTTTTCGCATCCCTGAGCTGAGAGTTAAATTCTGATACACAAGAATACTATCAAACCAGGCAATATTCATGGATAACATTCTCATCGGATAGCTATGGCTGTGTGAGAAAGAATAAAGGTGCAGACATGTTACAAAATACACGTGAGCATAGCCACGGGTACTTGGCTTGTGTTTTATATTATTTTGTGGTATATGTAGTGTTTGGGTTAGTGTTGTAGAAATGTATTATTTTCAACGTTTTGAATATAAAAAACTGTTCACTCTTAAATTTATGTTTATTTATCATTGTTATTAGCTCTTATTCTGCAAGAATTTTCTTTTGAATTTTTTTCCTTGTCTTTAAAATTGTATCATTTCAACATAAACCCAAAAAATTAATTTTATATGTTTTGTCTTTCAATTTACATTGCATTTATTATTTTGAATAGCATTGCTGTTGTATTTTTTATTATTTTTACTTTCTCATTGTGCGTAGTACATACAAAGTATTTTAATCGTGAAAAAAAATTCGAAAAATATTCGAACGTCCGTCCGTCAGTCTGTCTGAAAAACGAAACGGTACAAATATATCTTGAACTATATCAAATACATCAAATATAAGAACACATATTTGACATGATTGAATTATTTGCGTGTTCGGATCACATGAGGATAGCATGATTGTGACATTTGTGAATACGTCAAATATTTTGCCAAATACAGCGAACACGTCAATACAAATGCCACAATGGTAAGTGAAGAGCCAGCATGATATCTAAGGGTGTGATTATGTTGGAGCGACCATCAGCGATACGAGCAAAGAGAAGAGTAAAACGCGGAGAAGCGAGTGGAGCTACTCCGTTTATGTTGGAGCGACGATAGGAGTCGTCATTGACACGTCTGCGCATGCGCGTGCACTAGAAATCTCTTAACTGATCGTTCAACATAACCTCACAATATTTACTTGTATTAATTTCCATTGTCACATCGCCTGTTGTGGTTTTAATCCTTTTTCTGCCCCATAACGCGACACAGATTTTATCAATTGCTCAAAATCCATCGCAGAACAAGGTCATAGAATCTCGATGCAGCAACAACAATGGTGACACTCGCTTCGATAAGAGCGAACAAAACGTACCAACGGGTTTTGGCTTATTTTATCGTTGGTCGCAGCGCCGACATAAACGCTCTCATTTGTCATCAAGTGACGGTTAGCGACGCGTTGCTCTTCTCTTCGCAAGTATCCCTGATCGTCGCTCCAACATAAACGTGCCCTTAGTCGCTCAACTGTCATGTGGGGGAGGGGAGGGGTAGATCTCTCAATTGCCCTCCCCCTACCATTCCAAATCCCCCTCGACGTCCCCTCCCTCCCTCTCTTTCGTCGAGAGGTCTCACTCCCGAGGGAGGGACAGTGAAGAGCGACTCTGTCTGTGAAATGGTGCGTCGGAACCTAATTCCGCTCCGTAATGAAGTTGTCCGTAGGAAGCTGTCCTCCTCGCTTGGGGACACTGAGGCAGGCACTCGCTCGCTTAGAAAAGCAGTAGAGATCACGCCACAAAGCAAGACCCACAGCGATTCCGTCACCAAAACGTTTGACGACGCTAGCACTCATATATGAAAACCACGACCCCATGAATAATTAGGCAAGTTTTGCCCATGCCCTGTAATTACATTTCTACTGGATACGACGTGAAGCACTCTCGACGTTAAATTTCAAGGATTTCTCGGATTTATTTATTTCTATAATTTTAGAGGGAGACCGACAGCGGTGGTCTAGTGGTAGCGTATCCGCTTTCACGATTCCGCTAAGCGGTAGAACACTGCTCGACTGAATTAGGTGAAGTTTTCAAAGTTGGTGTTTCCCTGGCCTACTCCAGACAAATGTGGGTTCAGTACCTTAAGTTCTCTGGCTACCCGACATCTCACCTTCCTACCTCTCTCTCCCACGACTAACGGATTGGTGGGAGAGCAGGAGTGTCAAACCAAAGTTATTGACAGAAGAGGTCCATGAGATACTAAATAAGAACTTTTGAGGACCGATAGTTGCGGATAAGGGTTTTCTTACTTCTTTGTAAAGAGATTTCTAGGGAGAAATAAGTAGAAAAATAAGGATGTTCCAGGGTTCGCAGTAGATTTTCAGAGGATAATGCTGTTCCCTTTCCCTTCATTCCACTTTAAAGTGGATGGGATCCACTACTAACGTTTTGCGAACGTCGTCTCACTCGTCATCAATCCGCCTTCACTTCTTTCATAATTCACCGAACACAGCGAGGTGTTTGGAAGAGTATCCAACATTCTAGTCATTCCACAGCCAAAATAGAAGGCAACATTCTTTCATCCACTTCCGACGCTAAGGTAAAAGGAAATAAAGACTACTTGAAATATATAATTTCAGACACAATGTGCATAACACATTTTGGGAATGATGAGTCATCTAAAATGGTTTGGTGTGTCGGGGCTTCTTTTTAAAGATTGCGCAAGTATATTAGCGCCACTCTCTCTTCCCGCTAGAAGCTCAAGAATGATTATTTTTAATTCAGAAATCGACGATTTATATATTGACATGGGTAATTAGAACTCTTCCATACGGATTCAAGGTGAATTTAATTTTCGTTGTAAATAAAATCTTTTACCCTTGCAACTCTCAGGGTTTCATACTGTACAAATGATCACCCGTACTGCGTACGTTATGCTGTATTGTACGTTAAAATAGGGCTGTGATATGTGAAGCACCTGAATCAGAGAGTTTTGTAATTTAGAATTGACGAAAGATTCAATTCAGTTCAAAATATAAGACTTAGAAACGAAAAAATTTTCTTGAATTTATAAGTATGTTTCCACGTTACCTAGTAAGATACGTTAAGTGTTCGAAATGTCTATGACATCCCCTAACAAATATTGATTTTCCAGGCCTTTGCATTCTTCTATATCGTTCAACTTTTAATTCACTTTCTTTACCTAATACCCCATCTCCTCTCTTGCTGTAACGCGAAGTAGATCTCAACGTACCCCTCGTTTCTTTGTGTCCAGTCAACATTCATTATAAATCAAGTTCTCCATTTCAACTGCGAGTATCTTAATCGCATCAGGAGTTAATATGACAATGAAATTAGAATCCAATTTTATCCAATTTCGAATGGGATGAAATGACTTGACGTTCCCTCGCAATGCAATTTTTGACTAGAGGCCGCTCCAATTTTCAAAGAAGGGTGGAGTTGGCGCAATTTCAATCGGTGGAGCCGGAAAGGGCCCTACCGCTAACTTTTTGCGAACGTCGTCTCACTGGAAGGCATTACTGAAAATCACTTTCCACATGCCATGATCATCAGGGAAATCATGAGCATATGACGTATCATAAAACGGACAACTGCATGATAGTAGACTGTACACCCCCACCCCACCCGTGGCAGGGACGGAAACTGTGGCAGAGAGAGCAAAGAGGAACTTAAAAAGAACCAAATATAAGGGAGAAGAAAAAATGACAGAAACTATGAGACACCAACTCAGGTAATGTCCTCGTGATGCGGAACCGGGAGGAGATTAACAAAATAAATGAAAAAAATTTAAATGTCGTTGACGGTGGCCCGAGACCCGTTCACCCAAGGCCGTATGGAACCGACAGCTATCTCGACATCTTTTCAATTGTCACTGGGTCACAAATCTCTTACAGGTGTGTTGATGACATATTGCCACGCCTATGGATTAAACTTGGACGTTAGTCAGCGCCCCGGGCAGCGCGTCCGGGTGGGCTGAGCAGAGTCTTCCGGGAATTGAAATCCCAGCTTCCAGATATTTGTGGAAGTCAAGGAAAAGCTCAAAAGGTGTCCGGAGTGTGAACTGATTGATTTACGTTGTGTGAGTGACAGAGGCAATATCTCTTCGGTGGATAGTACACAAAAAGGCACTCGAAATGAATAGTAGAGCGCTCCGCCAACTCAACTTGCGACTCGGTCAGTCAGGAATTGGAGGGTTTCATGGAGTGAAAAGGAGAGCAATTGAAGGAGAGAAGAGATTGGAATGATGAAATGTGCTTTTTTATTCCAAGTCTTGGGACTTACATTTTTTTAGGTTTCTGTTGTTACACAATCGGGGAATCTTAGGGGGAAAAAAACGAAAAATCCTTAATCGTAATGCAATCCACGTGTATATGACAAATAGTTTCTTACCACGTTCTATCATCGAGTAAAATATTAAAATCAAAGGAATTAAAATAAACAATATTTTAAGCGATTTGAAATAATCTATTCCGTTTAAAGTAAAAAAAGATTGCATAAATCACTTCAAAATCAAGTTCTTAATAGATTGTTTCAATGCAGTGCTACGTTCTTTAATATTGATGTATTTAAAGAGATTTTACATAGTGTATCTGCAAGCTATCTTATATTCTATCCACACGCAAGTCACTTCTGCGCATGCTCAGAATTTAGTGATACACTAACGCTCCTAGCGTAGTACGTTGCAACGCCTCTGTTTTCGTGTTATGTTAATGGTATGAAAGAGGTCATGGCGGATCCTGGTCTGGGTTTGAGGTTATGTTGATATCTGAGAGGTACTGTTGACTTGTGTACGCTTTGCATAGAAGTAGTTTGTATGATTTGAGTGGAAGGTACGCAATGCAAAATGCATCGATTGCTCTATTTCTTTCCATGTGCGTACGCTAAGAAGCGTGTACGTTATGCAAAAATCACTATTACGTTACAATTTCATTTTTTAATTGTCTTTCCGAGGGTACACCCGACAGCGCCCATGGAGTGAGTTAATTCACACGCTTGTAAAATCGGAACTATTCGTCCAAATTTTAATTTTTTGAAAAAGTTTTCATATTTCTTAAATGCACAAAACGAAGAACCCAACTGTAAAATTTCAGCGCGATCGAAAACGAAAGACTGATGATGAATGTGGGAGAAGAGCACAGAAAATTCTTAATGGCGAATGGTAGTACAGTCGAGTTTGTTATCATTTCACAAATATATAAATAAATTCTGATACTCAAAAGTATGAAATAAATTAACGTAAAAATTGTAAAAAAGCAACTTTTATATAAAAGTGCTGTACCGAAAAGTGAAAAATAATTGTCTGTAAAACTGAAAATGTTCCTTGATCACATACTTAATGACACGTACTTAGAAGAGACCTAAACGTAGATATTTTAAAAATGTAAAAAAAAAAAAAATTGAAAAAGCAATAAAATGACAAAAGCAATTACGTCTCATTTGCTTCTTTATTCGCCATTTGTTTACTTGTATTGCCTGATGAAATTGTTGATTATTTTTGAACGAAAATCATTTTTCCGCGGGAACCTTGGAGTGACAGACCAAACGGGCATAAAACGTCCGACAAAACTCCCGCTCTCCCCCGGCAGCTACTAGGCAGTCTGCAAACTATGGCTGGGCCTGCTAATGGGGTAGAATGGTCGCACTTTCCACGAAAACGGCTGCATCGCCCCTTCGTCGTGCTTCCTTGGTCTGCGGGGAAATACGGAGCCGGATTAGTAGATCCTTCGCTTTGAATGACATATTTTCCTCCTCTTTCACCCCCGTGCCACATTTTTCGGCTCGGCAGCTAGTGCAGGAGTTATGTTGTGCCAGTCATAACCGGCCAGAGTCACCGGTTAAGGCCCAATTTCACCAAATGTAGAATAATCGCGATTTCCTTAAACGTGATTAGGTAAATGGAATCGCGATTACATTTTATGCGTTTCACCAAGCAAAACTAATCGTCGATTAAGTTGCTCAATGTTTCTGAAGAATCTCTGGGTTGGTAGTAGTTTTACAGTGCATTATGGGTAATTTGAAGACAAATGACGGGAGGAAAACGCATCATGTTGCTCACTACCGCCACCTAAGGACACCATAGGCAGCAGCGGGCCTCCCTCGTGCCACTGAACATAACCTATAAACCGAGCTACGAGCAAACAAACAAAATGGACGCCATATTTCTCGCAGTTCTGAAGAAAATCGCGATTTGCGCTGGTAATCGAAGGGTCCCCGAACGTTTAAGCGTTAATCGCGATTTTCTCGTAAATCGAAGATGGTGGAACGCGCATTTTGATAATCACGATTTACTGCACAGAAAATCTCGTTTAAGACATTAAACGAACTTGGTGAAATTGGGCCTAAGAGGTTCTACTGTAATGATGTGTCCGTCAGAGTGTAATGGTGATTGTGAGGTGACACCACACGAACCCATGACAATCAAAAATTCAAGTTCATCGGTCTATTGGGTACAGCTTCGGCAGACGCGGCTACGTGAAATTAGCCAAAAGGGATTTCTTACGCAACTGGTTCGAACATATTTGGGTTGAAAGGAAAGTTCTCAGTTTGCTCAATTTTGCTCCGGCAATTTTTTTTCTCACCATCATTTTCTTATATTTTATTGCACAGCACTTATGAGGCCAGTATTCTAATCGGTCGAAAAATAAAATTTGTGATCTCTTCGGATTTTTACGAAGTAATTTCTCGAGAGTCCAATTCAAATGTTGGCGATGATACCCAATATCGTATGTGTATGTGTGAGTGTATGTATACATGTTAAGAATTTTGTTCCCTCGATAACTCACGAACAACCTGATGCATCGAAACTTGAAATTGAATGATTTGGAAATTGAACTTGAATGGATTGGTAATAGAAGCCTATTTCTGGACAGCTCAAACAGACTTCATTTACACACCGCACTCATCTTCCCGTTTCGTAGAATTTTGAAAAAATATATAGAAGCATTTTGATAGTCCAGTTAACTAGACGTGCAGATTGTTCAACAGCATTTCTGTTCGTCGCACATTTTTCGTGAGAAAGCGAAAATTTATTGCGCAAATATAACTTATTGCGGGTGTCGTTTTTAGTTGAGCCAGTAAGGCAATTACAAAGAGTTTAAAGAGGAAGTTATTTTATGCACAATATACTTGAAAATGCAGATTTGAATTTCAGGAGTATTCTGTGTAAGGTTGTGAGTATAAAAATATGATGATTTGCTTTGTGGAAGTGTTTTTCTGTTTTATTACAATGCAAGGTGTTTAGTGCTATGAACGTTTGGTTTTGAATTATAATTCGAAAGATGAGTAGGGCACACTCCAGATTTTTAAATTATTATTCAGTGACGAATTGGAGCGTGTTTCAACCTCCCGATTGTACTCTCTTCATACTCTTCAGCGTAATCACATATTTATTGAAGTATATTATGAAAACCAAGATCAAAGTTGATCGCCCACTGGCGCATTCGCTACACCATTTGGTACATTTCAACAAGTGGGAAATGTTTTAAGAGCAAAGGAAAAAAAACTTTACGGACTGCGATCTGTTACCTGGACGCGCATGAAACAATGGCAAAAGAAAGTCACATTACTTAAATCGTAAAGAGATTGCTAGCCTTCTCAGAATCAAAAGGTGAGGTGCATAGATTTAGTTGGAAATTATTAGTTAATAAATTTAAACATTTTTGAGTTATAATTTTATTTCTTCAAATATTCATAAAATACAGTGCCAGAAATTAGAATAAGCATATTTATTACATTCTATTAAAAATTATACTATTGAGAAATTTAAAGAAGAATTATCCATATTAAGTCCATCAAAAACGCCGAGGCTTCAAGATATTACGTTTCATGTTCTTGTTTTTCCGTTTCGGAGAAAATTTCTCTTCTTTCTGAAAACACGGAAAATCAAAACATTATTACAAATTACTTACATAGAAGTGAATAATGACATTATACACACACACACACACACACACATATATATATATATATATATATATATATATATATATATATATATATATATATATATATATATATATACACCTAGCGATACTGCTGTGGGTGTGCTTGTGAGTGATAACATGAGAAAGAATATACTGTATGGTATCTCCTTCTCTCTCGCACATGCGCTTGGAGGAGGGAAGATATTGTGCGCAAGAGTCTCAACAGTCAAAGAGTTCCCCCACCCACATCGATGTGCGAGAGAGACAGTGGTACCAAAGTTCGTTTTCCCTTTCGAACAACCGGCACATGCGATCGCTGGGTCGGTATCATATATAAGAGTGTACGATATTCATTGTTCGGTAACATCTTTTCATACAATTTCACCCTTTAAAACCTTTACTATGAAAGTAATTGCTCTACTTTTATCGAGAAAATGCAACTTTTCCGTATAGTTTCTCAGAGTGATAGAAGGTATGAATTTTCTTAGAATTTACAAGTTTGATAGAATTGACGAAAATAATGATTTTAAATTGTTCCCCGTGTTCGTGATACCAATGGATCACCAAAGTCTGTGAGGTATGAAGATGATGTATTTCTCTTCAGTACGTATTAAATGTCCATAGTTACTAATCGAAGGACCATCTGTTATCTTCATTCGACTTAAATATCTTGTTCGCTCTACGTCATATAACGCACAATCCCATAATACGTGGTCAACTAACACTTCACCATCACCACACATACTCTCTCCTGATATCACTATTTCAAACATCTCTAAATACTTGTTCGTGCCACCATGTCTTGTTAATACCTGTATCATCCTATAACTCGGTATAAACCATTTCTTGTCCTTTGATGCATATTGCACATTCTCAATAAATCTGTATTTCGACCTTTCTGCGAATTATTCCATTGTATTTGCTATGCATCAGTTTGTGCTATTTATAACATTTTGTATTGAATTATTCATGGTTTAAATAAATAAATAGTCCAATCTATAGTTTGATGAGAAAATATATATATAATCATTTTACTGCACCTCTACCAAACTTTTAATCGAAAATACAATTTATGGATGTAATAAATACTAATTGCGCTTTCAAAACGTACAATTTAAGGAAAGAATTATTACCCTTTTCCAGACATTTCCGTCATAACCTCGCGATCGAAAATTCCAATATTTCAGTANCCAGACATTTCCGTCATAACCTCGCGATCGAAAATTCCAATATTTCAGTATTTTCCATGCGCTAAATGTATGAAAATGTAAGAAGAAAAAAATCTGAAAGAACACTTTTCAAACTCGTGGAATCCATTGGTAAGCTTTCGCAAGTTTTGAGTACAGTTTTTAATGCACACAAGAATACAGTAACATATCATTACCACGATCTTGTTTTTGGTGAATGAAGAATTATAAAAGATTGCCTACCATTCGGACTTCTTACGTAGAAAACATTAAATAACATGACATTCAACGTACATATGGTATTCATTAAAAATGAATTTAAATTATTAGTAGCAAATGTTAATTTGGAAAATATTGAATAGATATTAAAGATGGGCTCTAATGACTTCGATGTTGACGAGCCCTAAAGCCCCAACAACAACAAAAAATATTAAAAAATTACATTTTTGTATATCATTAACATGCTGAAAATTCATCATATAAATTAGACATCATTAAAGTAGACTCCTTCATGCCATACGATTCACAAAAACACCGTTTTGAACTGAGTTTAGGCTATCCTTGGGTGTTAATAATGAATAGACACACTGTTTATATATGCTAACATGACAACTGCAGAACAAAAAAAAATATAAGAAAGAAATATGAGAAGAGATATAGTATACCATTTACATCATATGAGGGTATACGAGCTGTTGGGCGGTTGTCTGAATAATTACGATTTTTAAAGAATATTTTCCGAATAATCTATAGATTGAGAACAATACGTACTTGAGAAAAAACTTTTTTGTGTTTTATTAATACAACGTAGCTGGTATTTTGTTAATATTATAACACGCAGTGAACTAGTTTTATTCTTGTCTTAGGAATGTGCTGAATTGTTAAATCCGCCTCTGCCTTAGGGTCCTCGATCGGAATTCATAGGACGGTCCCTTGATCGCATCCGGATATAAATTAGTTTATTGTCCACGTGGTCATAAGCAGTTTGTAACTGCTTTTTTGGCAGTAAATTTAATTATTTATATCTAACTTGTACTCACCTTCATCAAAGATGGATCAGTTACCAACAAGAGGACAGACAGTAGCGTTTATGAGAATACTCCTGAGTCCCTGTAGTACAAGTGTGACCCCTGGACAAATGCTCTGATTGTTCAACAAAGGACACAGAACACCTTGGGTGACGAGATTGGTGAGCGAATCCACCAGGGCTCCCAGAGATAGGCATATAATACTCTGCTGAGCATTTGCTGCCATCACGACGCAAAGAAAGACGAACACCAAAGCCACTTTCATTTTGGTGAATTGGAGAGAGCTGAACCTACTATAGGATTGGCCAGGAAGGATTTATGTCCCGGTTCACGTCTGTTGGTCTTTTTATACTATTCAATTTACGTACTTTCCTATCGTTTATCTAAACTTTCCTCGAATCATATCATAAAAAAATATGAAAAATACCTGTTTATTATTTTATGAGTCCAATTTGTAGAGATATCCGTTTTAGATTATGGATGAGGATGCGGAAAACAAAATAATTGGCTTGTTAATAATTTACAACTTTCCTAATAGTGATAATGTGTAGCGTTCTGGTATATCTTAGGAAACTGACACTATTGTGACGTGAATGGGAACTCTGCCACGTGAGGTGAATCATTGTAAAATGCATTTCTAATCAGTGATACAATTATCAGTAAGTGCACAACAGGATGTAGATTGTGAAGAAGATATGAACAATGAAATTTTTTGGTTAATGATTTACTATTTTTCTTGTCAGTGATTAAATTCATGCATTTATCTATCACATATGACAAAATGACGTAAATGAGAACATGGCAATACCTGGTGAATCGTTCTTTTCTAAGTAACGAGCATGATAAAAAACCGGTGTTTATTAACTTTTCTACCATAATCCTCGTGAAAAAAAAATACTTGCCAGGAAATATTGCATGTGGAAAAATCCAACAAATCGTAATGTATTTTAGTTATCAATGATAAATTAGCTTCATGAAGGAAATTTCAATTGTACCTATATGTTCTGTGTCAGAATATGGTTCAAATTCATCACTACTGCATTTTTGTTGATTTAACCTTCATTGATACCTCTGTGGTATTTCCTGAGAGGTTTTATGAAAATGACGTGGATGGTGTGAATATGAATCTACAGAAAAATTGTTACAATTTTCTGCGTTGTTTACTAAACTCTTCAGTGTATTTCTTTCTTTACTACAAACTAACAAGAAGAATTATGCCGCAGGTGTTGGTTTAATTTGTTAGTGTTAGATTTTTTCTTTAATAACACAGCTAGAAGACATTTTTTCAATACTTTACAACAATTAGCTTGTCTTCGTGATGGGAGTCATTTAAGCTCTGCGCGTGGAGGTAGCGACGAACGTTGAAATTTTTCTCAGGAACAAAACTGCATTTTTATCTAAAATCCAAGTGACTTTTCAACTGCCTACATCAGAACTATGAATTGCATCACTCTCTTAATAAAATGCACAATGAATTTTTAACAAACTTTTTTTTTAAAGATCTGTACTATAAAGTAAAAAATAATGTTCAGTTAAATTGAAAACAAAAAGAAAAGTTGATAAAAAAACAAAAAGTGAAAAAGCTTGAGGCGTCAAGCGTCGAACTTACTAATACTGGTTTAAATTTTATGAAAAAAGCCTGAAAAGTTTTAAATTTTCTGATTTTCTATCAACTTTTTTAATAATTAATTTTACTAAACATTACTATTTAACTTTTTAGAACAAGACTTTTTAAAATAAAAGCTTCTTTCAAAAAAGTTTTGTTACATTTATTTTATTTCATGCTCTTGAGTATTGCAAACGAGTCGTGCGAGTTCCTGAATATTGTGTATACTATACTATTATCTAGACACAAGTTAAAATACGTGTTTTCTTCATTATTGTTCGTATTGTTGAATTTTAAAATAATATACAAATAAAGAAAACAATTATATATATCGGACTAGCGTAGAGTGCTGGTCTCACTTTATACACAAAGTCTCACGTTATACACAACTTATTATTTTAAGAACAAGAAACGTGGACGGAAACGCACTGGGTTCATTCGCTTATTGTATATTCGTCGCAGTAAAGTACTTTACTCTCCCCAACGTGGCCATAGTTTGTATCAGTTCTCTTGACAATCATTTATTTATTTATTGTCAGTCTAATTGGCTTAAAGTTGGTACTCCGTTGTGCTCAATGTAACAAACGTTTTTACTTCGCCATCGTCCATAACTGTAATGATATTTTTACCTCGCGTTAAGTTGGCAGTACTTTCGAATTTCTGAAATTTTAAATCTTTAGACAACCTCAGACACCCCATGCGCATCACGTGCTCTTGTGGCGCTATTCCGTTCTTTCCGCATTGTGCGTGTTTGTATGAATATTACCTTGTGTCTTAGTTTGTTGTGTTATTAACTTGTATTTCTTTACATCAAATAGTCGCTTTTGTGACTACCATTAATATTTATTCGGATATAACTTAAATTCGTAGACGTTGCTAATTTATGTTAGCCATATTGCATAGTTTTCGGCAAAATTACAAGACTTTGGATGAAACTGGAAGACAGACGGAAATTCCATTCTCTCCTGTTCATTCATAAAATACTTAAGACTAAAACCCCAACCTATCTCTATTCCTTTTTTCAATTTATTTCCGTTGGACATAATTTAAATATTCGGTCTTCTTCCAAACCAGTTCTTTTAATTCCCGGACACAAAACTCAGAAATTCTCTCGTTCTTTCTCTATCGAGGCGGCTGAACTGTGGAACAACCTACATGATAATATAACGAATATTTCAATGGAACACTCATTCTGATGGATGAATGAGTTATTCTTTCCCCTCTGATATCTTCTATCTTTTTTACTTTTTAGTTTATTTTTTATCATTTAGATAATGCTATACATATTTATTTTACCATGCAAATGTATTCACAAAGAGTTTAAGTGTAAGAGAAGACATTTCCTTAACTTCGCGTCCAAATAATGTATTATTATTATTGTTGTCGTCGTCTACTTTGACGACTGGAGGTGATTCACCGTGTGCGTGTTCTTACAACACTCGGCGATTCCTCGCGTTGCTACATCTTGGACATCCCATTCATTTCCGTTTCCAAGGAGCTTCTTTAAATTACTTACCAAGACTGCATGGTGAAGTACCCAATGCGCCAACAATGATAGTTACCACTTCTGCCTTCACACTCCACATTCGACTGATTTCAATAGATAGTCTTTTATATTTCAGTTCTTTTTCAGCCTCCTTTGCAGTAACACTCTCATCACAAGAAACAGCTACATCGATGTGCATGCAGGTCTTCATTCATCTGTCTGGCATATTGGCTGCAATTGTTCTGTCCGTGTGGATTGGTTGATCATACAAGTCCGTGTGGTTTCCAATGTTACATAAAGGGTTTGGAGTGTGGTTGTATGATTTACTGCACAATCCTGACCAATTAAGAGATTTGCATATTTGCCAATGTGGGAAGGTACAAACATCATTGTTATTATTATTTTTATTAGCTATTTTAGCAACTTGTAGTTGGATTCAGGTGAGGTGCGGGGTATACCAAGCATCCTCATGTTATAATATTAAAATCTTCTGATTATTCTACAGGTGTTACGAGTGGCTGCTTTTTGCAAAGTTAGAAATATGTTTTTTTGGGAGATGAAGCCCATTGATGCTCAGATTCAAACTGTGAGGGATGACTCCAGTGGTGAACAGGACAATAGGGACTATATATACACACTCCATATTCCATAAGCGAAGAATTTCTGTTTTCAAATCTTCATATTTTTTAAATTTTTTCATTGCAAGTAGTTTGTAGGTCGTGGGTGTTGGTTATTGCAATATCTATGATGTGTGTGATTTTCTTGAGTTTGTCTATTAGAATAATATCTGGTCTGTTGTGATGGAATGTCTTGTCGGTGAGGATTTANGACTCCAGTGGTGAACAGGACAATAGGGACTATATATACACACTCCATATTCCATAAGCGAAGAATTTCTGTTTTCAAATCTTCATATTTTTTAAATTTTTTCATTGCAAGTAGTTTGTTGGTTGTGGGTTTTTGTCACTGCAATATCTATGATGTGTGTGTTTTTCTTGAGTTTGTCTATTAGAATAATATCCAGCCTGTTGTGATGGAATGTCTTGTCGGTGAGGATTGATCTATCAAAATAATTTTTTTACCTGCAGTTCTCTGAAATGGATTTTGGGATGTACTTACAGTACGGGACAATGTCTTCTACTAGTCCATACTTCCCGCAGAGTTTCTAATAGATAATATTAGCAACCTGATTGTGTTTGTGGGTGTAATCTATCGGAGCTAATAGAGTGCATCCTCCTGTGATGTGTTGTATAGCATCTGATTTAATTTTGCATCTCCTACATTTGTCATCTGCTATGTCTGGGTCTTTCAATACAAACGTTTTATAGTTTGTTTATTTTTTTGCTAATTACTTGGTTTTGAATTGCCATGAGAAATCCCTCCGTTTACGAGAATTGATCTCCTTTTGTAAGCCAGGCGTTCGACGCAGCTTTGTCAACATGAAACTCATCTAGATCATGAGGATGTCTACCATGAAGTGGTTTAGATTTTCATTGGCTAATTCTCTGACTGATTTCAGTGTTAATTTAATTTGGTTGTGGAGAGTGGTCTGCTAAATTTAAAGGAGTACGTCAGCTGCACATATGGTCTCGTAAAAATTAGGTTCTTCCTTCCTTTGGTGAAAGAAAGCTCGGAGTTGCTTTATGTGTGAATTGTGTAGGTTCTTCAAATGGATTATGTCCCTTCCTCCTTCTTTGCGAGGCAGATTGAACCTTTGTACATTTGAGCTTCTGTGGTGTGGCCTATTCTTCGTCACGATGGTCCTGACTTTTCTCTGGAGGTTTTCTACATCGGTTAGTGTCCATAAAACTACTACAAATGAATACGTGAGGATAGGAATGGCTAATGAATCAATTGCTTGCGTTGAATTTCGACCATTTAAATCTGAATACATTAATTTCTCAACTCAGTTACTTGCTTTTTAGGCGTGTATGTTCTATGCATCTAGATTTTTATAGTCTCAGATATTTTTACAATTCATTTTCTTCAATTCCTTTAATAATTTTATTGTCATTTGTCGTATAAAGTTCTCTTTGGAAATGGCCAATATTCTGCACTTATCGGTTCCAAGTCTCATTCTAATATTCTTACTGAATGTTTCTACTAATGTAAGTAATTAAGCTTGGTTGAGGATAATGAGTATATTTTAATATCATCTATATACAATAGGTGAGTGATGTTGTGACTTTGTTGTTCTGCAGCTTTTAATTGAAAATCACATTTCGCACCATTCAGGAGATTACACAGTGGGTTTAGGGCAATGCAAAACCAAAGAGCACTGAGTGAATCTCCTTGAAATATCCCTCTTAATGTTAATTCTGCCAGTTGTTTTAATTTTGCTGCCTATTCTTAGTTTAATGGTTGCATTCCATATTTCCATTATTGCCTTCAGAAAATTAATGAGGGTTGGATTTATTTTGTACATTTCAAGAACTTGATGAAGCCAAGAGTGCGGGACTTGTCGATACTTTTTGTAATCAACATAGCTGCAGAATAAATTTCTATTTTTGACTTGGACTTGCTTCAGGATGACTGAATCTATGATAAGTTGTTCCTTACAGCCTTTGGAACCCTTCCGGCATCCCTCCTGATCCTCAGTTAAGGTTTTATTCAGCTGCATGTGTGTCCTAATTAACTTCGCTATACAGAATGTCATGATTTTGTAAAATGTTTGGAGTCACGTAATTAGTCTATATTTGGTAGGATCGATACTTTCCTCACC
This sequence comes from Laupala kohalensis, assembly GCA_002313205.1. Classification (NCBI taxonomy): domain Eukaryota; kingdom Metazoa; phylum Arthropoda; class Insecta; order Orthoptera; family Trigonidiidae; genus Laupala; species Laupala kohalensis. Next base: position 74,872 of record NNCF01125783.1, on the reverse strand, counting down.
TCTGGGCAGTAGAAATGTTGTTTCTTTCTAAAAGAAAATTTCGCATTCCTTGTCGATTCTTTACAAATTTATTCATGTAATGTAAAATCAAGGGATGGAAGCAGGTGAACTTTTTGAACCAATAATTTTGAATATTGTCACTTCCTGGACTTTTCCAATAACGTGTAATCTCACCGTTGGTTCATGGTGCATCTCTATTGTGTGTCTCACTGTTGGACCAGATCGATGATCAGATTTTTTCTACTTCTGTGAGGTTGGGATGACATTGGTCAGGAGTTTTGCTTGTGTGGTTGGTCTTCATTTTTTTCTGAATTCTTATGTAAAAGTTCCTTTCGTTCAATTAGAATAACCCGTCATTCAAATTGAACGAATTGTTATTATTGTTATTATTATAAGAGGATGCAGAGAGGCAAAACCGTTTTTCGCGAAGCCCAACCCCCCACCAATGAAGTCTGAAGCCTCTTTCGTGTTGGTGGAAGAACGACGCCTTATCAGATGCTTATCTGCCACCGCAGTGACTCACAAGGGCCGTCGCTCCCGTCACCCAATCTTTACGACCCTCCGGGAGTCCCAGCGCAGCCCTTAGCGCTTTTGAGCCTTTCGAAGGGACGAGGGATCCTCGCGAGGGACCGAATCTTTGAATGAGAGCGAACGATTCGCGCTATCAGCTCGAGCGAACCATTACTCACGATCTTGTCGTGGAGATGGTCGTTTCGAATCTTGACTCACCAGTGTAACAGTTCCTGTGAAAATTAGACTGTAGATTGTTGTGTTCTTTGTGAGGGTTTGAACCCTTGATTTCCCTGGTGGGTTTCTCTACAGTTATTTCCATATTGATCTTTCACAGAAATCTTTACATATTTAACATCGTCTTAAAAAAACATCATTTCAATGGTGAGGAAAGGTGGTTTAACCAATTTCATGTTTTCGAAGTTCGAATGTTATTTTTCTATCAATACCCATAATGTAATGTGACTTATTTTTAATACAGTACGTAATATTATAAACTCATCAGGTTTGTCCATTTTCTCTAGACTTCTGTCACCATTTAGATCTTACAACTCTCAATCACGGTCTTATAATACTATAGAATCAATTAAAATTTCTGGTAATTATATCCGTTGGGTATTTACATCAAGATAAATAAATAAATTATCACTTTTAATTTGTTTANTGACTTCCTACTGTCTCTTATACACATCTAGATGTGTATAAGAGACAGGTTCCCTAGTATCACAATATTCATCGTTCAGAAAAGGTCTTAAATAATAATTTATTTATCTGAATTAAAATTTATTTTGTTTCATGCACCTTTGTCCAAGATATGATTGTTTTGAGTGAGAGGCGATTCTTTTTATACGTTGTATGGAAAGTATTATATTTGTATACAATATTGTTCATTTACCATTTGTTTATTAACTATTACAATGAATAAAGTAATTGAACAAATTAAAAATATTTGAAAGATTAACTCAAAAGTTATTTTCAATACATGTTGAAGGTAAGTCTCGGCCCCTCCAAAAAAATTTATGAATAGGGTTTAGATATAGGGGTAAATGAAATAAAGGAATCAAGTAATACCTAAACGGCTCTTGGAGAAATTCGCATTGTCCGGCGCTGAACCAGTTCTAACCAATCTCCTTCAACCGCAATTAAAATACATGTTTTTTTACAGAGTTCGCACGAAGATAAAATTCGCTTCTTACAATACATTACTGAAATATGTTTCATTTTTTTCGTCTAAGGTACGTGAGTAGAACTAAATGTGATGGAAAGATGTTACCGAGAGGCAATCGAAGCAAAGACATTCGTAGATAACGAGGTCCGAACAAATCATGTCGTATACGTATTTTACCAGTATTCCCCAACACATTGATCAAATAACATGATATTTTTCATTGAATAAAATATGTCAATTATTTTAGTAAAACAAGAGTAGATCCGAACAAACTCTAACCGCTGCTAACATTATTCAACCTCGAAATTTTGTAGAAATCATTTGAACCAAAAATATCGAAAGATCCCGTCAACTACTTGAATCACAACCATTTCGGGTATGTAGGAATTTTTCTAAGAATTATTTAATCATTATTATTTTAATTTAATTTACTTAACGCTATAAATTTCATTTGTGTTACAGTAATTATTTTTTATTTTTTCATCATCTGTTTTCGTCCGCTCTTAGAGATTGAATTCGACTCGTCTAGGACTATTTCCGTACGGATAATACGTATGGTGTGACAGGATGTAATTGACATTTCTTCAGAAGTCTTATCCTTTATGAAAGCTCCTGGACGCTGACATAGTTCCCTGCCTTCGCTTGAGTCACATCGCCCTGCGGGAGTCGAAACCTCATTTGGGTAGGGCGCATGAATGATTCTTTGGAGACCAATCATCCCGATCACCGCGTCATACTTTATATGGCTGTCAATTTCCATATTCATGGCGATCTAATCCACCTCCTTTATGGTTGACACTCTTCAGTTCAATATGGATTCGCTGTTACTCGTATGAATGTGGGAATGAGATGAATCCTTAACGAGAGGAACTGTCATGTGTGGTTATAACTTCATGGATGAGAGATCTAAGCAAAAACCGAACTGAGAATATAAGAGGATAATATTAAATATTATATCATTCTACCTTTTACTGGATTGATCACGCACAAAAACCTAAGTTAGGACTGCTATGTGTTGGCTGCCAAGCGGACAGACAACGCATAAGTTGGCACAGCTAGCAGTCGTCCGCTATGACCGACTCAGAACAGATTTTTGTTCCTCTGTACCACAGTTTACGGCATTAGCTCTCTCATCATAAGTAGCTAATCTGCAAGATGAGAAGGAGACACATTATAGTAACTTGTGGTGGAGGACACAACCACCAAATCACTCGTTTCCAAGAGTTGATAGTGTATGCATGACTAGAGCAGGCTACCCAGAAGGTTTTATCAACTAAATGGTTTGTTTGCAGTCAGTTAAACGTGGGTTAGTTGTGTGTAACTATGTAACTCTGATGTGATTATTCCTCAGTACCTCCAGGATTGCCACATCTCAAATAAAGGGTTCAAATAATGATTGTTCTGGGAAATAAATAATGAAATTATCAAACGCAAAACAAATTATTAAATTTAATATCTTCCAATCCGCGTTAAAAGCTACAAAGTAGAAGAATTCAATGATTATAATAAAAGGTAAAATGGGTTTCTATTTCCCATCAAATGTTAATTTCTTAAAATTATTCTTTGAAAATGCTAAATACGTCAATTCATCTTGTACTTACCACGTCATTGCTCTAATCCTTTCAAAATACTCGATTAAATACCAAAACTATTTTCCTGCACACTATTATTGATTCTCATTGGCACGGTTGTGTATTGTAGCCCCATCCTCGCACGGGTTTTTCTCCGGTTTTCCTTCGGGCACTCTAGGCTCTTGTCTAGGGGCGGCTGGGTATTATAATTTTTTTTTCGAATTTAGAGTTATTTTAATGATTATGATATATAAACAATATATTCCCAGTAATCTATACCCCGATAAAATTACGTACTTGTAAGCCATTTTTTTTGTTTTATAAATTGCAAATTTGATGGTATTCTGTTGACGTTATAACATGTAGCTAACTTTTTAGAAGTGTGCTGAAATTTTCAATCCGCCGTTGCCTTAGGTCCCTTGATCGGAATTGATGGGATGGTCCCTTGCTTGCTTCCGGAGAGTAAATTAGTTTATTGTCCTCCGCGTGGACATACGCAGTTTGTAACTGCGTTTTTGACAATAAATTTATTATTATTGGTCATATTACAACAAATGATTAAATAACTTACATATTAACTATCCTGTGGAAGAATATATAAATGAAATCTACAAAACAATAAATGTAAGTAATTAAAACCTACAACTTTTAACTTCCATAAAAATATACATTTTAGAACAATATATAACAACTGAATTTAAAGTTATAAAGTATATTACACTAATATTAAAATATTAAATATAAAAACATGTGAGTATGAAATGACTACACAGTTAAAATATTTTTATAATTAATAACTACATATTTTACGACGGGAGCCCCGCATGCTCAACTCTCTTCACCTGCTCACTTTTCTTATTTCGCTTTCTGTCTTACACTTTCCCTCCTTCCCATACATTCCTACTTTCTTCCAGAGCTCGCCTAACCTTGGAAACCAATGCAGAGTTCGATGTATTTCCACAACCGAAGCAGTCATTCAAAACTCCACTCACTATTCCAGTCGTATTTTGAGCAATGAACATTTTCCGACGGCGGTTTTGGAAACAAAAAAATTGAAAGACGCCGAACGAAAAACTACACGAAAAATAAATGCAGTAAAAAAAGAAAAGAAAATCTAACCTAACTAAATTAATAAATAAACTTTATTGTCAAGAAAGCAGTTGGAAACTGCATATGACCCCTTCAAAAACTATTATCCGTTAGGACTTATTTTTTATCATAAATGACACTTTTGTTAGTAACAGTTGTCTTTTGTCAACGATGTTTTTTGTTTTTTTTCAAACTGACCCTAAATTTAGACTCAGCGTATTAGTAAAATAAATAAGCAATTATAACGCAATCTAACCAAATAAACGCAATTATAACCATCTTTCGTGGAAGTTCAGAGCAGAAAATAATTGTAACGAAGCATCAAGGTTTGAGGGGGAGAGGAGGGTGCCAAGTCATATCCTTTCTCTGACTTTTTATCAACTTCATGATTAATAATGTTGTAATAATAATAGTAAAATTTAGCATTAATTTCAACTAATAAGTCAATACCGTTTCATGGAATGTGTGTACTCTTTATATAAGGCACTCTAGAAAACTGTATCATAAGAAAAATTAATAAAAACATGTTCTAAACTTTTGTACTAGGTCTAAATATAAACAGAATTACAAAAACTATGAAGTACTTTTAAATATATCCTCCCCATCAATATAATAATTTATTGGCAATCGTTTATTGTACTTTAGTGAAATATGAGAAGACAAACTTTTTTAATTTGAACCCTGCAAAGCATTGAATATTTTAAGTAGTTAAGTTGTGAACGTCACACTTCTCAAGTGACAAAAGTAATAAAAGGCGCACTTGAGCGTTTCTTCCTACACTCATACAAACGAAGAGAGTGTGAAGAGATAAAAAAATTCAATACTCGAGGGAATAGGAGGGAATACTCCTCCCTGAGGACGAAGGGCGATGTGGGTAAAGGGGAGGGAGAGGCGCGAGGGCGTGTGATGAGACAGAGAGCTGTGAGCTGCCATGTTTAAAGTACGAGATGTGAAGTCGATTAATTGCGTTAATGCTCCTACAGCTCCTTTCACTACTTCTCTCTTTTTTCTGATCTCACCCTCCCTCAACAACTGCCAGTCACCACTCCCTCTACTTATTTGCCTTCTATGATGATTTCCCTTACTTAGGGCACTCCTCAGTCTCTTTCTCTTTTTCTCTCTTCTCTTTTTATCTTCTTTTACGATTTTCGCTCTTTTTCTTTATCTCTCTTATTCTCTTTCTTTTTCTCTTTTTCTCCTTTTCTCTCCCCTTTTTCTCATTCTGGCTTTTTCTCTCCTTTTCTCTTTCTCTTCCTCCTACTCTCTGTCTATCGCATTTCAGAAACTACCAACCCACTCTGGCTTTGCTCGTGTTTTTCTTTAAGTTGACTGGAACTCTCCTTTATCCTTTACAATACTCGAAAATTACAAATCTAAAATGTTTGATCCACGTGAAGCTCCTCACGTCGGGTGGCGCGCCAGTCAAATGCTTGTCTGGTCCTCCCGAGGCAACACGACACACTAACTTTTACGGTTTAAAGAGTTTTATTTTTTTTCTAAAACGAACAAAAAAGAGAATGCATTTAACTTGATGAGGGTTTATTTTGACTTATTACTCTCTAAAATTAAATTATTTTAACACTTCTATTTTGAAACTTTTTTTTTTAAATATTATAGGTCAATTTTTGTAGATTGACATATTCTGTAGCGGACTTTTTTGTAGAGCGCTTTGAGACGGACAATATTGCCATTCATTGACGTCGTATACCTCTAACCGTTTTAACGTATGCAAAAACCTCTCCCAGAAGATTTATTTTTCACCCGATTTCATTGTCTATTACCGTCATTTCCAAATATTGTTTTTTATTTAAGAAAATATATAAAAAAACACCCTTGCCGGAGATCGTATCTACGAATTAAAAGGTCTTTGATAATACGATTAGTGATTCTCCAGTTTTAAGAGGACAAACAGAGTCATGAAAGTGTCTTAGTTGTATAATTTATATAGATAAGAGATTATAAGGAGAAATCAAAACACAGTGCAGCTTTTCATTATTTTTTCTACTAAATAAAACATTTTTTTTACTTCATGAACAGTGAGTATCCACGACTTACGAAAATATATGTAGTCACCTCATTGACAAACAATTTATCTTTTCTAGATCTCCAGTACTTTGACCCTGCTAATGATGTGGGAGGTAGGACAACTCTTTTACAATTACAAATGTTTACGTTTCTCCTGTGATTTGTACGATGTGCGTTTTAGAAGTGCGTAAAAGAACAAAATAATGGGCTCTATTCGAAATTCAGTAAATAAGAATAGCACGAAAAAGTTAACATTCCTCCTCGCGTAAATAACGTAACATTTTTTCCGTTTTCTTTTGTAAGTAATAAAGTATGATTCTTTGCAGGTTCCTCATTATGCTACCATGTATCTAAGTTAAGTATCAGACACAAAATAAATATTCAGTATTAATTATGTGAAATTTTACGAGAAAACGAAAACAGGAAGAATAAAGTTCTAATCGTGATATTTCGTTAGAAAAACATTGCTTCGTATACAATTTTGCAATAATTAATGAATGGATCTGAACGCTTTGTCTCATTTTATAGGTTTTATGAAGACCTGTGTCTCGCACATTTATTTTTTTGTCTAGTCACTAGATAAAAACAAAGGAAATTTGCAAATTTCGCTTTTTGAGGGTTTATTGCAAAAAAATGACCACTATTACGATCCTCAAAACTTTGCCCTTCCTCGTCGATTTTTTTTCGACTTTATCAATGGGTTGATTCTCCATTGACATGTCTGGTCTAAGAGAAGCATCTTAAATTGGCATTAGATATTCATTTTTGTCGTCCCAGTCTCCCCTTCTTGCTCGAAGGCATCCTCGCCACTGTTAAGTGCTCTGTCGCAGAGGGTGCAAGTAGCGGTGCATGTGGTGAAGGAGGTGGGGTGAGGGTAGAGCGAATTTGCATCACATCCTTATGTCTGTCTGCAGTATTTACACTGCTGATTAAACCTTGGAGTAAAGGCGTTCTTCTGTTCGAGTGACAAATCGATGTGCATTTGACTTACGCTGGGACCAAGTTAGTCAAATCACTGAGATGTATAATTGTTTTCTTTTTAATTTTTCTAATTATCTTAAAACACAACAATATAAATAATAACGAAGAAAAAACATAATTTAATTTCTATCTATCAGTTAATAATATAGTACAAACAATATTCAGGAACTCGCTTGACTTGTTAGAAACGCATTAGAGCACATACAAACATGGCGGCCGAGCGCAACGGATTCGTAATTTATGCATCTTATCTCAGCTACAGTTAAACAACTTTCTCATATGTCTGGTGACGTGTAACTAAATTTGATGTGAAAAATACTATGCAAAACGTATTACAAATCAAAGTAAACTTCCATAAATTTCGTGATTTAAAAGTTGGTCTTATTTTGCAAATAAGTGTTTTCTCCATAAGACGCAATGTATTATACCATCAACTACAATTGCAATTATTTCATTTCAATGGCCGATGAAGTATGTTTTTCTAACGTTGACCCACAATAATTACATGTTACTCTGTTTATTTATTTACGCCAATTTAAGAGATTTTAGTTATTTAATTACACATACGCTAGTACTACCTTTACTGGGAATTCGCCAAGAACTGTGGGTTGCACAGAATTTCATTGTTCTCAAATCATTTCAACTTATTAGATTAAAGGATTAAATGTTTTTGGTTTCAAATTTACCTCCATATTTTATCAAGACATCAAAAAAAAAAAGTTTAACGTAATGACGTCTGTTAAAACAGTTTAAAATAGTAAAATAAAACGACACAATTCATTCAAAAAATACTGTATTTGTATTTTTTACAAATGCATGATCAGGTGAATGAAATGGATCGTTTTACTTTTACTGTGATCAATTGATAGTACTCCAGCGTCGATAGAACATTGTCCATTAATGGTGGAGGAGATATGTGCCAGAGACCTACGCTGCTCGATGATTTTACATACGTGTAACTGCCAATTAATTCTAGTATATTGTAGCTGAACTCATTATAAGGAAAGAAAGAAATTCTTACTCGCATCACTATGCAATTTAAAACGTGACTTCTTCCCTGTGTACATCTTGCACAATATCTTTATCTGTATTCGTAAAAGAGTGCATTATTTTTTCTTTAAAGTCTTCTTTAGTTTAGTGCCAAAACATTCCAGACAAATTTTACTTATCTCAATTCATATTCGGATAGTTATTGGTAGAAAGATGCAAACTGCCAGATTTGTGGACTCATAGTTATTGTAAGAGAACTATTGCGCTGTAGATCCTTATTTTCGGCCGTAATTGACTTAACTGGTGAGATAACTTGTAACATTGCTGACTGCACGTCTTTCATGTGCTTCCCTTTCTCCAATACCGGAATTTCATGGCCAGTCTGAAGTTAACTATATGATTCTTCAACCTCTACAATTTCCCAAGTTCGCAGTATTATAAGTTCCTTTACCCCTTTCACATCAAATCCATTAATGAATGGCACATTGGACCTCTCTTATGGGCCAGGGATTTAGAACTACTCCTACTTTGTGATGGTCTTGGCAACTTTTATAGTCTTCTATGGACTCTGCCCTTTTGATATGTAATTCACTATGGCTTTTTGCATCTTTCTAGTGCACTATCTTTATTTCCCAAATTTTGGCACTTCGCACCTTTGTACTGATCCATTGCTCCAATCTAGAGTTGCAATAGCCATCATTGATCATCAAAAGGAGAGTATACATCAATAAATATACCTCATCATTCGTTGTCCACGTTGTCTCTCAAGCGAATCACTGATCACAATCCTCGTATTGAGAGTTCGAAATAAAGCCCATCTCGCAACTAACGTGATGACTCGCAAATGCTCTCTACCTCTCCGTGATTCCCCTTGTACAAGTGCCTCCCCCTATTCCTCCCCTATCACTAGGCGGAATCCCTTGTTCGCGCAAGATGGATTTCCCTTCCTTCGCCGCGGGCACAAGACGTCTGTGGCGCGTCTTCGGAGTCGATGACTCAACCTCATTGGTCCCCTGTCTACTTGCACGTCTGTGCACTCAACGAATACATGGAAGTAGTACGGAGACACGACTGGAATGCGCAGTTGCCACATTGACGATAGTTGCAAATGTAATTTTTTAAATTTTGTAAATGGGAAATGTAGCTATGTGTGATAAAGTACAAGACGAATTTAACTTTTATTAAAATCAATAAAATCTTTTACAGTGTAGAAGCACTGGTGCAGGAGGTAGTNTTCATAATATCTTTTATATTCTTGCGCAGGGAATTATATAGAACGATTCCCGAATGATAAGGTCCTTTTTGGCAAAGAGTGGTTGACACACTAGGCCGATGAATATTATTACTATTGCGAATATTGTGTTCGTGAACGAGACTGTTTTGTATGAAGCAAAGGTGTCACTTCAGTAATTCGGTCTTAACAAACACGACCGTTTCATAAATATAAATGCAGGGAAGTGTTAAGATATTTAATTCCTTGAATAAAGGTTTACAAGAGTTTCGGGGGTGAGATTTACAAATTATCCGAACTATCCTCTTCTGAATT
>NNCF01125783.1:50828-64719 GCA_002313205.1 Laupala kohalensis | reverse complement strand
AATTGATGGGATGGTCCCTTGCTTGCTTCCGGAGTGTAAATTAGTTTATTGTCCTCCACGTGGTCATACGCAGTTTGTACTGTTTTTTGACAATAAATTTATTATTATTATTATTATTATAGCGCGCTATTGAAACTTATCTACATGGAGCGATAGGAGGTTGGTGGTTGAGGTTTTTGTTAGAAGGTGGGCTGGTTAGCTGAGTTTACCAACAACTTGGCTCAAGTGGAGGTGTTATTAGGAGTAGTTAATAATGCTATGAGTTAGTGATGCTAGGAGTAGAGGGAGGTGGAGGTTTTGTTGTTGTTGTTTTTTCATTTTATTTGTGTTTTTCCCCCTGTGCTGCTACTGCGTAGTAGTGACCTGGATTTACATACATTTTTCAGGTTTACACTCATTTAATTACCTCTTACAAGTTTCGTAGTGGATAGAAGAAGGAGGGTTTGCTCTTAAATAGTCACAGCTATATATACTAGGACATTAAAGTGAAAAGCAACAATTTTCATGCCCCGCCGGGAATTGAATAAAGATTAACCACGTGACAACATCGCATTTGGAGAGAACCATAACTTTACATGAACTTAAGCGGTGGGTTGATTAACCTCCCAAATACCGAGTAGACTTTTCTTATATGTAAGAATTTCTTGACGATGTTTAATTGTCATTAATTTTATTACAACTTTTTAGACATTATCCATCGTCTTGGCCTGTTTTATCATTTTCAACAGGTGTATAGCACTTGCTGGTTTCGGACGTTTTGCTTCAACGTCCGTCTTCAGGTTTCCTCCACTGGTAGCGTGGGGCTCAGTGGTTGTGTCCTGGCGTTGAGAACCAAAATACCCGGGTTCGAATACCGATGCTACCGAAAACCTGAAGACAGGCGTTGAAGCAGAACGTGTGAAATGTGATGAGTGATATACACCTTTGTGTAAACGCTACAACACATCAAGATGACGGGTAATGTCCAAATTGTGATCAAAAGGACCTTCTATTGAAGAACCGATTCCATTCTCCACCTCATAAACAGATCGTTTTGAAATTCGACTCTCATTAACTTATTCCACAAAATAGTATTATAATGCCTTTGGTTTAATGACGAGAGAGATGTCAAAAGATATGCTCTGCTGCAGGTGTCGGCAACCTTTCTTGACCGCNCCGCGGGTCAAAATCAACCAAAATGTGAGTATTAAAGAGAGGTTTGGGTCAGAGATATTTTCGTATTAAAACAGTCTTTTAGTAAATAATAAGATATTTTATTAAGAAAATAATTACAAACATAGTTGAATGAAATTTATTTATAAACGTTCTCTTCAATATCAATGGCTCCCCTGATGTTGAACTTGTGACGTCAATTTACTCAAGTCTGGTTTATAGTTAGTCGTTTTTAGACGAATACAATTATCTGAATTTTTGGTAGTTAACCTGTTCCTGTTCCTGTTCTTGCTTATTATAAATTACATTTGTGAAAATGTTTGCTCACATTTATAAGTTGAACTGAACGTGAACAAAATGGCAAATCCAATTTTTTTCAAAGATGAAAACTTCGTAGGAAGTGATGCCCAACATGTTGATATCATGAGAAGATGATTATCTTGTTTTTTTCTTCAAATCTTTCCGCAATTTCTTAAATGTATTCGTCCATAACGTTGAACTTTTAAAATCAATCATTTCTAAACTAAAATTGTCTATTTTTAGATATTGAAAATACTGCAAATTTAAAACATTTTCTTCTATTTCCTCGGGCTTTATTATAAATGTAAACATTTCTCCGTGATTCTTAAAACTTTGAAACCGACTTCCATATTCACTTTTAATGACGAAAATTCAACTTTCCAACATATTTAGATTGCTTTCATCGATATTTTCTTTTCCATCTTCCCTTTTTAACAAGGGAAAGAAATGAATTTTTTAAGTTTTTAAGTCATTTTCAAATAATATCAATTTTGAAGTAAAACTTTTCCATTTCTCATTCATTTTCAAAATTGTGTGGTTATTTCCTTGGAGTCGTGCGTTGAAATCATTATAATGGTTCATTATGTCTGTTAAGAAGAAAAGTCTTAAAAACCATTGTTTATCATTGAGTTCGAGATCATTTTCACCAATTTCATGAAGAAATATTTGTATATCATCAAAACACTCTACAAATCTATTAAGAACTTTGCCTCGACTTAACCATCGTATTTCAGAATGTAACAACAAATCTCCATATTTCGATTCAATTTCCTCCGAAAAAGCTTTAAAGCGCCTGTGTGTTAATGCTGATCGCGCTATTATCATGTTTACGATCTTAACAACCTTTTCCATCACATCCTTAAGTTGTTGCGTAGACGCCTTTGCAAATAAATGTTCTTCGTGTATGATACAATGAAACGATAAAAGTGAGCGGCCAAGTTCCTTTTTCCATTAGTTTTACAAATCCAACAGTTTTTCCTCTCATACATTTTTCCATAACACCATCAGTTGTTATGGAAAACAATTTACTTTTTAAATCCAATACTTGCCCATTTTTGAAATTTATAAACTCTAGTACTTGACGAAAAATATCAGTGCCTTTGGTCGTGCCATTCATTGAAGCAAGAACGCATAGTTCTTCATTTACATTCGAGCTATTTATTGATGCAAATCTAATAATTATTGCAAGCCTACCAATACTATTTATGTCGGTACTTTCATAAATTGCAAAGCTAATTACGTCACAAGATAACAAATCATTTTTGACCTGTTCATCAATGGCCACATCTTCCAACGCGACGCTGGACTGTTCCAGCTGGCAATGGCATTTCTTTGGTTCTCTCAATTATTTGTTTTTTATTTGCAAGAACATTAAATAAGTGTTCGGAACAATTTATGAATGCGTTTTTCAAAAACTCGCCGTCTGTAAATGATTTTCCGTTGGTACCAATACTAAGAACTGCAACAAAGCTGGCAGATGTAGCGTGATTGTTGCTGGTAACAAAAGAATTTATTATTTTCCAAAATTGAATACATGTTTAGCAATGTATTCAGATTTATCTTCATTTGCCATTTCACTCACATCTTTATGTTTTGAATAAAAGTGTTGCTCAATATTGTAAGTCCTCGCGGTAATTGTATCTGTACGTAAAGTACATATCAATTTGTCATCATTTTCGATACTCCCGTACTTTTCTGTCCACACATCTTGAAATAATCTCTTTTTTTGCTTTTTGTTTGTTCATGGTATTTTTAAAAAAATAATAATATTTATTTCACTAGGTAATAATTATGTAGCTGCGTAACTATAATTGCGTCATTATTCTTGTGCTACTGAACATGTGCTATAACTGAGAGAACGACACGCGCGTCCAATAATGGTAAAATTTGTTCGAACAATGTCGCTATATTCCGCTTACTATCATTACTGCAACTTTGTAATCGACTTGGATCTTATATACATAAACATTTATGTGAATAAGATCCATGGTAATCGAACTAAAATGTTGTTCTTAGTATCTATTTTCAATTTTTTTTATTCTCAAAATGTTTGTTTTATAATTTATTTTTATATATTGTAGTTTATTTTCGGAACTAAAGTGGGTCACTTGAAATTATCAAATGGGTCACTCGGTGACCCTCGGGTCATAGATTGCCGACTCCTGCTCTACTGTGTGACCATGGAAAGAGAAAGCAAGAATACACGCGGTCACAAGGCGGTTTCTATTAACAATCACAACAAAAGCCCGTAGCTTACATGTTAGTGATTATTTTAAAATTTAAATGACAGAAAAATTTCATAACTTGGGATATTTAGAGAGAGTGTACTAAGATTTTGCAGGAAATATGATTTTTGCTTGTTATTTTTTTCTTTCCACTATATTTCTCGGAACGACAGTTTTACATCCGGACATTTTCCTAATATTACCACTTCACACATATATGTTATAAAACTAACAAAAATATTTTTTGTTAAAAAGTAAAATATTTTTATTTTACATTCAGTGTTTCACTAAACGGGATGTGGCAAATAAAACCGATGATTTGGTAAAGGGATGAAATACTATTAAATCGAAGTGACTTGAAAACTTCAACAATTATTACAAGTTTTTTTAAGGATATTTCTTACATGTTTAATCGAAAAATATTTCATTCTCCATTACTTCTAAATCTTGATCTTCTTTTTCTAGGTTTTTGCTCACTGCGTGTATCAAAGTCTTTTTCTTTCTCTCCTACTCATACATATGATGCAACCACTTTCCTTTTCTTCGACGCGACTCCCATAAATCTCCTTCATTTGTACTAACAATATACTTATATCATTCATATTTATTGACAAATATTAATGATATTATTTCGATGTCTGCAAATTAATATTATGTTAATGTGACTTTAGTTTTTAGCAACAATGTATAGTTTAATTTAAAAAATCACTACATGTCACGTTTTATAATGTCATTTACGAAAGATATTAAAACCATTTCTTAAATTCACTATTTAAGTGTTTACAATACGTTAAGTAATTAGTATTCTAAATTGTGGCATGCAGTGAATTTTATCTTTCTATAATAAAACTAAGGCAACTTGTTAATATTAGTGACAATTAGTCCAATTACATCCTTTTTTATCGTTTTGATGCGTGATATTTGTCGCGACATCTTCATCCCTTCCCCTCTCAGTGTAGCCGTCTGTTTCGTATGTTACAATTCTCCCTTCCCTCAGCATCGCTCAGAGCACCCTCCCCTTCGTAATGCCTCCAGGGAGATGTGATGCAGGGGCGGTGTAGGAGGGGGGGGTGAGGGTGCAACGCGAGCACACCCCGAGGGATGCCGCCAACTGCAGATAAGAGCTGTGCATTGCACTCGCCCGCTGCAATTGCTAGAGAATGCCTCTCGCTAGCCAACCCCTCTTCATACGCCCTACGACCGGAGTCTGGTTTGACTGAAGCCGTTACTTGTTACTTTTTCCATCCGACGTGCGTTCATGGAAGAATAATTGTAGTCCTTCGACGTAGTGTTTGTTGCTACAGAAGAACACCTTTAAACCGGCCTCGGATTAACCGGCCTATTCCGTGGAACAATTCCTTTTCTCTCTTTCAGCGCATAATAGCTGGTAGGTAGTGGCTCAAACATTGAATGTTTGACGAGCCTTTGCTGGAAAGTGCCTGGAAACTCAAATGGGGTGACGCGATGTTTGGTGTGAAATGCGTTCGTGTTGTGGCGGTCAGAACGAAAAGGGGGAGACAGTTCCCCAGTTTGATTCTCATCTTGCTTTTGAGTCTATTTATCTGTCAATTAATATGTACATTCGTGTTTTTTATGGATCAATTTTTTCGTGTTCTTTTATGCATCTATGTTCATACAGTACAATAGAATGAGTTGCAATGACGTCTCTTACTTGTTTATTCGTGATAACCAGATGAAATTGTAGGCTCTTTTTGAACGGAAATCTGTTTTACACGGGAACTTCGAATTTATCGGCCAAACTGATGGTGTCGGTCCCCACCAAACAGATTCAGAGGGATTCTACTGTATATTAATTACTATAGAATTTTGCTCGGTGTGAAGGAGAAACAAACATACCTTTGTCAGTCGATGTAATTTGAAATTACCTCTTGAATTAAAATACATCCCCATCCACGAATCTTTATATCAATTTGTATGATATTAAGCGCACATGGAGCTCATTATTTGAGCTGACTAAAAACCGAGCTTGCTCAATTTTGGTCACTTGGAAGACAAAGTACTCGAAGGAGGAAAGGATCGGAAATAAGATAAAGAGTCACAGTAAAATTCCAAGAAGGGAATAAATACATTTCACAAACGAATTAAGATATCAGTACAGTGTTTATACGTAAGCTTACAATTATTTATCCCGGACAATTATAACGAAAGGTAAGCGGAAACACTACAACTAAAATTTCCATGTAAAGCAGGACGTAATAAGTCAGTGTTTAATATCGAACCCGGCACATTCGCTTTTATATCGGATTGTAAAATCTGTTAATATCCGTTCACAGTAGTTTACACTAGAACATTTAAAGGTACGTTTCCTATTGTTTCATCTTTTCCTTTCTGGGATAACATACGTTTCTTAGAATAGAATAGAATATTTATTGGGTTTGGCTCAGACCATGAGGTTTGCTCTTCTGCCAAACAATGTACAGAAAATGCACATACAAAAGAAAAAAGACAAATTACAGTAATAATTAAAATTACAATAATAGTTCAAATTTAAAATAACTAATAACGTACAAAATTAATTAGCATTACAATAATAATTGAATTTACAAATATAATTGAAATCATTATAATATTTAAAATAATTAATAAACTAAAAATTAATTAAAATTACCATAATAATTGAAATTAAAATAATCAATAAACTACAAAATAATTAGAATTTAGATAATTAAATTACAATAGTAATTGAAATTGAACATAATAAATAAAACCTCAAATAATTAGAATTACATGAAAGTTGAAATAACAATCAAAGTTTCTAGATTAATTGTGTCTTGACAAATTGACAACTCTAAACTATGCATTGTATAAAACATAGCCGTTGGGAATTGTGCGTGAGCCACGTGACACTCCATCGTACATTATCATAACTGTTCTATTCATAACCGTTTATATTGTTAATGCGAAACAGGGTGAAGCGTTCCTATGCCTAGCAGACGAAGGAACGTAATCTAGTTAAATAATAATAATAATTTATTAGTCTGCTAGTGAGCTATGCTCGGTGGCAGATAGAAAAGAATACACACGTAATAAAATAATACGAAGTTAAAAAAACAATCATCGATGTCTTTAAAATACACACACAAACGGAATAAAATGCTTGGAAAATTATTATACATGGTTACAACGTGAAAGAAATTAGGTTTAAGAAATTAATTATCTACACGAGGCTCATATGTGCGTATATTCACAAACGTACACAAACACATTTTCGCTTACAAACATCTACAGAAACACACTCATACGTAGAAACACGCTCAATATTCACACATATATCATTACTCCTTCTATACTCTTAGCGTAAAGTAATTACTATAACATAAATAAAAGAAATTAATAACTATAAAAAATAAACCAAAACAGGGTTGCTGAGAACAATCATGTAAACTTCACTACATTTCACTATTACCCACTCTGAGCATTTTCCATACCCTTGGACTCCAACCACCTCACTACTCTTCACAGACTCGTATGATCCTATTTCGACGAAGCAAGAAGACGGTTGCGGAAACATTTTACTCGTCTTCCTCAATAAAAGTAGATGTTCATATTATCGTACAGAACTTTAGTTTAATTTAAGGTTAGATAGTCTTTTATATTCCAAGTTTTTGGCCTAATATCACATTGTGATGGGACGCCGTGCAGACCGACGATGTTCCAACGACTGTCCTATGCTTGCAGGCGATTGTCACGTTCAATGCAAGAGTTCGTGATGATGCCACTCGACAGCGCTGCAGATGGTGGCGGAGCGTCCGAATAACCATTTCAAAACGCGCACATTGCTAGGGACGGGCCACTATCACAAAATTTCTACTCGTCACGTCCAAGTTAGAAGGTCAATGGCACTCTTTGCGCGTAGAATCTAGATGCATATAAATGAAAATGAGGTTAAAGGTCTCACATTTCTCTTCAACAATTTTAAATAAAGAGTGGGAAAACAATTTTATTATATTCTGAATAAAAAGGAAATAAAATGTGGTAGGTTGAAATTGAGTAGATTTTCTATTGTCAACTCATTCGGTGTAACACTCTATGAAAACATTATGTATCTTCTGTTGTAATTCTATTTACGAAAAATCATAATCATGGTAGATCTTCTCGGGTCTCTAGTACTTAACTTCATGTGGAGAATGCTGTGGTTGGTTCTCTTCTTGCACCTTATTCACCACGTTCTATGAGGATTATGCCAATTTGTTTACTATACTGCCTCCTATATACCTACAAAATAATTGCCAATGGAGGCACACGAAAGTTTGTTTTTATTGAAAAACAAAATAAAACAAACACGCGTGATGACAAGTACATGTGATCCCTGCTTGTTTGTGTTAAAGACACTGGCTCAATATACAAAAAAAGTTCAGGTTTTATCCGGAGATCCGAAACTCAATAAATTTTTTTATAAATAAATATATCTAAATCGATAACCAAACTTCAACATCTGAGTGGAACGTTTTCGTTAATTGTACCTTCAAGAAAAGAGTGTCTAAGATTTTTCTTCAAAGATATCTAGCATTTCTAATAAGCAAGGTTTTAAAAAATGAATCATTGGCAGCATTAGATTGCCAATTCTTGAAACACTTCGATTACATTATATATTAACTGGGAATTTTTTTTTCTTGTGTTAGAATGAAAAAAATATTTTTAAAATTTTCTTGTGCAAAAAGAAAAAAGCTGAAGTTACTAATTGAATATACACACGTTTTGTATTTTTTAACTCCCTGGGACACCCTCTAAACCATGGTAAAATGATTTCATGGACACAACCCGCAACTTTATCCTCCTCTGGTGCAACGCGTAACCCGTTTCAGCGGCTACTTAACCGGAAAGGCTTATCTCCTTCACACGACTGGAGGCCAAGTTCGATCCGCGAGGGCCCCTGAATGTTGTCTGCAGCGTTCGGGTCACTGCTTCGACTTCGGGTCTTCACACTTCGTTGTGCGTTTCCCTTTTCAACTCCAACTCCCCTTCCAACTCACAACTGCTCTATCAACAAGCAATCCCACTCTCATATGCACTTTATGGTCACTGCGACTACCATCAAAATTAGTTTGCAGCGCAGTATTCTAAATTTGTTTAGCTGTTTATTCAATTCTGTTAATCAGTTAACAAATTTTAAGTATGTTTATAATTTTTTATACACATAATGTGATTTCTCAACAATTTGTACAAATTTGTGGTATTTTGTTGATATAACACTTAGCATACTATTTTAATTCGTATCTAAGAAGTGTGTTGAAATGTTAAATCCGCGTCTGCCCGGACAGTATATTATTTCATTGTCCTCCACGTGGTCATACGCAGCTTTGTTGACAAAAAAAATAATTTATTATTAAAATTATTTTTATTATCATTATTAAAATTTTGGAAGGAGACCGAACCCCCTGAAATCTCCCCGGATGGATATTTTAAATCAGTTGCTGTGTCAGCCATATGCCGCATTACGGAAAACGCATATTTCGAAAATATTAAACATAAACAAAATAGAGAAAAAATGTCAATTTTTGATAATTTTGTTTTTAAAATGCCCAAACCTTTATACAAAATATGTCATGTAAATATTCAAAATTATAAACTATTTAGAAAGAAAATCATATTTTCATACATACAACATATCATAGTCACAAAACCGGTACCTCCTAAAAAAATATCACCGATTTCAAATTATATTTTTTGTCTTTAAATTCGGAAAAAGAGAAATGAATAGTTTTTCTGACTGAACGGATTTGTATCACATATCAATTTTTTGACTTTGTGAAATAGTTTCCCTCGCTGTCAAGATTATTACGGGGCCAAGAGACTCCAGAAATAGACATACACATGTGCTGCTGTGAACAAGAGTTGTGTTAGTCAATATAATATAATAATATATGGAAATAAAATTATTACTATTATCACTTTTACAAAAGAACATACAGTTTAAACTTCTAGGAATACTGACCAATATCCAGCAGTAGGTCAGTTACACGAATAAAATATAATTGTATCGCAACAAAAAAATAATGAGTCCGTTTCACCAGTAAATTACTTTGCAGTCAACACGCCGCTATCTGTGGCGTCTGCATGGAAATTTACTTTAATCTGTTAGGCTAATTATCAAAACCATAATTTCTTGAATAATACACCGATAAAGAGTAACTACAAAACACATTTCAATTAATGTATTTAGGAAGAACATTAATTTTTAATCTGAGAAAAGCAAACAAACAAAATCTTACTTCTATTCAACTTATGTGTATATATGAAATGAGATATAAACGTGCTTACATTCGCTTATATTTTTTACAAAAGAACTTGTATTAAGTGTATTAATTTAAGAAGTTACATTTTTCTAATAAGTTGGAAAAGAAAAATTCAAAATAAGTTTCGGAATATTTTAATATCATTTACACATTTCCTCATATATTCTATCGCTAGTATTCGTCACTGCCGTCCCATCTTTGAAGTGGCCTCCTTGTTTTCGTTGAAGCTCAGTTGTGAACCCCGCGATAGTGCTCCCGAGACAGCAGTGAAACCTCCGGGGTAGGGTTTTCAGAATTTGCGAGGATCCAAGGATACAGAGCTGAGGTTTACAACTGTGTTTACAACATACCACTCAGGAAAACAGTTTTCATCACCCGGAAGCGAACGAACAGTGCATATATGTGACTGGAGGAAAGCCCCAAGAAGATTTATGCCAACATTGTTACCAAAATATTTATAAATTTTAAATAAATTTCTGGATAATAAAGCAGTTATATAAGTGACCACGTGTAGGATAATAAAGTAATTTACACTCCGGAAGTAAGCAAGCGACCATCCCATAAATTCCCATCAAGAGTCCTAAGACCGAAGCGGATTGAAAATTTCAGCAAACTCGTAAGACAAGAAAAAAAGTCGTTCGTATTATAATATCAACAGGATACCAACAAATTTGTATTTAATGAATAAAAAAAAGTTCACAAATACGTATTGTATAAATTTTTTGTGTTAAATTACAAACATATTGACATTCTATTAGTATTATAACTCGCAGCTAACTTTTTATCTTATCTAGGAATTTTTGCTTAAATTTTTGAATCCGCCTCTGCTTAGAGCCCTTGATCGGAATTGATGGGATGGTCCCTTGCTTGCTTCCGGAGAGTAAATTAGTTTATTGTCCTCCACGTGGTCATACGCAGTTTGTACTGCTTTTTTGACAATAAAATTTATTTATTTAACTAGGATCAAATTATTTTACATATTTCTCACTCATACATATTTCTGCGTTAACATGTAACACTGTTTCAAATCGCCGCACCTGTGGCTAAGGGACTAGCTTGCTCGCTCGTCATCTAGACACATCGGGAAAAAATTTGTATTTGAAAATATTTAAAGTCCCACTAAGTATGTAGCTGTGAAGATTGATTAGCAAACACTCCTCCTTCTCTCCTAGTCTTATTAACTCTATTATTAACTACGTCTACTAACACCACGTGGTCCAAGTTGTTGGTAAACCCAGCTAACCGACTCTCCTATTAAGAATAACCCTACCACACATCTCCTACCTCCTATCGCTCCACGTAGGTAAGCTTCAATAGCAGTCTACATTTCTCATTTACAAATACAACAATAAAAAAAATGTTTTTGAGAATCTGTAACTTGCATTAGATGTTCTTAGAAAGTCATCGGGTTGTTGTAATATGAAAGTTTCAGTTTTCATTTGCGTATAGCCATTATTTATGTACTTCTATCATCAAATATTCAATAAAATACACAAAACATGTTTAAAGAACTCATCAATCTCTTTTAACAAATTCCTCATTAAACTGTTAATGAGAGGATTATTCGCGTAGGTTCAACTACAACGGACCCCTCTTAACGGGTTTGGCCACTTAATTCGAGGTTCACATGGAAAATCGATTTTCTTCCTAAAAGAACCGAAGATTTCATCAGGTTATCGTGAATAAAGAAACTAATGAGGCGTCATTACAACTCATTTTATGGCACTGAATATACATAAACGAACACGAAAAAATTAAATGAGACTACGTGGGAGAGTCTGCGTGGAAATGAGTGAACACTAGGCTCCACCAACCGAACTACATTAGTCGTGGCGACCACAAGCGTAAAATAAAATGAAGGAAACAGAAAACAGATATTGGTGAATACTTCTTTGTCAATAGAACCATTGTAGACTGGAATAACGTACCTGCAACAACACTTACGAACTTGTTTCCGCAACCGTCTTCTTGCTTCTTCCAAATAGGAGCACATGTGAAGTCCAGAGTGAATAGAATTGCAGTGTAGTGAAGTTATGAGAAGTGTCCGTGACTGTTCACAGCAATCCTGTTTCGACGTTATTTTTATAGTTATTAATTTCTTTTAATTATATCATAGCAATTATTTTTACATTAAGGTTATAGGAGGAGTAACGGTATATGTGTGTGTATTGAACAGTGCTTGTACGTATGAGTGTGTGTCTGTATCTGTTTGTAAATGAAAATGTGTTTCTGTACGTATGTGAATATACATACATGTGACCCTAATTTTTTTTAAATTTCTTAGATGTATTATCTTTCTCGCTTATTGTGTACTAATTTTCTAAACATTTTATTCTGTGTGTATTTTATAGATATTTGGGCGTAGATTTTTTTTTTTTAATTTCACATTTTATCGTATTATGTATATTCTTATTATGTCTATTACGTTTTCCATCTGCGTCCGAGCATTACAGATTAATAAATTATTATTATTATTAAACGAACTCGTCTAACGTTGCGTTACCCCGATTTACTTTCCACCAAAGACCCGTCGAACTACCTTTGTTTGAGTCTCTTTCTGTCAGCAATAGTACACTGAAAGACAGGGAAAAATAACTTTTCCACGAGATAGGGCGGTTAATCTGAGGCCGGTTAACATGGGTTCTACTGTAGTATTTAACTATCTTCCTAGCAAAAATCAATGTCTAATTCAGATGAAAATGTTTAATCTGAAGAGGATCGCGTGCTATTAATAATCTATTTGTTGACACACTTCACTCGTCCTTCTTTACAGGCTCATCATTTTTATTCTTTATTTTTCATAACTTCTCTTTTTATAAATATTTTTTTTATTTTAAGGGACTGTGTACATACATTCAGGTACGTTTTTGAAAATGCTTTTAGATCAGTGAAATTAATTCAGCCGAAGAGACATGCTGGGTCGAAAAGTAGAATAGTTTATGTATGATATTTTTACACTGTGGTGTGCAGGGTTAGTATTTTTAGATGCAAAATTCGTACGAAAAAAAGGGAGAGAAAAGGTGCTAAAAGAAGTCGAAAAAGGGACAATAAGTTGCTGTTTCAGTCATTTAATGCGGGTAATCTTGTAGCTCCTAGTCTGATTCATTGTTACAAACAAGTACTTCAAATAATTACCCCTCAGGAGAAGAAGGAAAAAAAGTAAATATACCCCATTCTTTTTTTATTTTCGATTGTTTTTCAAATTGTTTAATAGCTGCAGACAGATGCGCACGTTTACTGAAACTAGATAAGTTTACGATTCGCATGTTCACTGCAAGACGAGAAAACATAAATATAAACTTCAACATCATCAGTCAGGTGAAAGTTTTCCCGGNATATCACACCTGCGGTCAGACAGGAGGCCCCGGGTTCGAGCCCCGGCCCAATTTTCACCTGGCTGTTGACATTGCAAACACTCCTCCACGAGTAGGTACTCGGAAGTTGTGAGTTAAAATAAAAATAAACTATTTGATATAGATTCGACTTATAAACAATGAATAAACCCACGAATTGTATCACTTATAAACGATAAACTCTAGAAGATTATTAAAAAGCTATAAGGAAGGGAAAAAAGGGTGTTATAGACATGGGACAATAGGGATAAAGGTCAAAAAAATGTGCTAAAAAATTCCATCCTTCTCATTTAGAGACCAAATTTTACACTGTATTATGTTTTCGAAGAGCTTTAATGTGCGCACCGAAATATCCAAACCGTGATGTGATCTTTTTAATAAAACTGCTTTTAATACATCTTTCAGTCCGAATTTCACAAAGTGAGTTTTAGCTAATATAATTTATTCAGAACATCTGTTCCATGAAAGTAGCGATTTTATAGACTTTTCACTCTCCGTTGAACCATTACAATATTTTGATTAATTTGCAACAAAATAATATTACTATTGTCACAACAGTTGTTTTGATACACGTAGCACTTCGTAAACTTTATATGCTAACAAA
>NNCF01125783.1:0-39517 GCA_002313205.1 Laupala kohalensis | reverse complement strand
ATATTATATATAAATATATTATTATGAATATTATATATAAATATATTATTATGAATATTATATATAAATATATTATTATGAATATTATATATAATTATTTATTTCCTTAGATTATACTAAACAAGAAATAAAAGTATAATAATACCCAAGTTTGCTACAACTACAAGTATTAAAAACAGTTATTTAATAGCTATTAGATTGTTTAATTCATTGCAAATAATCTACAAAAATATTTTATTAGAGAGTAACTATAAAGAAGAAATTAAAGAAATGTATTAGGACCAATGTTTTGATATTTGTATGTATTATTTGTGTTTTTTTGTTACTAGTTTAAATTCGTTTAATTATTAAAACACCGCTTTTGTCTGTTAAAACTAGCTACAAGCCTTCAGCGATACAATAGTTAATTATTACATGAGTAACAATAAAGGATTAATGTTAGTTGGTGTGACTTTCCTTTTCAGTAAGTAAGTTCTAGTTTGTAAGTTTTTTGCACCAGACATACGTACAGGTAATTAATTTACCTGTGTAGGATTTTACTTTGTAAAATTTTCTGGTTTAATGAATAAATAAATAAATAAGTAAATAAATAAATAAAATATAATGGTCGTTAGCTGTAGTAGAATCTGATGAGTGATTGTCGAGTTTTAAGAGAACAAACAGGTTTGCAGACAGACATACAAGTGACATAGTTATATTATTATTAAAGATCGGACGAATATTGTAGTGATAATTGCTTAGCTTGTGGCGTTATTTTCAAAGCACACGAGTGGAATAGATACCTTTCACTTCTGTGTTTTCAGAATATTGCGAAAGACTTTGAGGAAGCTCGTGTGTTGAAAGAAGTTTTGCAATATTTGTTTCGTGATACGTTGTTGAAAGGATGACTCGTATGCCACACGTATTATGAAGATCCTGCAAATGTCACGAGGAATCACTTATAAACAGTTTATTGTTCCCACGCAAGTATTCCTGGGAAATATTTGTATTAAACTACTCAATATAATAGGAATTTATGTCAGGTGAGAAAAAATACATTTATCATCTCGAAACAAATAAGCAGTACGTTTGGTTGGAGGAATTACTGAAAAATAATTATGTACTTGTTATGTATATGTTATGTTACGTACACGTATTATGTTGCCTGATTATTAGCTAGATTACTTTAAAATATTTTATGAAAATGGCAGTAAATTAACATGTCACTTTTTTCCCTCTACTTCTCGCGTAGCTTTATTTTCCATGATATATTCCGTATTCATCGCATTAGTGTGATGGATTTTTTTATTATTGCTGGTCGTAAATGTTTGTTTGAAGATCATGATGTGTTTTGTGTTTGTATTTGGTTGAGATACAATTGCTTCTAGTGTTCGCAGTTTGTTTCCCTTCCACCACGTTTTTGTTTTTTCAAGAATTTTTATTTATTTATTTATTAATTTATTTATTTACAGCACAAATGTTGCATAAGGAATTAATGTTACATTAAATATAGCGAAGAGAAAATCTATCCAAATGAGATCGTATAATGTTGAAAAAAAGAGGTCTTTAATATCTTTAAGACATACAACCCTCTTCTATGATCCCTCTACTGATATCAATGTGGATTCATTATTTCGCAAAACCTGATGCTTTTTAAAAAAGTTGCTGAGGGTGGAATTTTTCTGTCGAGATACCAACAAACAGCTTTGTTTTATGCACCGGTACTTTATTCATCAAACGCAGTGAACTCGTGCGAAATTTCCGTGAAGTGTCGAAATTAAACGCTTAGGTGACCCTTAGATAAGTTGAGCTAGAATATTTTATTCGATGGAGTGGGCTCTGAACTATTCAACGTGGACTCTAGGCAACAATTAGATTTTAACAGTTTTAAGTATATTTTATTAATTAGCTGCACAAACATTTTGACCATCAATATGAAAAATTATGTGATTATTGACATTTGTGGCGAATATTATCGTTGAAATACAAATAAAAAATTTATAGTCACAAAAGAAGTTACAAACTGCGTATGATCTCGTGGAGGACAATAATCTAATTTGTGTACATCCACCGTATGCACATCACACACGTCATACACAATAGTGCAACATTGGAGAGATGTGGAAAAGATCTAGAAACAAACATAAGAAATCTAAATACATTGCTCCACACTGCAGTTTTACCTTGACTGGCGCATTTGGTTATATATAGGATGTATTTATAAATTTGAAAAGTATGATCTTACGAAATATATACACGAAACCAAGGGGTTATATCCTCCATAAGGATGAGCACATAGTGCCCCGATGCGGTTAGTGCAAACTATTGAGTGTGTGTTCTAGGTTTGATTTATGCATATTCTCGGCAAGGACGCTTTGTTTTCGAGATATTAGAAAAACAAGTCCTGATTCTTTAATTTTCGTCAATATGCATTATTGTAACACACTGGCTGAATACCCGCGACTTTGCACACGTGAATTTTGTAAAATCTCTAATTTTATTCCTTCTCACTATAGTATCCAATTAAAATTTTATTCATTAATGGTATTGGTGCTTATTAATCCCTTATTTTCACTGATGCAATTGAGAAAAAGTTTTTTTTAGAAAATACCAATTTCCCATTTCACCCACCTAGAGGTGAATTTTCGTAAAGTCCTTTCTTACCTGACTTTTTCGATAGTATTTCGTGTCACACCCTTCCCAAGCCTCACCTTTCAAAGTGTCGTGCATAATATAGGAACATAATGTCATTGGAAATACGATTATTCATCTCAGAATAAACAATAACCAGGGACTCGACCCTAATAACGGAATTTTTACGTTAAACGTTCTTCATCAGTGCGATTTGATCTCCTTTGACGTTTTGTGATTGCTTGTCGAGTACTGCGGTCAATGCTCGAACGTGAGCGAGGCATTACAGATGATTAAATAATGTGGTACTGCGATACCGTGGATACAGTGTAACAATGTGATCTCAACTTAAAGGCATTGGTAGTTTAAAAATCTCATCAACCCTAATACATTTCCAGGGGTAAAATTCATTTTTTTTACTATTGACAAGTGTGTTATCTATATAATAAGCAAATAAAAACACTTTCGTATTCGAATGCAATGTTGTGTTAAAATTTCAAGTCAATCGACCGACTAATTTCCGAGTTTTGCGAAGAAAACATACTCAGGCTGAATTTTTATATATAAGATGTTACTTGTGATTTAGAAGAATAGTAGTACAAAAATCAGAACATTCACGCGATCAGTTCTCTGGGAAGGCGGAAGGTAAAACTTGACAAATTATCAGAGTGAATCATCTTAAGTATTACGGGTGTCTCAATAGGGGGTTGTCTTACTAAGTGTTGTTACTAAACCTTTGATGGCAATTGCTAAGTTCATGACTTTGTAAGTCACGGAACATTAAGCTCAAAGAATCGATAAAAAAACCCCAAAGAAATGAACTTCGATTTCCCTTTAACGATCCTTTATTGTGCATGTGTAACTCGGGAGGTCATTGAAGTCAAAACGTAGAAGAAGAATACTTTCATTCATATTGACTCAAATAAGCTTTTTTATTGAAAAGACGACCACAAGCATAGATCGTCCGTAGCGTGAATCACACCGTGGGAAGCGATGTCGTGTCGTGTGCTGCCGATGACGGGACCGATAGCCACTAAATGGTGCTCTCCCGTACGGCGTCACTTCGACGGATCCGTGGATCCCTTCAATGGGGTGGAACGCATTACCCATCGCGACGCGGGGAGAATACGTACGATTGAAATCGCCTGGTTGGTGCTCTCTTTAGTGAAACAAAAAATATACGACACAATGAGATAATGTCCAACTTCCGTTTCTCAGACGTGGAATACTAAATAAGTGTGCCGCAAACATTTTCTGTGAACAAAACATCAAACTTTGAAGATAAAATGATAAACTATATTGTCAAAAAAGCAGNTCTCTTTAGTGAAACATAAAAAATATACGACACAATGAGATAATGTCCAACTTCCGTTTCTCAGATGTGGAATACTAAATAAGTGTGCCGCAAACATTTTCTGAGAACAAAACATCAAACTTTGAAGATAAAATGATAAACTATATTGTCAAAAAAGCAGTTACAAACTGCGTATGACCACGTGCAGGACAATAAACTAATTTACTCACCGGAAGTAAACAAGGGACCATCCCATCAATTCCGATCAAGGACCGTAAGGCAGAGGTGGAATTAACATTTCAACATACTCCTAACGAAAAAAATTGTCCGGCACGCGTTAAAGTATTAACATAATACCAACAAATGTTGTATTTAATAGAACACGAGAAAGTAATTCCACAAGTATTTATATGTTATCAAACTATAGATTATTCGCGGAGTATTGATGATAAATTGTAACTATTAAATAACACTGAATTCGAGATTTACTATTTCAATAGATGTCGCCTCTAGGCAAGGGGTTAGTGAGACTGTATAGAAAATCCGCCACTACCCGAAGGAAAACCAGAGAAAAACCCGGGCGAGGATTGGAAAAACTCGGATGAATGACTAATTTTTAACATTATAAGTTTACTTTTTCTTCATAATATAATATTGTAATGTAATACACAACCAGTCGATCGCTATATTGTCTTTATCAGGTTTTTGTTGTAATGACTCTGATGGCAGTAAATACGTGAATTACTCTAAATATGAGGATATGAAATATTTACAAATATAATTGCCGTCGTAAATTCTGTGATTTCCTTGTCTAATTTTAGTAAGACACAGGTCCACTTACAAGTAATTATCTACCTCCAGTGTGATGTATATTGTTGTGTCCGCAATATATCTAAACTCGATTCCTTTGCTTCGATAAGATATTCTTATAAAAACATCAACGGAAACGCACTGTGTTTATTAGTTTATTGCATATTAGTACCAGTAAATTACTTTACTGTCATCAACGAGGTCATATGCAGGTTGTAATAGCTCTTTTGTCAATAAATTATTAATTAATTAATTTATTCTTTTTCAGTCTAACTGGTTTGATGTTGGTATAGCGCTTATGCACAGAGTAGCCAACACTTTTACTTTGCCATCGTCCAGAAGAGTAATGATATTTGTACCTCTACAGTTATATTTTTATTCGGATATAACTTCAATTCATAGAAGTTGGCAATTCGTGTTAGGCAGCCATTTTGCATAATTTTCGGCAAAGTTACATGAGTATATGTATATGGCATGTAATGTCCCTATAAATAAATAAATAAATAAATAATAAACAATAATAAACACATATTATCAACGTAAGTTAAGATGATCGTAGATTTTGTGAATAATTTATACATATTGAGAAGGTACAAGTATGTCACTTGATTAGTTGGAACCAACACTACGCAACATAAAAGTAAATGTTTCAAAACTTTCGACTTCATTAAATTACTTAAGGAATATCATGTGGAGATTAACTGCATGCTCAGAAAATATATGAAGAATTTTCACACCAGTGCGTTCTGTACCTTGCGTGGAACTAATTTCAGCATTATTACGCGCGTCGAACAGTCCATCCCACCGGTAACTAGATTCGCACATAATCTTCCGCCTGCGCAGATAATAACGTAACCGTTAGCACTCTTAAGAGCACCGATGCGAGTACAAGGGGCGACCGCAGCCGATGAAAATGCTTCAGTTGTTACAACTCTTTTCCTCGAGGGAGAAACTGTGCAGTGAAGCGCAAGGGAGAGGGTGATGTTGATCCTTGTGGAACCCCCAGCGTCTATTTGTATCGCGTGGAGTTGGTGATAAGACTGCCACAACTATCTTCCTGCTAACTATCCGTCTCATTGTCTGACTTTACTGAAAATATCTCACGTTACAAGTCGGATGACAGAGGACATAGCAGTGCATGGTGATATGAATAATTATTTGAAAAGATTCAAAATTATTGAAGATGGAAGATGTTTATATAATAAAAATGAGGAGACAAAAGACCATCTACTGTGGGAATGTGAGCTGTATGTGTCGGAGAGAGCGCGTTATGTTAAGATTGTGAGAAACCAGGATTAAAATAGAAGCGAATCAAGCATTAATAGATACAAAAGGGAAAGTATTTGCTGAATTCGTAGACAGGATATGGCAGATGATGGGATGAAGGTGATATGAAAGGTGAAGAGAAACGTGATTTGAGTGGAAGAATGAAGAAAGACAGGAAGAGAGAAAGAACAGTTTAGAGTGAACATCATCAAAGAAGAATCATGAAGTAACAGTAGGCTTAACAATTATAAAGATATGTCATGCCCTTCGTCGGCTGAGTCTATGTCAGGGATGTCCACGGGAGCGCGAATGGACATCAGAGCTGGCGTGCTCAGGACTCAACGAGAGTTGGCCAGTTGGCTGTCGTGGACAGAAGAGGGCATGGGGAAATTTGAAAGGGAATGAACCTGTAAATTTCTGTGTGATGAACTTAGAAGTAATTTAGTTCGTTTACTATGCGTGAGCAGTTGATAACTAATTGATTCAGTCGCACTCAGGTCGTCAGGAGGTACAGAGCTCTCTCCTTCTACTCACGAGAATAGTGTTTTTATCTGCGGGAGATGTGTTGAACAATTCCAATTATTGGAGACTGAATTAANCCTTCGCACCAGCATGCGTGAACTCGAACGAAATACTACAGAACAGCGCTGTATGGAAGATTCTGTCGTGGAAGAAGGAAGACAGAAAACTGAAAGTCTTGTGTTAGGTGACTCAATCGTTCGTCACGTGGGGAAGGATGAAAACACAATGAAGGTTGAGTGCTATCCTGGTATCCAGACGGAGCAACTTCAGTGGGTTATGGAGAATAGTGATTTTGGCAGTCCTGAATGAGTAATTTTTCATTAAAGAACTAACGATATCAAAAGATCACGTAATATCGATCACATAATGGGAGAAGTGTATGATTTGGTTTCTGCTGCAAAAAAGAAGTTCCTTCGTTCCAACATAACGTTGAGTGGTGTGTTGCGCTGTAAACATGTGTCGTGGAGAAAAAACGGGGCCATAAATGATCGATTTTAATGGGTATATTATCCACTCAACGTGCATTTCGTGGACGCCTAGCTGGATCGATGAAATGCATTTTAGTCGAGACGGGCTTCACTT
The DNA here is from genome assembly GCA_002313205.1 of Laupala kohalensis. NCBI lineage: Eukaryota > Metazoa > Arthropoda > Insecta > Orthoptera > Trigonidiidae > Laupala > Laupala kohalensis. The sequence continues at coordinate 32,433 of NNCF01125783.1, read as the reverse complement.
AAAATCGGCGTGGATTGTCAAAGTTGTTCCAAGTTGTTCAGCCGTCTACCGCGTGTGAAACTGTTCTCATACAAATCATTGGTTTGAGACGTCAGAGCGGTTGGAAATGACGGTGGCGAGGGAGGTGGTGTTGGCGGCGACGGTGGTGTCACCGAGGGAAGCAATGGCTGCGGTGATGGTGGAACGGGAGACTGCGACGGCGGTGAAGGAGAAAACGGAATTCGTCGATCGGTTAACAAGGGTGAGTCGTTAGTGTTGCTGCAGGTGAATTGGAGAAGTATATACAACAAAAAGTTAAAGTTTCTCCATTTAGTTGATATTTATGCTCTAGATATTATTATTGGTACTGAGTCATGACTGTAGGAGGAAGTGAAAGATGCAGAAATATTTCGTTCAGATTTTTCGGTTTTCAGACGGGATCGCGTCGTGGGGGTTGGAGTTTTTATTTGTGTGAAAAACAGTTTATCGTGTTCTGTAAGTTCGGTAGATGAAGTTCACGAAACTGAAAGTCATTCGGGGAAAACTCTAGAAATTACAGGAATATATAGAGTATATGTGATATTCAAGTGATGATATGCATGTGATAGAAAAATTTGTTAATAAAATGGGTCTCAATTCAAATATAAGAAATAGCATTATCGGCGGGGATCTTAACTTAACGCATGTTGACTGGGAGGGTGACTGAGATAGCATTAGCAATGCGCAATCATTAGTAAACAATCTAGTTTGGTATTGTGGCTACTGTCAGGTAGTGAAGCAACCGACCAGAGGGGAGGCAGTTCTCGACGTTTTCCTCGTACGACCGGAGCTTATCTCTCGCGACACTGTAGAAGGTAAATGTGACCACAGGCGGTTATCTTAGAAGTCCACTGGGCTACTTTTCAAACTTCTAGACCACAGGAAAGAATAGTTTATCAATATAATAAAACAATACTGCTAGATTTCGAGTCCTTTCTACGTCAAAATTACGCGAGATGGGCCGGTGTGGGAAGCTCCGTGGAAGAAATTTGGTTAAACTTTAAGAATATAATATTAAAGAGCATTGAAAATTTTGTTCCCCACAAATTTTTTTTAAATTCTGACGCTGAATAATATAATAGTTACATTAGACGTTTGAAAGCAAAAGTAAGAAAAGCGTATAAAAATCGAAAAAAAAGGGACTGAATATCAAAATAATTACAAATTCTTCTCTAAACAGTCATTAATACCGAAGGAAAATGCTCAAGAGTGTTTTTACAGAAAATTTTCCAAAACAAAGACAACTGTTGGTCGCAATTTTATAAGTACCTGAAAAGATAGAAAGGAATAAAGAAAGTACACCAGCGATTAAAAATAACGTTGTACTCTACGCAGAACCTCAGAATAAGGCCAATATTTACAACGCATATTATTCGTCTGTTTTTGGCATTTCCTCTAACAACGGCAGTCTTAATTTGACAAATAATTTCCATGTAAATACTTTTGTTCTAAGTACTAGGAAGCTGCGTCATCGAATTTCTAATATTAAGAATAAAAAATTAATCGGTCACGATAAAATTCCAGGAGATTTACTTAAAGTCAGTGCGGAAGCCATGATTCCGTACCTAGCCAGGTTTTTTGATATTGCATTAAATAATTCATAACCACCACGCGACTGGAAAAAGTCTATCGTGGTACCAATTCACAAAGGAGATGATTGCTCATTAGTTAGAAAATAAACCCTCTAAAAAGTAGAACTTCATGTTTTTTAGAGATACACAACTGAGAAAGCTTGGAGAGCGCTGAACTTCGTGAGACGCGTACTTAGAAAAGGGAACTCGAAATCCAAAAGCTTGACGTACACTTCATTAGTTCGACCTACACTGGAGTTCGGTGCCGCTTGCTAGGATCCGTATTGGGAGGGTCAGATGAATGAATTAGATCGGATACAAAGAAAGGCTGCAAAATTTGTTAGGGACAACACACGTAATATTAATTTAGAGTGGGGCTTTACACTTTCCAATCGCGTTTTTGTGCTCTCTTCAAAGCCGACATGCGAGAGCGTGCATGAATATCAGTGAACGCTAGGCTCCACCAACCGAACTACATTTTTTCTTTATTATGATTTTTGTTGCTTATTCCCTGTCCTGATACAGATGTTTTTCATAATGAAAAATGAAATATATTGCTTTGTCATGAGACGCTTCTACTTTTCGCTGTTTCTCGGGAGAACACTTTGTAGCAGGGGTGAAGAAAGGAATTTGTCTTCCCATTTCTCTACTGTCCGGTGAACAAAAGCTGTTATCGCACTTTAGATCTCTGTGCACGTGAAGGAACCCAATCCTGCTCGTGTGCCATCGTCTTGACATCCCTGGTCGACGACCTATCCATTTGAGGCGTCCATTGTGAAATCCTGGCTTGGTCTCTGCAGCTCTCTCTTACGACCGTCTTTACTAGAAATAAATGGGGGTGATGATGATGATGATTTTGGTTGGCAGGGTTAGGGTCATTAGGCCCCTCTCTTACACCCAACCAACTATCATATACATACATATCAATACGATGAAATAAATATAAAAATGAAAATACAAATGAGACAAGAGACAACAAATAATCATACAAAATACATAAAATTAAATTAAAATACGTAAAACATAGAAAGAAAAGGAATCACACTGAAAATGAGAATTAAATTAATTAGAAAATACTTTGGCACAAGTCTCTCTGAACGTCCTAGGACGCGACAATGAACCGACGCTCACAGATAACAGATTCCACTCTCGGACTCTCTGCTGAAACGGGAAAAGAGTGAGTGAAGATGGAAGTTCTGTGAATAGGAAGGACAAGTGAGGTACCACCTTGTGCACGAGTGTTGCTGCAATGATGAGAAGAGATATTAGTGAAGTAGGAGAAGAGATAAACGAGGGTTCAGCCGTTGAGAGAATATGGCAAAGACAGAGCGTATGCAATTTTCGTCTTTCATGAAGCCGAGGCCAGACTAGTTGTTCATAGTGGGGCGACACGTGGTCAAAGTACTTCAGATTGCACACGAATCTCATGCAGGCATTTTGGGCTACCTGAAGATGGTTTGCTAAAGCTGAACCTAGGTCGCAGAAAACTTCGTCACAATAATCTAGATAGGGATGGGGTTTGGCAAAATGTTGCTCAACAAATACAACTAACGGATCATATTTATTTATTTGTAAAGCGATGCTTTGATTCTCATCAACAAATTTGTATTATCTCAAGCTGGAAAAATTAAATACTTTAATACTGTCATTGAACTAAATTAACATTATAGTAGAATTCTACTTTTTTCTTCATATATCCTTCCTCAAGTGCTGCTACCTCCACCATCGCCTTCATCTCCAGATTTAAACAGATGTTCATAAAACGGAATCGCCGGGGTTAATAAAACAAACATAATATAAATGTGGCCCAACAATTATTTAAAATAGTTCAGCGCTCGCTGTCGCGAGCCATATTGAAATTATCATACCCTAAACTACTAACACAACTGGAGGCGGAGAGAAGAAAATAGTGCGGAACATTTTTTTTTACAGTTACCGTAAATATCACAAGAGCGTAAATATCTCGAACCTAGTTACAACCAAAATGTTATAATTGACCCTTATATTGAAAAATTATTCTTACTATATGATATTATAATAAAGTTTCATATTGTGACGTATCATATAGTAATATCGAACACAATTTTTCAATTTCCGTCAACGCAGATACCACGTCAAATATTAATTCTGACAGCATAGATTTATAACACAAAATTGTGCTCTGTAAGATCGCGGGCCGTATGCGGCCCACGGACCACCAATTGGACAGCCCTGATCTAGTATAAATAAAATGACATTCAATAGCAGTTACCAACAGTGGCGGAACTAGACCGTAATAAAGGGGGGGTTAAATTATTCTTTTAAGGGTAGTTCAATCGGGTAAGGATCTGGGGACCATTTCTGTTTGAAAATTATAGTTTTAGAAATATTATTTATTATATTTCTAAAATTTGTGATTGTGATTTTTTATTTTAATATAATACATCAAATAGATAATAATAATAATAACAAACTTTTATTTTGTGGTTAGGTTCAAGCCTTCAGGCCTGCTCTTCCGCCTTACCACCGTCAAGTAAATACATGATTATAATACATACATAAATAACAATACATACATAAATATCAATGCATACATTAATATATTCATAAACTTATACATGAATTATACCAGGAAAAAGGACTATAAAATACTCTACTCTGGGGTATCAAACTAGGGATCATCCAGGTATTAACTTCTGAGGAAAACTCAGAGGAAGAAAAAACTCAATTAGAATGACCGCTGAAGGCGGAACAGATATTATATAATATACTTCATAGTGTGTGATACATAATAATTAATTAAAATGCAAAATACATCGTTTACAAGATAATATTACAACTTATCGCGAAGAATATTAAGTTACATTTTAAATTACAAGACAAAAACTTACAAATTTATTACTTTAAATCTTCATAATATAATTATCATAAATAATGAAATATCATTTTCATAAATTGTCATAATAACATCAACATATTTAAATTTATTATAGAACAGTAGTAATTATAACGATAATTAACAAATTATTAAATAGTGACTAAATGTATTAAGTGTTTAAAACGGCAAATAGATATTAAAGAACAAAGACACATTNGTTGAAAGTTCAGGTCCAATGGGTGTGTGTGTGTGCGTGTGTGTGTGGGGGCGGGGGACTACAGCCCCCTTAGCCTCTGGTTACTAATGAAGGAAGCTTCTCGAATAAATCTACTTGAAATACCGCTTTTTTTACTTCTCCCAAGCTACGTATCATAATCTTTACATTTCATCATAATTGAGGCAACATGGACAGGTCTAATCGTTCTATATAATTCCCTCCCCAAAAATAAAAAAGATATGATTAAATTGGAACTCTTCAAATAAGCGGCTAAAAGCTACCTCCTGCACAAGTGATTCTACAAAGTGAAAGAATATATCAAATCTTATAAAAGTTAAACCCGTCTTGTACTTTATCACACCATTGCTGCCGTACTTTTAAAAAAAAGTTAACAATTTGAAAACTTTCCTTCATGCTGCTATTCATATAAGTTTAGTTTTATATGTACTCAACCTTGGCACGGTAGTATACATTAATTCTGTAGCACCATCCTGACCCGGGTTTTTCTCCACTTTTCCTTCGGGTAGTGGCGGATTTTTTATACAGTCTCACTAGGCCCTTGCCTAGAAGCGACATCTATTGAAATAGTAAATCTCTAATTCAGTGTTATTTAATAGTTGCAATTTATCATCAATACTCTGATAATAATCTATAGATTGATAATAATACTTACTTGCGAAATTACAAATTTGTTGGCATTATGTTATTTTTATAACACGTAATATTTGTATTTACAATTTATTTTTATTGATAGGAGTGTGATCAAATGTTAATTCCACCTCTACCTTACGGTCCTTGATCGGAATTGATGGGACGGTCCCTACCTTGCTTCTGGAGAGTAAATTAGTTAATTGTCCTCCAGGTGGTCATACACGGTTTGTGCTGCTTTTTAGACAATAAATTATTATTATTATCATAATTGAGCACCGCAACTTTGTCATCCGTGATTGAACTGGAGTTACATTCGCTTCGTATGCAAGAGAATGAGATGCGAAACACGTTAATCATATTTCGCGTCGTCGGCGAGGCAGCAAACGAAAACAGGTCTAAGGAAAGTCAAAATAAGCTCTGAAGTTCACTCTTGTAGTCGTCTTGTGCACACTTCACGCACTCTTTTTTGGAAGTACACGCGTCCTTTGAGACCTAGAGCCTTTTTAGCCCATAGACTTGGAACGTGCGGAGGAGCAGTATGTTGATGCAAATGTACTGAAGTTCATCCGCCCCGTGCATTGTGTCTTTCTCGTTGGGGCGAAGCACAAAACGCATATCGTTAATTAGAAATTTTCACAGAGCACGAGATTCAGCTTTGAAGCACATGGCGGATGTTGCATCTCTTTGAAGATCCCAGAAGGCGTGTTTTCTTGTTTTGTGTAAAGGATTCCCCATTTCCCATCCCTTGCGAAGGAATAGTTTACAGTGAAGGTGATGCAGGCGGAAGAATCAATTGTCTTCTTAGATTTTGTACTCTTCTTCGTGTACGAGTCGCAATTCCCGTTTTCTTCTCTGTTTTTATTTCGTGTGCCATTGGTTATATTAATTGTAAAACTGTTGTTACTTCGCAGTTGAGGTTTTGATAATCTTACTCCTGTCCCTGTCTCCTTTCGCTCGTCCTTCGCAGGGTAATATTTCCGTCAACACCACCAAAGAAAGCAGCTGCAGGGTTAGAAGGAGGAGTCCGGTGTTTCAAGGAATAACCGGTTACCGGACCTTCCAAAATCTAAATGCTTTCGAACTGCGAGTGATTTATACCCGTGATTTGGTTCTACCACTGACAGCCAGGAGCGTGACGTTGTCATTTTCCGTTAAAACTGGGATGAGAACGACAAAAATGCAAAGTAAGAACGGATAGTGTATGTACTTCGGTCTGGGAGCAACAGTATGTGGGGAAGACAGTATCACTAATGCCATTGTTAATATTATTCTTGAATTTTGAGTTTGATTAATTTTTAATAATTTTCAGATTATTGTAAGGATTGATATCAGAATGTAAATTGTAATAATTATTCTTTTATGACCTGTTGAAAATAAAATTTGATAATATCCGAAAGATTATAGCAAACAACTTACTAGTTTTGTACTTAATAAATTACAATAACAGTTTAGCACACAAGTTAATACAATAGTAGATCAAAAGATTATAAAAAGTAGAATACATGTTATTTTAATACCGACAATTATGATTTCTTATTCATAATAACAGAGGTATTGATGGCGAGTAACTTACGGTGTACTTCATAAATAGTTTGATGCACTTATTAAAAATTTTATTTCGTAAGTTCTAAGTCTAGAACGAGTGCTGAACCTTATCGTGTTAAATAACAGCATCAAAATTCTAAAAAATATAAGAAATAAAAGGAATCTGTCAAAAATACATGTATTTTTATTTATTAAGCATTTTATTGCTAAAATAATGACAATAAATATTTGTTATTTTGTGAGTTTCAAAATTATTTAAAATCTCAATTAACGAAATTTAGAGATATGAAGTAGAAAAAAAATGTATGAAGCAGTTTGTTTTGCCTCTATCAATACATTTAATATTAATAAATACGTAATTAATACCAGTCAAACGTTCGTGAATTTCAATTTTTTTCAGTTAAATAAAGTAAAAACATCTGATTAAACATACAACCATTTGTATCTAGATAATTATTGAAAGAAAAAAACTTAATGAAATTGGTCATTTATTTGAACATTTTTAATAGTGGTGAAACTAATATTTTTTTAAAGTTAATCTAATTGTTGATTCTAATATATATTTTGTGTGACATAACTCGTTTAATTAATGCGATAACTTGGCCAACAGATTAAAGAGTCGTGCGCGCTTCATATGAGTAAATAGCTGGAGCACGAAGATCTATTCGATCCGTCCTGCATCTGCGCGTGCGGACCGGCTGCTACTATCCTCACAAACATTTCTTCGTCTTTTACCCCATCGATCAGTCAACGTAGGATAAAATAAGCTTCAATCCGTTCATCTAGTTTTCAAGAACGGAGACAAATATGTTGAAAACGACAGTAATTACAACGACTTTGAAGAACTTGTGACTGAAAGTACGAGTTAGCGACGTGCTGCGTGAATGAGAATATGATAGGAAAGCAACAGAACGAGGACGGCGATGTAAGGAAAGAAAAAGAAAGGAAAGGGGAGGGGAGAAACCCCGGGTAATGGCCCAGAGCTCAGGAACAGAGCAATAGTGTATCGTAAATAAAATGAAAAAAAATAAAAATAGTTTTCATGTGGACCACTGTATATACTCGTGTGCGAACTAAGATACATGTTTTTTTTTCCTGTAGTGAGTCAATGTTTTTAGAAAAGTACACCCTCTTCTCGCCTCATCGAAAGGTCACGCGTGAAGATAACGCGTCCGCACTGTAACCCAGCGTTCTCGCTCTGTTCTCTTTCCCACCCCTTCCGTCCCCGTCCACCCCATCCACCCAATTCACTCCCACAGTATCATCACAGTCGAGCGCACGTATTACTAATAAAGATTAAGTTAATAACAGAGGAGCGCATAATGCCTGACGAACTTAACGTAGAAATTTTTAAAAATTTTGAAAACTAATAAAGGCCTTGCCCCTTCCCGTGCGAGGAGCTACGAGCCAGGAGATTATATTTCCCCTCTCGGAAGGGTGTAACTCATTAATTAAGATCATAGGGGTGGCGGATTTGTATGCTCCAACGAAAGATCCATACCGTACTTTTTGGAGGAGTTTCTAGTTCGGTCTATTTGCTATGTGAACTCAAACTTCCGGTTATTTTATGTTTCGTAAATTAGGATAAAAGTTCTTATTTTTTGCCTAATATCGTGAGAAGCTACCTGGTGAATGTGAAATGAATTTAAATCCGTTTAAATGAATTTCTATCTGAATACGTGACGAAAAACGATCAAAAGTTCATTACAAACTTTATTTGCATAAATCTGCAATATTCTCGTATTTTGAAGTCTTCGTTACAGATTTTCGATCTTTGCAAGAAACACGTATAAATATCATAAGCCTGAACTACGATATTGATCTATCTTCCTCGATATTCAAGGATATTGATTTCAATTTCCTTATTGTTTCTCGGTCCATTTCCAATATTGACTGTCTCTACTACATTACTCTCGGACAGCCGAAAAGTTGAGAAGAAATACATTAATTTTTCCATCGTCTTTAAGTGAAAGATCAACGTAAAATCTCTAGATAGAATACATCTCGATAGAGCGAATTAATACGTTCTGTACGCTTAGTACACTCTTTATCTAAGATAGCTTATATACAAACAAAACTTATGCGTTGTTATATTACAATTATTTCTGTTCACCATCCAGAACGCAAATCTGTTATTTGTTTATTCCAGGTCAAAGACAAAAAAAATACTAGAACTAAAAACGTTCAGACCATTCTGCTACATAGTTGTGGCACTGAAGATTCGAGTCTTTAACGTTAGGATGGTTCGTCGATAGTTCAGTTTGCTAAGATGCCACGTTTCTGGGAACCCAAGGAAATGTTGACACCAGCTCGGGAAACAACATTAACATTACTAGCGGTGTAATTTCATTTCTGAGTTCTCATATATTTTAATGTTAACAAAAACCATTAACCATGAATCTACATCCCGAAAACTCTACGAATAAAAGAAGAATCTATTAATATATTTACGATGAACATAAAAAAACATAATATCCATGTGTTTTCTTATCAGTAGGATTCGCATCAGTTGGTAATGTAAGGGGTTCTTTTATCCAGTAAACACATTTTTTTCTTCTGTAGTTCAATTTTTATGGAAATTCGTGACACGGATTTTCCAAATCACACTTAATAAGAAAACTTAGTTCCCGCGATGAAGGATTCGCAGATATATTCGTAAATAAACAAAACAGTAGAATAAAAATGTTCGTATCACTGCAAGAAAAACATCGCTCGAAGTTCAAATAAATTATGGATACTAACTTGTGTTTCAAAAAATCCTACCAAGAACATGAAACATATAGAAGTGTCCTCAAACATCTAAACTAATATGTTATTTCTCATAAACCTTTCACACTACTGAATAACGGGAAAAAAATATCTCACGATAAATTTGCAAAACAACCACGCATGATATACAAAACACGAATGAGAGACTTTCACACGAAAAAATTTCTTTTTCTTAAGGTTTTGGGACTCACCAACGTCAAGGTCATTAGAACCCTTGCATAGAAGAAGACTGGCCAACAACACACTACTATGCATGTTCAAAAATTCACATTTCTGTAACAGTAGTTTCGATAACTAGCAATGAATAATTAATCTGATGCAATCAAAATAAAGATTTACCGTATAACTTACCTTTAAAAACTCGAAGCAGCCAAGTAAATATTTTTGTCGTGGGATAAAGGAATTTTTCTACCTCAGGTCATAAGAACCATACATATTATCTGTACTAATAAAGTAAACTATTCGGTATACTATTTACTGTGGGCAAAATTTTGAAGGAAAAAATCCCCACGGACGTACGTGTATCTACTACGTTCGTAATATTTTATCTTCTCCACTGCCAGGCTACGAGAACTTCTGCGTAGATAGTGTGTTCGAATTTTCTGCAGTTAATCTGACCGACACCGGTATTGTTGTTTTGTGTATTTATAGACCTCCTCAATCAGATCTTGACATATTTTTTCGGAACTTCGAAATTGTTTTAAAACATATCACACATAAATCTACTAAATCTATCGTTATATGTGGTGATTTCAATATCGATTTCTTGAGTACATCCGACTCTGCACATTCACCAGTTAATCGATTCAAGAATCTTATCGACTCCTTCAACCTTATTACTACGATAAACGACCTCACTCGCCTCTCCGGCTCATCTCAAACATTGCTAGATCAAATTATAGTCAACAATGGAATCTCGTATCTCTCTCTAGCCGGATCGCCGGATACAGTGAACACCTTGCTCAAATATTGACAATTAATAATAAAATTAAACTACTTAAAATCCTTTAAAAATTTACAAATTTACAGTTTAATGACACAAATAAATCCATATTTATAAATTATTTGCGTGAAGAAACATAGAAAGATGTTTACAATTTCCAAAACACCGACGCCAAATTCAATGTATTTATCTCAATATTCCTAAAACATTACAACTCTAGCTTTCCCATAAAACGCAAGTTAATTAACACAAAGAAATACAATGGATGGATCACTCAAGGGATAAGGATTTCTTCAAAAAACAAACGCCGTTTATATTATCTTTCAAAACACAATAAACAACCACCCGAATTCCATAATTATTTTCGTAAATATAAGACTATTCTTCAAATAGTAGTCTACGCAGCTAAAGTAATGGAAAACGACAGGTATATACTAAAATCGAACAACCGGATGAAATCCATGTGGAATATTGTTAACAATTACACGTCAACTTCTGAAAATCGCGAAGAAAATGTTTCTTTATTAAACGATGGCAAAATCGTTACAAATCCTCAGGACAACGCAAATTTGTTTAATTCTTACTTCTCAGAAGTAGGTAAAATAACGAACTCAATACATCCAAAACAATGTCCTCCAATTATATCCACCCACGTACCCAATTCTATACTCACTTCCGAAAATAACGCCAATAAAGTCATGAGAATCATCAGCTCATTAAAAAACAAATTTTCAACAGGTATAGATGATATATCCGTGTTTATTGTTAAATTTTCGTGCCATGCTATATTAAATCCACTCATAAATATTTTTAATAGTTCTTTATCGGAAGGGGTGTTTCCTAACGTATTTAAGAGAGCTAAAATGAAACCTTTACACAAGAAAGGAAACAAACTTAATATTGGAAATTACCGACCAATATCTCTACTATCCACTTTCTCAACAATCCTAGAAAAATTGTTTTATAAGCGTCTTCTAGATTTTTTATCAAAAAATAACATTCTCTCTGACGATGAACACGGTTTAGGAAATGCTGTTCCACTACAAGCGCCATATTTTCCTTCTAAAACGATGTTACCACTTCTCTTGACCGTGGAGAAAATTCTCTGGGTGTTTTTCTTGACTTATCCAAAGCATTCGATGTCATCGATCACGGAGTTCTCCTTTCCAAATTGCATTCTTTAGGCATTCGTGGACTTCCACATTAATGGTTAACTTCTTATTTAAAAGATAGATATCAACAGGTCGAAATATCCTATGTTAAAAATAAAATACTTCACCGTTGTCTTTCAGAAACAAAACCACGTACTTGCGGAGTACCTCAAGGTTCACTTCTCGGTCCTATACTCTTTTTATTGCATGTGAACGACTTATCATCCACATCAGATTGCAAAATTGTACTCTTTGCTGTTGACACTAATTTACTATGTTAACACACCAACGCTCAAAACGTTTTGTCTAATCTTTCGACTCTGTTCCATGCAAATCGTTTCATTGTAAACACTGACAAAACACTGTATGTCATTTCACAATAGTACCGCAAAATCTTTACCCCAGGTTTCTATTTCTTTAAACGGAACACAGTTAAAAATTGTTAGGAATACAAAATTCTTAGGTCTCCATGTTCAAGACAACCTTGAATGGAATTGTTACGTTGACAATCTTATTTCCCAAATATGCAAATTGTGTTACGCATTCCGAAACTTAGTTAACGCAGTTAGTCCACGTATTTCCCGTTGCGTATATTTTGCAAACGTTTACTCCCATTTACGTTATGGCATTACCTTCTGGGGTAATTCCGGTCAGAGTATTTAAACTTTCAGAATTCAGAAGTTGATAGTTCAGATAATTTCTCACCTGAAACTCTATTAAACTTTTATTGAAGGAATTACATATCTTAACACTTCCCTGCATTTATATTTATGAAACAGTCGTGTTTGTTAAGACCGAATTACTGAAGTACCACCCTTGCTTCATACAAAACAGTCTCGTTCACTCGCATTAGGAATAATATTCATCACTCTAGAGTGTCAACTACTCTTTGTCAAAACGGACCATATAATTGAGGAATCGTTCTATATAATTCCCTGCCCAAGAATATAAAATATATGAAATTGAATCTCTTCAAATCCGCGGTTAAAAACTACCTCCTGCATCAGTGCTTCTACACTGTAAAATAATTTATTGATTTTAATAAAAGTTAAATCTGTTTTGTACTTTATCACGCCATTGCTGTAGTACTTTTTAAACAACTTATAGCAATTTCAAAAACTATTTTCTTGCATGATTGTGTTGCCGTATGGCTCATATTAATTTAGTTTTATGTGTACTCAAATTTGGCACGGTTGTGTACATAAATTCTGTAGCCCCATCCATGCCCGGGTTTTGCTCCGGTTTTTCTTCGCGTAGAAGTGGATATCTTATACAGGTTCTCTAGGCTTTGTCTTGGGGCGTGTTTATTGTAACAATAAATCGTGAATTGAGTGTTATTTCAATTCTTATGGTTATTATACTCTATAGTCAGAATAATCAATAGTTCGATAATAATTTGTACACGTACATTTTTTGCGTTAAATTACAAACATATTGACATTCTATTAGTATTATAACTCGTAGCTAACTTTTCATCTTGTCTAGGAACTTTTGCTGAAATTTTTGAATCTGCCTCTGGCTTAGGGCCCTCGATCGGAAATGATGGGATGGTCCCTTGCTGGCTTCCGGAGAGTAAATTAATTTATTGTCCTCCACGTTGTCACAAGCAATTTGTACTGTTTTTTGACAATAAATTTATTATTATTATTATTATTAATATTATTATCTATGGTATGGAAATCTGGATAAATAATTAATGAAATTAATTGAAATTTGATAGGACACTTCTTAAGGATTATTCCAATTAAAAAGCAAAGTGTGGTTAATATTCTTAAATGACAAGAGAAAAATAAATAAATTAAAATTGGCTGCTGATCGGGAGATGTGAATCGACACTGGCATTACTGTTGACTAGGAAGCTTAGTGATGTGTTTACCTGCGTTCGATTGCGTTACGCGTAGCGAACAAGTTACTGAACGTGTAATCTACGTGACCTACTTATAGAATCAAAATTATATAAAGGTCTTGACGAACATTATTTTCAAGTACTGCATTTTTGACAGTAAATTTAATATTTTTAATAATAACCTAATAGCAAAGTGAAAAGCAAAGAATTCGGAGGAATAAGTACGAGTTTTGTTTATGTATGTGTTATGTTCCTTTTGTTGGATTTTAAAAATTCGTAATTACGTTTATAATATACTGTTGTCATACGAAATTGAAAATTCTCTGTATTTATAGGTTTTCTTCTCGGTATTTGATTNCTAAGAAACAAATTTAGAATGTTATAAGAACCCCTGGCAAAATGAGTTAAAAACATCCAGACTTGTGGACAGGAGTTTTAATACCCACAGAAGGGAAAATGTATCAATTTCTCTCTTTATGTTATTTTTTGTACGTTTGCTCGTGAACTACGCATTTTAAACTTTTTTATGTCCAGAAATAATAATTTTAATTTTCTTTTCAAATCCAGGTCAACGTCCAGTAGTTCTGCTAGATCTTCATAATTCACAGCCATTGAAACAAGGAAATAATGCAACACACAAAACATGTACTTCATTATCCTCAGATCAAGAACGCAATATTCGGCTTCCGCATTATTCTACCGCGGATTTTAGCTTCCTCGTAAATCACAGTAAGGGTGAAGGAAACTCCCTGCCCTGAACTCTTCGATGTTCTTCAGGGACTCGGGCAAAGTACCGCGACAGCAAGAGAACAATGCCGGTAGCAATATCACTCTATGATGCCCCGCTCTTGAATCACGAAGCGATCTGCGGAGTGCAGACGGCAGATGTTTTAAACCGTCGCGTCTCGCCTCGGGGTTTCACCTCGCAATCGTCAGGAGTACCAACGTTCGATTGCGGCGTGAAAGCAATTGCGAATCCATTTGCAAATGAACACGCGGCGGGGAGGCAAAGAAGAAGCATCGTTTTCATATCGTGATCTTTGTGATGGTAGACGCAACGAAGTACTATTCTTGGGTTTGAATCACGAGATTGCCCTTTCGTGGGGGGTTATTATTAAGCGTGTGAAACTCGTGCAGGTTTGAGAAACAAAGGTTTCATAAATAATAATTGATAAATCAGGCGTCACCACAAAAATGTCCTTAGTTCTACGAAATATCTTGAAAAAAGATCAACATTTTATTATTTTCTAATAGCAGCGCGTTAAGAAAAAAGAACATTTATGTAGCTTCCAGAGCTTATCTTCGTTTGAAGGTTCGCTTTCTGTGTCGTCTTGGGTCTGTCAGTCCTTCGCATCACAATGGAAACTTATAACGCCAGGATCTATTACTATAATAAGTATTTGCTAAAAGGTTTCTACATTAGTAATTAACTTTATTGTAAATAATAAATGAAAAGCTTGTATTGTCAAACAAGCTGTTANCGTCACCACAAAAATGTCCTTAGTTCTACGAAATATCTTGAAAAAAGATCAACATTTTATTATTTTCTAATAGCAGCGCGTTAAGAAAAAAGAACATTTATGTAGCTTCCAGAGCTTATCTTCGTTTGAAGGTTCGCTTTCTGTGTCGTCTTGGGTCTGTCAGTCCTTCGCATCACAATGGAAACTTATAACGCCAAGAACTATTACTATAATAAGTATTTGCTAAAAGGTTTCTACTTTAGTAATTAACTTTATTGTAAATAATAAATGAAAAGCTTGTATTGTCAAACAAGCTGTTTCAAACTGCGTATGACCGCGTGGGGGACAATAAATTAATTTACTTCGCGTCCTAAGGGACCATCCCGTCAATACCGATCAAAGGCCCTAAGGCAGAGGCGGATTTAACAATTCAGCACTCTTGTATCGAAAGAAGAATAATAGTTCGGTACGTGTAATATTTTTAACAGAATACCGACAAACTTTTATTTAATAAAACACAAGAAAATAATTTCACACGTACGTATTATCATCAAACTATAGATTATTCGCCAAGATGATAAATTCGCCAAGATGATATTGATGATAAATTGTAACTATTAAATAACACTGATTTATTTTGTGATATTAAACTGATTTATTAGTACCAAAGGTTTTTAAGCTAATGTTTAATTAGCAATGATATTTAAGAAATTGACACTTTCATTTGGAAACGACCAAATTTTTAATTATCTAACAAATAAATAAATTAGTACATTTTTTTTATTTTAACAGGAAATTGATTAAAGTATTTTGGTGCGACGTATTCATAAACTTGCCTAAATAATGATTTGCTAACTTCAGGTGCACGAAAAGGGATACGTCTAACCGTCTTGTGCTATAAACAAGGTTGCTGGTTTCCGCATTTCCACTTTTTATGTAAAATAATATTTAAAAAATGAAGAGGTGTTGTCTTGGCAATATAAATAACTGTTTAAACAATGGAAATGAACTTTCTCTTCTATTTTTCTTAAGAATAATTTTAACAATATGATTTTGAGTGGTTCGTAATTTTTCAATGGTACATTCCAGAGAGCCATTGTTCAGCTGTAATCTGGAATTAATTAAGGTGTAATATAGACTTCATTAAACTTCCAAATATTGTTCAAAAATTAAAATGTTCTTACGCAAGACTTTAATTTATTACAAATAAATTTGGTGTACTTTTTCCCAAGTACATTTTTCATCAAAAATAATACCAAGATATTGATACTGACTGACTTTGTCGATTATGGCACAATTAATTCCTCCACAGCAATTTGGATTATGATATTTTAATTCATTCTCAATACTGCAACCTTCCAAAACCAAAATTATATATTTTCTTAGATTGTATTATTATACCAGTTTCTTAATATAAGCAAAACTGATGCGTTTTTTCGAAAACTTAGCAGGGTTAAAAAGTTATAATGTTGCACAAGATATTTGACGGAAGTGACTCCTACAACGGCGATCAGATTCAGATATATACAATCTCCCCTTGTTAACCCTGCCCGACCCTAATCGTACCAGGGTCTGAAACGTACATTTTATGAGTAGAGGACACACCTCTCGTTCGCCGACAGCGCTCAAGTAGAGATCTTCGCTCCATCTGTCGTCGATAAATGGCAACGGAAATGTTTCCTTTTACCGATAGAGTGCAGTACGTTAGTCCAAGAAGGCGCGAATTTTGATGTTTCGGAATTTCTGTTCTGTTCTATTCTATTCTATCTTTCGTTATACTTCATAGAGCGAATTTTTAAACATGTCCTTTTTCAATGAGCAATGGACTAATTTATCGAATTTAATATATAAAACTTGGTAATGAGGAACATACGAGAAAGCTTCTCAAAATAAGTTAAATTACTAGTTGAAGGTACAAAAAGAAATGATTTATTTTTCAATATATCTTAAGTTTCTTAATGTGTGAATATGTAACTGAACTGTCAGAATTGAATGCTATAAACATTTATAAAATATTACTTCTCATATGTAATGTCATAATGGATCAGAAATTATGTCGAGGATTGAAATTTGAGTTTTACTTTTCATTATTGGAGTATTCATTACGTACTAAGGAAGTGTCTAAAATTTGTTTTGTACTCTAAAAGAATTCTGTTATAAACTAAAACATTTTAATAATTTACTACAAAATAAAGTAATATTATACCTTTAAAACAGTTTAATGAAAGAACAGACATGTTCGAGGAAGCTTTCCCAATCTTCAGTAACCCTCTCTGGCGCGATAATCCCAAATGACAGTGCATCATTAATTTGTTACCTTGCACTTAAGAATACGCAAACTCTTGAATGTACCCATGACGTCAAATTAAATGAATGTGAATGAAGTAAATGATCGAAGTAAGATGGAAGTAAGTTCTCTTAAAGCTATCTGTGTACTAAATAAACCATTTTTTAATGAAGAAAATTATTGATTTGTTTTTGTTTATTATGGACGACAATTTTCACCAGATATCGATTGAAGCCACGAATGTTAAAAACATTCAAGGTAATAATGAATTATGGTGATTATGAACTGCGAAGAAATTAGGATTTTTTTGGACACTAGTCATGAGATTGTCATTTATCGTATTGATCCGAAATTATATTTATTTATTCATTCTTGGAGCTAAGCCGACAACAAGCTCATGCATATGAGTGGTACATATAGAACTCTTCACAAAATTGCCACATTTTCCCTTGAATTAAATCTTCTCGAAGCAAAAAAATATGATTTCGAATATAGGTACGCTACTGAGTAGGAAAGAAACTTGCACACTGGGGACTCATTGATAGTGGACTCGCTTTGCTCGCTGGGGGTTTCACCCCCAGGCCCCCATTGAACGGGCTGCGTCCATGCTAAGGCATCTAGGTTAAAGTGATACACCGTGTAGATCATCGTACGCGGAGTGCATCTGGTGGCACAATCTAAAAGCAGAAAATAGTTTTTTGCTGCACCGTATAATTCATAGCAATAAAAATATACAGAAAAAAGCCTGATTTATTGTATATATTTACAATCATGAATTATTTTCAAATAAAAACATGTGTTCCTCAGATCTGTCTCTGATAAACATTCAGAACTATTTTTCACTAAATCGTTGGTATATGCATATCAACATCACCGATGTATGTGTTAATAACATAAATTAGTCTAGAACTTTAGTTTTACCAGTGCACGAGGCAACATTGATTTAATTATTACCAATTAATGAAACACCCTTTTCACTTTCTTGCATTAATTGCAACTTAATTTGTCGAGATTGGAACTTATGTCCTTTCAAAAAATATCAATGTAGAATTTCGAGTCGTGATTTACATTCATTCCCTTTAAATTGGTAATTAAACACTAAAGAAACTTAAACACACGTACGAAATGAAAGAATAAATTGAAATATATTTTCAATAATTATTCAATATTATTGTATTGGATATTTATAAATTATTCTTTAAGAGCTAATACTCAAGATCAACTGTATTCAAGGAGTAAACTATAGGACACCTGCATGCAAAAGATACAAGGAGTAAAACAACTATTAACTTACAATGATACGTATAAAAGAGATATGACTGATATAATTACTATTTCACGAGAAGCGTTGAAACATAAACTAAAATTTTGTATCGTACAGTCTTAAAAATTACACAAATAAAGAAAAATATACAGTTCTATAGCTACGAGCATACAACATTTCATGTTTCTACGACTAGTAGAAAGTATCTTAACATTCTGATATATAAATCAGTTAGTTACTCGTACGGGCTTATAAATATTAGGACACGATTCCTTGTCTACATAAACTATGCTCGATCGGAGAACTCCGCTCTATCTATCGGCGATGGACGCAAACTCTTAGGTTTATTAGTTTTCTCTTTGGCTGGTAGGTAGCACTACATACGCATCGGAAGACGCGAGTCTAAAATGTTGCCGTTTGTATTGTAAATACTTCTACCGCAATTATGAATAGAATGGAAACTTTTAATAACTAGATATCATGTTTATTTTTCAATGCGTAACTATATTTGAATGGTGTATTAGAGCTAATATTTGAAACTGGAGAATATTTGGACATATGGACAAGGCTAGGCAAAAATAAACTGAAGTCAATAATCATGTAATCCCGAATTTTCTTAAAAAAAAAGTGACTTGAGAATAACATTGTAAAGAAAAAGAGAACAAAATAGTTGTTTGAAAACCTTTTGTAACAAGTATTTCGACTTTGCTCTACAGCATTCAAGTTGGTGGCCCTGTTTTGACTGCCCTTGAGTTATCGTACATTTTACATATTTATTTTGTATCAAAAGTTTGAGGAATCTTTTTGTGTTGTAAATCTATGCTGTTGAATTATAACCAATAAAGATAATTATAAGGCTTTCAATAAATACGTGACAAAATATGGAAAATTAAAGAAGATTTGGTGAACTAGATACATAATATAACATATTTTGTAATGTAAAGTTTCATGTAATGTGAGATGTCATGTATTGAGCGAAGTGTCATGTAATGTCTCACGAGGAAAAGACAGGAAAAAATAAGTAAATGAAAAAGGAAACAATACTGTTATAATTATTATTTGACGTGTCGTGTCCGGTGTGAGAAAATAGAAAACTGTGGTCGGAATTATCCCGTCATTCATAACTATGAAAATATTTTATTCTAACACTAAGTATAAATAATACTTTAAAAAAATAAGAAACGTACTATTTAATTTTTACTGATTCAATAATAGAAAATTTCTCTATGAGAATCAAACTATCGCGTTACAAATAAATAAATAAATAAATAAATAGATGTATTAGATTTATTCGTCTGGAAACATTTTACCCATACCCGATCTCATCCCGTGCATCGAAAGTGCATAGAAATGGCCCGCGGTCTAAGATAAGTTGAACACCGTTGTTCTACACAGATTCCTGATAATTTTGTGGTAAATAGTTACGAAATAGAATTGAATATTTACGAGATAAAAAATAATTTTATGAATCTAATACGTAACCAAAATACTTTGAATGTTATAATATTGACATCACTTTCTGAAGAAAAGGAACTTCAGGGTCCGCAAATGGTTTACGGGAAGAATACTGTAACGTCGGTGCCAAGGCATTCTATCAATTTGTGATATATTAATATTTCTTTGCATTTCCCAAGCCGGATGCTGTTAAGAAGCTTATTGAAAGTGGCCTGTCGGCGCTAAGACGGAAGTGCGACGGACTTGGGACCCACCCTAAGTCTCTTCAGTTATTGAGGTATTGTTTGAAAGGACATCTTTCACTTTTAAGGAAGGTACAAGTGTATTCGGAGAATGCGGCCTGCGACGTTGACCCAGCTATGTCCACTGTAATTTAGGTGTATCTAATGAAAAGAAGAATTCTACGAAGTAATGAATGAAGTACGTTGCCGAATATAGAACACTCTGAAAAAGGTGCTTGCGAGCGCCTAGGTGACGCCCATGGTGGTTCGTCTTCACGGCGCAGTCTCCACGTGCTTAGAATTCAAAGGGGTGGACAAGAAGGATACTTGCAAGGTGTGGAGGCGAAGGCGTGGTTATTTGCGGATCACGTGACTTCTGCTACTGTATATATTGGGAGGAGTGAAGATCCTCAGAGTCTCTCTACGCGGGGAAGTAGAAGACCGCCGGCACGGTAGAAGTGTCCGGGCTAGACTTGGTCACGGAGACCAGAGATTCGTTAGGCTGCTGCGGTGGTCTTAATGAAGTCATTACTAGTTGCGAGTGTCGTAACTTGTATCAGTTAGTTGTTGGAGAAAACAACTTATAATTTTGAAGGTTCATATAACCTGAGGGTTTTTACTATTTAGTTGTCTTCAACTAAATTTATCTAAGTGTAATTAATGCTTTCCGATAGCATTACTTCTGTAATAACAGATTATTAAATGTATTAATGATATTGGGAGTTTTTCTCAATTTGTACATTCAAATTACTGTTTAATTTGTATTAAATCATTATTTATTGTTATTACAAGTGTGTTTGATTGCCTGGGAAACTGGGCTGGTGGCAGCGACAAAAACTACCATAGGGATTGTGGTATTTATGTGGATCCCGCTTCTACCCAAAAAAAATACTAACATCGCATCAGGGTTTGAGGTGTGATGTTACAAATATCCAATGGGTTAGAGAACAATTTGGTATATGTTTCTCTTGGAAATTAGAGGATGGTATGAAGTGAATATTTTTTCTGCCTTCACAGTAGCAATGGCAGGTCTATGGGAGGGGGCTAAGGGGTTTATCAAATACGTACTGTTATCAATTTATTATTCCAAAATAAATCGAAGATGTGATGTGAAGTCAAAATTCGAGTTTAATAATAACAAAAGTATTAAATGACATTACCCGCCTACGGAAAATCCGCTTCTACTCGGAGGAAAAACGGAGAAAATCTTGGGCCAGTATGGGGATGGATTGCATTTCCTGTCTTCACACATATATATATATATCCTATTTCTATTTTCCAATCCTGCGTAATAGTCTGTATAATTTTTGCTATAGACTTTATGAAATTATAGACATCACGCTGGATACAAACCATTTTCTCGACACACGGTCAATCATCTTATTTACCCACCTCTTAATAGAGAATTCGTTACCTTTTCCCTCCATTTAGGTGTTTCAATTGTAATTTCTTTTTTCGTAATTATTTTTTCCATTTTAATAATTTTTTGAAAATTATCTTTTTAAATCTACAAACCAATGGCATTATTCCATAATGATTTCCAACTATGAAGTAGATACTGTTAATTAACAGTTACTAAAGTGTAAAAAACAAAACCACACTGTGCAAACGTACTACCCATTTCACAATGCGCATTTAGCACACTGTGACCCCATACGGCTAAACATTAATTTCTCGTCTTATTCCTCCGTTATCAAACAGATCTAATGGTTCACTTTCAGAATCGAGAAGATAATGATCTCCGTAGAGTGTTACCTTTTGGTGGTTGAAGCTTCTTTTATCCATTGAACAAGTTTATTTCGTGAGTCGAAATTTTCTGCACCTTCCTATCAATTATCTATTACTAGTTGCTTGCGTTGCCAATGTCCACGCGATGAGAAACCGCTTTTGTTCGTGCTGGGATTTCTTATTTGTGTCAAGTTGAGAGGTAAATATTAATGACACAATAGAATTTGACCGATTTTTGGTTTTGATATTTTACATGCTAATTAAATTAAAAATAACTCAATAACAAGTGTCATAAGTTTGGTGATAAATAAATTTTATTGTTTAAACCTCTGTCACGAAATGTCTCTATATTATATCATTCACATTAGTACACTCTATTTCCCGTATTATTAACAAATTTAAAATACAACGGTGTGAAAGGATTAAATATGTATGAGGGTAATATCCAAATGCTTTGAATTATCTGTTCACGTTCCGCGAATAAAACGCGCTTTCTTTTGGAACTGTAGAATACGCCATCTGGCCCTAAGGGATACAGAAGACTTAATACACAACCTACGATGGAACATTTTGTTAGACCGTAACAACGGGTAAGAGGGGCGGTAACCTCCCTCATCCTCCCCAGATAGCAAAACGAGTAAAATATATGGCGCTGTATAACATTTAGACACGATAAATTATCACACTCTGTTATGCACATATTCATGCTGAAGTGTGGATCACATGCCATCCTGGAATTAATGTGTGGTACTCCTCGAAGTATCGCTCTGTAAATAGTTATACTCTTAGTTAAGGTTGTCCTCATATGAAAAGTCATTATTCCTGATAAAAATTAATTACCCCAACAAAGTTTTAAAAGCTTGCAGAGGATGGCTAAATATTTTGATTAATTTCTTTCTTCATTATCCGAAAATCATGGTATTGTGTGTGTTGACAAACAGAATTTTAATGCGTGAATTGTTTTAAGAAATGATTTATATATTTCCATCGATAATGATAATACTTATAAAAGTGTTTCATATTAGAAGATATATTTCGGCTTTCACCTTCGTCAGTTAGAAAGATTGCTAAGATATTCTTCAATTCTTGCCGAAAGACCGTTTATATATAGTTTGTTATAATCCTTGACATGTAAATCAGTACATAACGAATCAAATACAATAAACATATAAACAATAAATTAATTTGTTGTCAAAAGATCAGTTACAAACTACATATGACCTCGTGGGGGACAATGGACTAATTTACTCTCCGGAAGCAAGCAAGGGACAATCCCATCAATTCCGATCAAGGGTCCTGAGGCAGAGTTGAATAGAAAATTACACCCCTAAAACAAGAATAAAAATACTTAGCTACGTGTTATAATATCAACAAAATACCAACAAATTTTTATTTAATAAAACACAAAACATAGTACGTATTATTATCGAAATATAGATTATTTGGAATATATTATTTACAAATCGTAACTATTAAAATAACTCCTAATTCGAGATTAATTATTATAATAGACAGCATCCCTTATGTAAGAGCTTAGAGAAGCTGTATATTAAAAGCACCGCTATCCGTAGGAAAACCGGCGAGAACAGGGGTGAAGTAGGGTTACACAATGACACCCTCACTATATGCCATTATTTCGATAAAGTAATGAAAATAATGTTTACCTCTTAATCGTATGTTTTCAAAACCATGTACATCCAACCTCTTCAGTCCCCTACCTTATCTACATTTTTTCATGGCATAGACAAACTTAATCCCATTTCCTAAGTCTCTCGTCAGACCATAACCTCCAACCCTTCCACATTTTTTTTCATATATTTCATATTCCCTCATACCCAAGTTACCAACATAGTCACTATCTGGAACCTTGTTATCCCTCACATTATTTTAATTACAATTTTTCTAGCACACTAAAAATTTCTTTAATTTTTTCCTCCGAAAATTTGTTTCTATCTTTTTATCATCTTATTTTCACCGATTAATGTATCTTCTCTTTTGTAGATTGCCTCCTTTCGTGGTATCTTTTAACTCTGCTATTTTTTGCAGTGTATTCTCTAAACATTTCCGATCTTTGTTCTGGTTTAATTAGTCCTCTCTTATTCTTACAAACATATATACCCTTCCACAAAATATTCTTATCTATAAACAAACCTTTAAACTCCTTAAATAAATAAGTAAATAAGTACAAGCAAAGCCCTGGTTTTTCTTCGGGAAGAAGCGGATTTCTTATACATGTTCTCTAGACTCTGTCTAGGGGTGGCGTCTGTAGAAATAATAATTCTTGAATTTACAGTTATTTTTATAATACGATTTATAAAAACTATTTTCCGAATAATCTATAGTTGGATAATTCGTACTTGTGAAATACTTTTTTTGTGTAAAATACAAATTTTTATCTTAACTAAGACTTTGCTAAAATTTTCAATCCGACTATTCCTAGGAGCCCTTGATCAAATTTGATGGGATAGTCTCTGATTTGCTTCCGGAGAATAAATTAATTTATTGGTCGTACGCAGTTTGTACTGCTTTTTTGACAGTAAATTTATTATTATTATTATTATTATTATTATTATGTTTCAAGTTTCAGTTTTTTTTATTTCCATAAAAATGATTACATAATTTACAATTACGTTTACAATCTGTATTACAGATGATTTTCGTAATTGTAAATTATGGAAATAAAAAAAACTTGAAACTTGAAATTAATTCAACCTCGCCACTCTGACATTTCCCCCTGAATCGACACTCTGGAAAAAACAACAACACATATTTAAAACCTTCCATATCATAGATTCTCCCGCGTCATTTACTAGTCCAGTCACCAAACATATCCAATAAATCTGTCAATACAGAGAATGCCCATATAAACGCTGGGTTTATCTAAAAAAAAGCAGCAATGTACATGTTTTTGTGTAGGAAAAAAACTACTACGTTTTTTAATATCAGCGTGAACTACCGCAGTGATACATTCTCCCACACTAAATTTCACAAGAAAATCAATCAATGGTTTGTCGTACTATCACTAACCATTGCCAAATGCATAACAAAAAATATACGACAATTTAATTATAATATTTTCTGCTTCCAAGGAGTTTGTACCAATACAGGATTTGACAAATAACGGTAAAAAGTTCAAACTCGAAATTTCCTCCAAAATCCTCTTCACTTTCCATTTCTTTTATCTGTCCGTCACGAAAGCAGAAGAATTAAGAATTTATTTTAGTATCTTCCTGACTTGCGAACACTGGAACGATAGTTCTAATTTATGAGTGACGTTCATGAGTTCTTTGCTGCTTTCATTAACCATAAAACTTCATTTACAAGAAGATAGTGGTGTCTTTTCATTTTCAGGATTTATGTAAAATGTTTCTCAGGAAGGTGATGTTAACTGAAGGGTGTTTTTTGGGTGTTGGACGTTGCGTTATTTAGTCTACAAACGATATAATACATTTTCAAAGACTGCTCGGGAAATATAAGGTACCCAGAAATTTTTTTTATATGCACTCATTTAGTATCATTTTAACTCCGGAGGTTAATTCTAATTGTCACTGATAGCAAGGAAAATGTAGAAAAACCTGTCGTTAATGAGTATTTTACTGCACCATGTTTTTTACTCAATTATCGATAACTCTGCAGTAAAAAATCACTGACCTTACAGTTCGTTGAACGATACTTTATTATAAACTGTTTGTAGTTTGGCCTTCATACAATGACTGCGAATCTAGTATTTTTAAATCTATGCGTAGCTTTTTACTCTCAGCATTGCGCGCCGAAGTTCTCTGCGTTCTTGTGATTTGGATTCTTAAAGAAAATACAAAAAACTACGAATGTTTTTAATTGAATTATTATTTTATTTATTTATAGATGAAGATGCAGTTAGAAAAAAATCAATATTTTGGATATTACACG
This sequence comes from Laupala kohalensis, assembly GCA_002313205.1. Taxonomy (NCBI): domain Eukaryota; kingdom Metazoa; phylum Arthropoda; class Insecta; order Orthoptera; family Trigonidiidae; genus Laupala; species Laupala kohalensis. The sequence goes on along the minus strand of NNCF01125783.1, from coordinate 6,541 downwards.
AAATGCGCGCGCAGTAAGGTCACGTAGTGTAATTTTTTCACGAAACTATATTCATGTAAAAGTTCAACATGTCGTAATTTATACTTATTAAAACCAGTTGGATGAATTATATCGAAAAAGAATTTGAGGAAACAACGGGATAAAATTTACACTCAAACAATAATTTGAATACAATCTACATTAAAAATTTCTTGTAATAAAGATATTTCAATTCTTTTTTATTTTTAAACAGATTTAACAGAATAGATTTTTGTTAGAACGTTTACATGTAATGTGTTCTTTACAAAGGACATGTTTAGCTAATGTGTATCATCTACCTGAAAAGTTTCAACAAAAATAACAATACAATTTTCTTTTAATTCCAGGAAACTCCTTTGACTGCTTTCCTTTAGCTAAATAACACAATTGGAAATAAACTCATCAGCTGCCCCATCTTTGCATTTGTGATTCACCGCCCACGCAGAAAACCCGTCTCCGGCGAATGAAGCAGTTTGCTTGTGAATTGTTTTCACACAAGCCACGTCATCAGTGATATCGTCATCGAGCAACTTGTCACATGACAGGTTGCAGCCAGTGCCCGGTTGACACCAATAGCGATTATTCAGCTGGAAGAGTCCGTGATCTTTGCTGCCGTCCCAGTTGTACAGATTGATGGCTGAGGTGTTGTATCGAGATTCGTGATAGGCTATGCATACCCACATGGCGATTTGATCACGAGGCATCTGCAAAATTATAACAATAAGAATGAACGTTCAATGAAATATCGCGTCTTATATCTATTTGAAGCTTTATATGTTCACGAAATTCACGAATTCCCCTAGGAATCAACGTATCTATCAAATCCTGCATGAAGAGGTGTTTTGTGTGTGTAGCTAAAATTGCAAGGCTCCACAAGTTTTACAGGGACCTACTTGATGTACTTCGCGGAGGGGTGGGGTGGAATGTACATTAAACGAGGTAACATATCACTACGGATTTTTTCTCTCTCCAAACTAGTTTTGGAAACTTTGAAACGACTTTTTCACATAATCTGTAAAATACGTAAAAAGTACAATGATTATGAAAAATTTCTGTATTTCAGTATACAAATTTATTGACAGTATTTTACATAGTAAAATCTTAGTATACAAATTTATTATCTGCCTTGAATTTTGTGTAATTTATTTGATTTTTCAAGTATATTTTCTTAATTTTTCGATTTTTAAGTGGCCAACTGTAAATAATAATATATTTAGCTTAACTAACAGTAATTCAAAGAAATTATCAAACTAAAATATAAACGGAATGCTTATGCTAAGGTTTAAAGGGGAAATCGGTTCCTCAAAATATGAATTTATTTCATCTTTTGCGTCACTAATATTTTGATCTGCTTTTGATAATATTCGTTAGTTTAGAATTTTTATGTAGAATATTTTTGAATCTTTTGATATTTTCGTTTAGAACAACTACTGATATTTTCTTGATAATACTTTAAAAAAATGAAATAGATTTAAGTGAATGTTATCTTTTTAATACCTGAAGTTATGCGATTAAGTTGCTACAAAACTGAACTTAATTATGGACAAGTCACAAATATTATTTGAAGGTAAATTAACCAAACCTGGTGTTTGTTCAATAACTCTTCTGCGAGCTCACAAGCTTCGTATATTTTTCCATAGACCACTGAAGAGGATGCCATTAACACAAAAATGAACCAGTGCATGATAGCTGCACGAAGTAGTTGTTTCGTTCAAAATGTAATCCTTCGCCACTACACTCACACGAACTAAACTCGAAGAGAAGGTGGCTACTTATATATACAAAAGATTGCGAGCGAGAATTGGTACAACCTGGCAACTTTCCTAATTTGGGATGACATAAGCCAGTTTTGCGACTTCTCGTACCCGCAACCCGCACATGTCAATTCAGCCGCACAAGCGAAGGGGTTTCCAAACTTATTGCGATTCACGGCATCCGAAGCAAGATTATTTTTCACAGTAGGTTTCTATACTTATGATTCTGAAACGTACCGCGAATGTATATACAATTTGTACAAAACAAATACATCAATACTATAAATTTCACGTGAAATTATTTGAAATTTCAAAGGACATTTCTTAAGGGTTTATGCAATTAAAATGCTAGGTATTGTTAAATTTGATGAATTACAAGAGCAGAAAAACTATTTAAACTTTTTTATNCTGTTGACTGTGAAGCTTACTTATGTGTCAGGAGTTCAATTACGTTTCGTTGAGGTGGAAAATTCACTGAAAGTATAATTTACGTCACCAAATCGTAGGAGCAGAATTATATACAAGCGAAGAAAAACATTGTTTTCAAGTTCATAAACTAAAAATTAAATAAAAATCAAAGAATTCAGGGGTCTTAACTATGAGCTTTGGTTACTTGTGAGTAATTTGATTTTCTGTTCCTTGTGTCTGGACTTTAAAATAATTCGTAATTATCATACAATACAGACAACTGAGTGTATTTTTGTAGGTTCTGTTTGTGGTATTTAATTCTTGTAATTAATAAACGCGATAATTTAACAGCACAAAAATAGAGAAATACGGAAATTAACATATGAATTTAGAATATTATACAAGAATTTAGAATATTATACAACGGCGGGTAAAAACATCTAGACCTGTTGACAGGTTTAATGCCTACAGTAGGATATCAATTCTCAGTACAAACTTTTCTCAGAATGTTGATGTAATTTTGTGTGTGATCGTGTAAGAATACAAAAACAATCTCAAATTTGTCTTATGTGTGAATTGTTATAAAATTTTAAATGTCGAATAATGATTGTTTTAAGATTCTTTTTAAATTCCGGGCAACGTCGGGTAGTTCTGCTAGTTCATTATAAAAAAGTTTGATTGACCAATCAATTGGTTAGGAGTGACATTGTTGTCGAATCTCATTGGTTTACAGTATTCCAATACAACCCCTTTGCACCTCTAAAGATCAGCAATAGCATAAAACAGAAAACATAAAACTTGGGGAAAACGTTTAAAAAGAATTTGAGTGCATGTAAACATTGGAAATTGATCATAACAAAAGTTTTTACATAATTTCCCTTATTTTCTACCTTTCTTAAAATTTGATTTGCCTAAAGTAGTTCCAAAATATGTTTATTCCCTCCATGAGAACTGAAGATCTTTTTTTTTCTTTTCGTTTGGCACAGATATTATTAAAATCTGCTTCGCCGTTCACTAAGTGCAACCTCTTCAATTGGCATCTGCATATACTTTTGCGCTTATAGTGAGTCGAATCTGACGCACGTCTAAATAATATTTTCATTGGTGTATGTTTCTTAAACATAAGTGTTTACCTCAACGCGAAAGTAATACCGGAAATGCGTTATATTCCATTTTGTGACTTGTCATTTTCTTTTCTGCCGTGTTTTGTTGAACCATCAATTGTTGTAAAACTTGAACAAATGAGGTTTCAGTGTCATATTATATTTCCAGGTTATTAGAATTTTTCTGTAGATTTATTTGACAATAAAATATAGATCATTCTATTCTTTAAACACGATTTTGAGATTTGATTTTTGTACAGGAATTGGAGACTATAGCTGTGTCCATTTTGTGGATATGCCAATGAAATTAATACACGATATTTCGTTCAATACCACGAAAGACGAGAGACATACAACAATAACAATTTTCGTGTCACTATTTGTTAGGATTTCCATGTATTGTTATATAATGTGTCTGTGTGAAATTTTTAATGGAATCGTTGTGTTAGTACCGTGTTTCATCTAAGCAATAGAGTACGGGCTACGTCACAAATAATTCAATATCTTCCCAAGAACCGTTATCTTTAAGTTCTCTTCAGTTGTGACCTCTCTAGCGTTGCCTATAATACATCTCAGAGAGTGTGTATTCGTCTCTAACGCACAAAAGAACTGGATGTTTCAGTGCAAACAACTATGAATTACAAGTACCCGCATCGGCGTAGATAGAGGGTCATACTGCGGAACATATGATGGTACGAACTCTTGAGTGTCGTGTGCAAATATTCGTCCTCACTTTCTTTGAGTTGTGTTCAAATTAAAGAAAATGGAGAGGGATTAAAACTCGGGAAGCTCGTCTTCTCATATATCAATAAAGTACTTTTTATTAAATGTCATTATATTCTGGGGAAGCCTAAAAAGACTTCATAATAAAGGCTTAATAAGACTTTTGTAATTTTGTTTTTAATTCTGACATACGAAACATGGAATCTTCCAGAACTCCACATAAAACTAGTGGTGCAAAACCACTGAACATACTTTCTCATAAAAGCTTCTCCGTCTGCAGCATTGAGTGAAAAAATTCTATAGTGAAAGGGTTATTTCTGGCGTGGTCCTCTGTATTTTGGTCGTCTTCCAGTTGGTTCTCTATTCATGCTCAAAGTCACTAGATGAACTTATTACTGTCTTATATTTGAAATTTGAAAGTAAAATAAACATTCCAAATAATATTTCAAAAGAAATAGCGACATATCAGTCTTATAAATTTCGTAAAAGTGTTGTGAAAATGCAATTTTGTTGTAGACAGAAATTGCAGTGCGTTTTCTGTCCTCCTATGTATTTTATCATAATCATATCTTTCATTTCAGTTTACGAACAGTGTATTCTACGTCTGCTTGGTCCATTTACCCTGCTAAATATTATTCAAGCTTCTTGAAACAGTAAACTAAAGTGTAAATGTAGCAGACATAAATTATTTTACTGCGTCTATACCAAACTTTCAAGCGAAATACCGCTAATGCGGATGAAATGTATACTAATTCTACTTTACCTACAGAAAAGTTAAGCAAAATCGTTGGACCAGGTTTTGAGAAATATTCAAAAATGTACTTTGACCTTCATGTGAAGTGCCTTCTGTATTCAAGTAAAAAGAAAATTGAAAGCAAGTGCATACGTTGGAAGTAAATTCTACCCTAAATACGAGAAATGAAAAAAAAATACCATTCGGCCAGGAGTGCTGCGCTCAGACGGACGGTGAGACGGGCAGACGGACAGATGGACAGACGGACGGACGTCCAACCAAAAACAACTTTTTCGGAATCAGGGGTCACCAAACGGATATTTCCACAAAAATCTCGTTTTCGAAATTTTTCACGATTACAATACTTTCTATATACTACGTAAATGAGAAAGTACAAAGTGTAAATAGATCACATTACCAGGAACAAAGAAAAATCATGGTACACTTCCGGAAATGTCTCCCGAAAGAGAGATGATAAGACAAAGACAGTAAACGCGAGAAACATAAATTAAAAAGTTGCAAAGGTAATGAAAAATAGAAAATATTTTACATAAAAGAAACTCACGTATTTGGAGAAACAGTTTCGGCTCGCATCTTCATCAAACACACGTAGATTGTATTAATATTATTAATAATAATCAGTTTTATTCTACTGTCAATTCTCAGCTGTATTCTCGGATTCTTTATCCCTGACTACTCTCTTTATCTCGGATCCCTGAGTACAACAAAAATGCAGTAAAACTCAATTACCACCATTGGATTTGTCGTTTTGTTTTGCATATACACAAGTGAAAAATTTGGTTTAATGAATATGTATTCATTTTTTAAAAACCGAAATGATTCAAAAAGCGTGATATTTTTAAGGTTTTTGCCGATACGTCTTCACTATTTTGTATCAAATAAACTAAGAGTGACAAAAATAATTGTTATTCGGAGAAAAATTACTGCTGTGTTCGTGAGAACCTTTCTTTATTTCAAGCTTCTACACCCAAATTATAACGAGTAATTAATTTTTTACGAAAACATGACTAAAAATGACCAGACATATTATCAAGGAATAAAATTTATACTGTCGCACACATGATCATATTACAATTGATTAGTAGGCTGGATAAGAAGGGGTACGGGCTCTCCCTTCTTAGGAATATTTTACAAGAATTTCGGAACAGCTCGACAAGTTTCCAGAATAGCAGCATTTAGCGTACGTAGGAAAAGGTATCGAGGAAGGTTGAATATTTTTTAGACTTTTAAAGAAGTCTGTGGGCAAATGCCAGTTGCTGTATTATATACTCTGTCAGTCCTCCACATCCTTTCAATTTCTTTCTTTAATTTGTAAATTTTCTCCGCAGCCTTTGTCAACATATCACTGCTGTTAGGTCTATTAGGCTACATCTATGATTAAAATTAATAATAATTTTTATTAATATAATCTACGTGTCTGATGAAGGCGCGAGCTAAAGCTGTTTCTTCAAATACATGAGTTTCTTTTGTGTGTGTTTTATTTTCTATTTGACGTACATATATTGGTACATTTGATCAAATGAAAGGTTAATTACGACAGTCACGTGAGCTGAAATTATTTTTCTCTGGTTAGGGAAAAATATGTGAAGGAGAATTGGGGGGAAACGGTCAGAAGTGGGGAAATGCCCTTGCTTCCCACCAAACTCTAATTCGAATTTTAATCTGTGAGGCATTTCACTTTCATTCGTGGAAAATATACTTACAATGTCGTCACATTGCCACACATTGTCATACATTCCTTTATTCTCACAGCAATGAAGCAGATGCCCCTTCGGTGCTCA
>NNCF01125782.1:90837-105074 GCA_002313205.1 Laupala kohalensis | reverse complement strand
TCTACATGGTAATGTGAAATCAATGTCGTTAGGATAATGCGTGGGAACAGGTGTGAAATGTCGGACAGAGGATGCGTGCCAAAGCATCGAGCAAACTGGATATAAATTTAAAGGAGTCTAGAAACAAACCTGCTATTTCCCAACGCGCATCAAAATAGAGATAAATCGTTTTTGATTAGTGTTTCAAGAGAATCGTCGCAGCCATGGAGAGAGAAAAAATTTCTATCGACGTAAGTATACAAGTTATTTATTCCTTCATTGTTTCATCAATACGAAACATTCGAACAAGCGCTGGAACATACAAACAAATTATTGTTAATGAAACGCTGACCCAGGACAACTCGTCTGCGAAGCCACTTGGCATAATGAAGCGGAGACTTCGCGGCGCATTCGTCTGCGAAGCGAGCTCTAATTACTTGATATGTCCAATGCTTTCCAGTGTTCGAAACACATAATGTTTACGTCTACACAATCTTAGGAAGCACAATGCCAAGAGTCATTAAGACAACAGTAATGATGATATTTTCATCAACACAATAGTTAGACCACAATTAAAAATAAATTAACTCTAAATATAAAGAAAAAAATGATTATATCATGAAATACTACTTCGTTTTACAGTGAGTAAACAGAAGTCATTGTCATCAGTTCAAGCGATGATGAAGAGGTAAACTCTTTAGGAGAGGAGATGAAGCGAATTCAACTCAAGAATAATGATCTCAAGTCTACATTAAGGCGTGTTTCCGCTTAATATATCACGTATGTTTGCTAGGTCTTTTATCACGAAACTAGTACTATTACTGTTAATAATTTATTGCGTTTGAAGTAGATTTCAAATGAATAATTTGAAATGAATGACTAAAAATACCGTTCACTATTCTTATTATTATTTATATAAAGTTTTAAAAAGTTTCCTGTCTTTTGTCACGAAACTACTACTACTACTACTGTTATTATTTTATTGTTTAAAGTTTTTTATATGAATAACTTGTGATGAATTAGAAGAAATGTTTTATCATTATTTATATAAATTCAAAAAATTATCATAACTTTTAATGTACATAGATTTCGGGAATATTGAAAGAGCAGGGAGAAATTTGCCTCGAAAAGCGAAATTTCTAAAAAGAGGGCTGCTGTTTCTGCTCTCTCACATAAACCTCAAACCAAACAACAAAAGATGTTACTTTCTGGGCAAGCTAAGTAAGTAATTTTTGTTTAAACTAAAGTTTTTTTCTCTCTTTGTGGTTGAAAGTACAAATGTTTCTGTTGCCATTTTTCATTCAGAATGGAAGACGAGACTACACAAAATTATGATAAAAACACACCTTTTTATGTGAGAGTGAAACATCTCTCACAAAATCATTCTCGAAAAAAAAAGCGCAGTATGTCCGTCATCGCAGGCGGATTGCTTCCTGTGCTTGGGATTTGTATCATTTGCTGGGAGATTGCATGATATGATGCGATTTTGAACAAACCTGTGATGCAAAATTGCGCAATACATAGGATTTACCGTGTTATGTTCAAATCGGCCCGACGGGTTAGAGACGCCGAACCTTGACCTTTGCTTGAACCAGCACGTGTTATCGTATGGTATGGTTTCTTCATAGATTATTGTAACTAGTTCATCCTCTAATACATCAATTGCCTTTGGAGCTGTGGTACTGGAGGATTGTTTTCTTTTCTTTATTATTTTGTTGTTACATTTTCAAGACTGTAGAGAAAGTCTTCTAGACTCATTTCAGGCAGGCAGAACTGGTTCTGCTACCTCATTTCATTCTATGACACCAATTGGAAGGCAGAAACATTTGTTTAGTTTTGGACTTAAGTTTCAACTGAAAATTTATCAATCCTGTGTTAACTTTTTTCAATTAGTTCTATTTCACCTTTATAAGATTTGACATCACAGAATGTGTTACTTGGCAATCCGCATTGACTGTTTTCCTCAGTATCCATTCATTCCGACACAAACAGTGATCAACTTCAATTTTATTAACTAAACCAGCAGGATAAAAAACTGTTACAGTTTAGAACTAAAACAATGATGATACTATAACTAATTATATGATCAAGTCATTGCCTATTTACCTGGAAATTACCTACGTAAGAATACAGTGTCATTGTTTGTAAACAAACCTCCACCTTTACTACAATACTGAACAGAAATTAAAGCGTAATGATTAAAAACACTTAGTCTTTCAGAGATTAGCCATCACCTATAGAATTTACAATTGTGTAAATGAAAAGGACATAAATTGGGGACAGAATAGAATGGAAAACAACAATGGCAGTGCCCTGATTTATATCATATTGGTATATGCTTTTAATCAACATGGCAAACTTACTAAACACACAAGTTGAAATCTAAAACTGTACCATTTGTTAGATTGTCTTCTTCTTATTGAAAACATGTTAAAAATTTTGTATTCCAGGAGGTGTGAAACTTGTTTTCAATACTCTCGTACAGAAATAAAACTGAAGGCACAAATTAACACAAACCAACTAAAATAAGCTATTTCTTAAATAGAAAATATTTGAACCACATGTTATTTTTTAATTATATACAAAACTAAATATTTTTAATAAACCACATGTTACTTTTAAATTTATTTATCTATTTCTTTTAGCAAGGTTAGAGGTCATGAGATCGGCTCTTCCACCTAACTGTGACTTAAATGAGGGAAAATTGGGAAGAAATGTTATGATGCTGGGAAACCTATGGTACGAACTGACCTTTGTCTGGAGTAAGTGACGGAACCACCAGTTTAAGACCTCACCTAGTTCAGCCGAGCAAGGTTGAAATCCACACACAACTACTCAGCAGTATCTATGGAGCAAAGATACTACAACTAGACCACTGCTGCCGTTATGCAATGTTTAATGATAAAAAAACTAAAAGCATTGTTTTGACATATGAAGGGTTCTTCTACTGTTAAAAAATGTCTAAGATAGAAAGGATAGAATAAAAAGGAATTAAGATGAACAACAGAAAACTTTTATAAACACTGAGTGATATAAATTAAAATCTTGATGGCTTAACTCTTTTAAAATATATACCACTTAAAGAATCGACAACCATGTCGTCTACTATGAAAAACATCGGCAATGTAATGTATTGGAAAATCATAAATTTCTGTCCAGAAGAGGGTTTGGGGAATTAAGGTAAAAAAAGGAACTTATAGAGGAAAAAGGAAACTAGACGATAAACACGGGACTAGTCCCCTCAAAAGGAACCATTTGGTCACCCTAGAACAGGTAAACTGCAATGAGAAATTAGATAACTATAATTTAAATATGTTTAATCATATAACAAAAATATAAAATGAGCTCCAAACTTTTGTGGGTATTCTTACGGTAAAGTTCACATGAATATCAGCAGACTCGTATCCATAAAGTTATGTAAGTGCAAAGTATGGAGTGTGACTGCATGTGCTTCATGTTATCATTTCCTTCCATATTTCACAAAAATTCCCATTGGTACAGTATCTTGCCAGTTTGTGTACACATATGATTTTTCCAAAAGGATTTTTTTTTTACAAATTTCACTTTGCAACAGTTTCGCATCAATGTGTTCTCATATGCTTTTTGAGAGTACCACTTTTACTACACAAAGATTTACAAATTTCACATTTGAACAGATTCATCCCAGTGTGTGTCCCCACTTGCTTCTTCAAAATACAAACTACACGAAATGATCTTTTTCAAATTTTACTGTTTAATGTGAACTGTACAATACCTTTTTCCAGAAAATGACTTCTGACAAATTTCACATTGGAACACTTTCACCCAAGTGTGTATTCACATGTGACGAGTAGAATGAAATTTTTTAGAAAATGATTTTCCACAAATTTCACATTGGAACAGATTCACCCCAGTGTGTGTTAACATGCGAGTCTTGAGAGCACAACCTAGAGTAAATGATTTTTTACAAATTTTTCATTGATACGGTTTCAGGCCAGTGTGTATTCTATTGTTTTTGGTAAGATTTTTTTTTGAGAAAATGACTTCTTACAAATTTCATATTGGTACTGTTTCTCCAACAGGTGTGTTCCCATATGCTCCTTGAGACTATCACCATGACCAAATGATTTTCCACAAATTTTACTTTAGAACAGTTTCACCCCAATGTGTGTTCGCATGTGCTTCTTAAGAATACAACCTAGACTAAATGATTTTTCACAAATTTCACATTGGAATAGTTTCACCCCACAGCGTGTTAGCATGTTTTTCTTGAAATTATCACTACTATACTATATGAGACTATCACCACGACTAAATAATTTTTCACAAAATTCACATGCAAATGATTTATCCCCAGTGTGTCTTTGCATTTGCATTCTGATATACCTTTTTTGAGTAAATGACATTTTACAAATATCACATTGGTACTGTTTCTCCCCAGTGTGTGTTCGTACGTGACATGAAAGATTTCTTTTCTTTAGAAAATGTCTTCTTACAAATTTCACATTGCAACCCTTTCACCCCAATGTGTATTCGCTTGTGAAGTGTTAGATAATTTTTTTTAGAAAATGTTTTTTCACAAATTTTACATGGAATAGTTTCACCCCAATGTATGGTCGCATGTACTTTATAAGATATTTTTTCTTAAAAGGTGAGTATTTATTAATTTCACAATGGAACAATTTCCTGCCGTGGTGCATTTGCATCTGACTCATCAAATAAAATTTTTCCCGAAAACATTTTTCACAAATTTTACATTGCAACAGTTTTTCCCCGGCATGTGTTTGCATGTGTACCCTGAGATGAGATACTTGATTAAATGATTTTCAACTATTATTACTTGAATAATTCCTTCCTTTAATAGAATAGGTGTGCACCTTTTCTTAAACAATCCCTGTGCACCCTATTCTATTAAATAACGGGTCGAAGAGAAAAACTTATTAACTCTGACGGGTCGAAGTGAAAAGAATCCCCTTGCACTGAATGTTGATTATTGCACTGTTTCCGAGGGTTGAAACTAGCAATATCTGATGAGTTACTTCCAGTTCTCTCTACCTTAGTTGTGTCCTTCAATTCCTCTCTCACCTCGCAAAGTTTAATTTGTGTTATCGCTGATCCACGAGTTTCATCAATACCTGCAACAAAACACTCAATTACACCTTATATATAATGTGAATTTAACACAAAGCACAGTTTACTAATGTGCCTTGTTAGCTAACAGTAAACAAATATTATAAAATTTAAATTAAAAAAATTACAACTAAAAAATGGATTTATTAGATAAAGCATGTATTTTCAAAATGAAGATTCAAATTTTGAGGGTCAGAATCAAACCACTGCTCATTTTTCAAGTAAATATGAACGACAAAACAATAAAAGCATAGGGAAATAAAGATTATTCAAATTGAATAACATAAAATGCCATACATACAAAGACAAAAATGTGGATTCTACTATGTCAAATAAATTAACTTACAAAAATAAGAATACTTACATGAGCCCTTTGTGTCTCATCGAATTCAAATCATTAGAAACTTGTCTAAAGATGTGGTTTGGTCGCATGTAAAAGGTTGTGAAAATCCAGCGGATCTTTTAACCCGTGGAATGTCTGTATCTGCCCTGAACGACTCAGGATTATGGCGACATGGTCCTGATAATCTGAGAAAGGAAATCAGCCATGTTCAATTTATGCCAAATGAAATAAATTCAAAAACCTTGTCAGAAAGTATTCTGCCGTCTCATACTATTGTAAATGAAGTCGTAGAGAAAAAGGAAAATGAATCTTGCTTCATTAAAGTGATAGCTAAATTCTGAAAGTTTAATTTTCTCATTAGAATTATCGCGTACTGCCTGCGATTCAATCAGAACTGAAAAAAAAAAGAGGCCAAAAACGCAGGTCCCTTATCAGTCACACTGTTGAATCAATCACTGAAGCTAATAATTAAGGAGGTTTAACTCCACATCTTTCATAGTGAAATAAAGATGTTGAAGTCTGATAAGGAACTGCTAAAGGGAACTAAATTGATAGGGTTATTTCCTTTTATTGATAGTCAAGGTGTGATAAGAGTCAGGGAAGNTTACAAAATTCTCATCTGACATTTGAGGAAAAACATCCTATTATATTAACATGTAATAACCATTTGTCTGAATTAATAGCAGAAGCTTATCACTTGAGATATCTACATGCAGGCCCACAGTTGCTGAGTTCTGCGATAAAATCCAAGTATTGTATAATATCGTTGAACAAATTAGTGAAAAGAATAACAAATCGTTGTTTAACCTGCGTTAAATTAAAAAGGCATACAGCCCAACAATTAATGGGTGAATTACCAGCAACTGAGGTGACACCCTCATCACCTTTTTCTCATGTTTCAGCGGACTTCACAGGACCACTAAACGTTCGAATGGGTTTACCCCGCTCAAAAGCTGTTGTAAAGGCCTATATATCTGTTTTTGTCTGTCATTCTTCAAAGGCAGTGTGTTTGGACTTAGTTGAATCCCTTAATACCAAGCACCTCATAGCCTGTCTCACCAGGTTCTCATCCCGGTTCGGGTTTCCTAAAACGATTATGTCTGACAATGCTAAAACCTTTGTCAAAACTAGTAGGGATTTCTCGGAATTTCTACCTCCACGTTTACTACAATACTGAACAGAAATTAAAGCATAATGAGTCAAAACACTTAGACTTTTCTAGAGATTAGCAAGTACCTATACAATTTACAATTGTGTAAATGAAAAGGACATAAATTGGAGATCGAATTTCAACAATAGAACGAAAAAGAACAATGGCACTGCCCTGATTTATATCATATTGGTATATGCTTTTAATCAAGATGGCAAACTTACTAAATACACAAGTTGAAATCTAAAACATTACCATTTGTTTGATTGTCATTTTGCTATTGAAAACACATTGTAAATTTTGTGTAACAGAAGGAGTGAGACTTGTTTTCAAAACTCTTGTGCATAAATAAAACCGAAGGTACAAATTAACACATACTAACTAAAATAAGCTACTTTTTAAATAGAAAATATTTCAACCACATGTTTTTTAAAATTATCTACAACGCTTAATATTTTTAATAAACAATTTCTTTTAGCGAAACTTAGGTCATGAGACCAACTCTTCCATCTATCCGGGACTCAGATGAGGAAATTGGGAAGAAGAGATTTTATGATGCTGGGGAACTTATAGTATCAAACTGACCTTTGTCTGGGGTAGGCGAGGGAATTCTCAGTTTAAAAACTCACCATGTTCAGTCGAGCAGGGTAGGAACACACACCACTACTCAGCAGAATCAATAGAGCAAAGACACTACAACTAGACAATTGCTGCCATTATACAATGTTAATGTTTTTAATACACTAAAAACAATATTTCAACATAAGAAGGGTTTTACTACTGTTCAAAAACTTCTAAAATAAAAAATATAAAATAAAAAGGAATTAAGATTAAGACAGCAAACGTTTTTGAAAATATTAAATATTAGAACCAAAGTTCTGTCATAAAAAATCCTTTTTTAGCCTTATTTATCATTTATATTTTCAAAGTATCAAAAACTAATACCTTATTAGGTACTATTTGTATGTAATCATACAGATAGAAAATTATTAAGTTTTGTTATCTTCTCGCAGAGTACCTTTAACACTGACTGTTTTTATGATTTGTTGATTTTTATGATATGACACTTCTTCAGAGTAGAAAAAAAAAATGTTGCACTTACTTGATACAATTTATTCCTGGCACCAATCTTATTTCTCTCAAAAAAATAGGAGTATCCTTGAAAGTCTTCAAAACTGGATGATGATATATGAATCTTCTCACTCACACAAAGATAATGAACTGATCAGATGGAAGCTCAAGAATCTAGTGTAACTAAAAATACTTGGCTGAGCCACAGCTCAGTAAGAGATCTCTTATATTACAGTAGCTAAAAAAAAAGTTTAAAATTTTGTCACACGCACAAACTTCTGCTATCACATACACAAGTATATTTAAGAATGAGTCAGTGTCCCCTACTAAATCTTAAATTAAAGAAGTGTCTAAAATCAGTCGAAGTATGAACTCTGAGCGATGTAAAGTAAAATCTTGATGGCTTAACTCATTTTAAATATTGACCATTTAAAGAATCGGCAACCATGTCATCTACAATGTAAAACATCAAATGTAATGTGTTGGAAGATAGAAGATTTTTGTCTAGAAAAGGCTTTGGGGACTTTAAGGTACAAAAGGGAACTTATAGGGAAAAAAAGGAAACTAGATAATAAATAAGGGACAAGAACAGGTAAACTGCAATAAGAATGTAGATAACTATAATTTAAAGATGTTTAATCACGTAACAAAAATATATCAAATAAGCTCCAAACTTTTGTGGTATTCTTAAGGTAAAGTTCACATCAATATCAGGAATTTATCAATAAAGTAATGTAAGTGTAAAGTATGAAGTGTGACTGCATGTACTTCATAACAACATTTCCTTCCACTGATTTGTATTCACAAAAATTTCCATTGCGACAGTTTCTTGCCAGTTTGTGTACACATGAGATTTTTCCAACAAGATTTTATACAAATTTCATTTCGCAATAGTTTCTCATCAGTGTGTTCGCATTTGCTTTGAGAGAGTTCAAGCTTCACTAAATAAACATTTACAAATTTCACATTGGATCAGTTTCATCCCAGTGTGGGTTCACAATTGACCTGTACGATGACATTTTTGAGAGAAAAAAATTCCTTCTAATTTCACATTTGAACAGTTTCACCACAATGTGTGTTAACATGTGCCGCTCTAGAGTACTACCTTGGCTAAATGACTTTTCACAAATTTCACATAGGAACAGTTTCACCCCAGTGACTACTAGCATGTGCTCCTTAAGAGTACCACCTCGACTAAATGATTATTCACAATTTTTATTTTGAAACGATTTCACCATAGTGTGTATTTGCATGTCCTTTGGAAGATGACTTTTCTGAATAAATGGCTTAGAAATATCACATTAGTACTATTTCTCCCATGTGTGTTCATATGTGCCACTTCAAAGAATGAATTCAATAAATGAATTTTTACAAATTTTACATTAGAAAAGTTTCACCCTAGTGTGTGTTCGCAAGTGTCTCTTGAGATTACCAACTCGACTAAATGATTTTTCACAAATTTCACATTGGAAAAGTTTCACCTCAGTGTGGGTTCGCCTGTGCTCCTTGAGATTACTACCTTCACTAAATGATTTTTTACCAATTTCACATTGGAACAGTTTCACCCCAGTGTGTGTTAGCATGTGCTTCTTTAAATTACCATTTAGACTAAATGATTTTTCACAAATTTCACATGAAAACGGTTTATCCCCAGTGTGTGTACGATATGATATGTAAGATTACTTTTTTGAGTAAACGACTTCTTACAAATATCACATTGGTACTGTTTCTCCCCAGTGTGTTTTCGCATGTGTTTCATAAGAGAACAACCTAGAATAAATGATTTTTCACAAATTTCACATTGGAAGAGTTTCACCCCAGTGTGTGACAACATGTGCTCCTTGAGAGTACCAACTTCACTAAATGATTTTTCACAAATTTCACATAGCAACAGTTTCACCCCAGTGTGTACTCGCATGTGCTTAGTAAAATAACTGTTCTTAAAAGATGAGTATTTACTAATTTCACAATGAAACAATTTCCTGCCATGGTGCATTTGCATGTGATTTATCAAATAAAATTTTTCCCGAAAAGATTTTTCACAAATTTTACATTGCAACAGTTCTTCCCTGGCATGTGTTTGCATGTGTACGCACTGTTTCAGAGTGTTCAAACATGCAACATGTGACATGTTACTTCCTGTTCTCTCTATCTTCTTTGTGTCCTTCAATTCCTCTCTCTCCTTGCAAAGTTTAATTTGTGTGATTGCTGATCCACATGATTCATCAATAGCTGAAACAAAACACACATATACATGTCATATTCAATGTGAATTTAACGCCCTGCACAGTTGACTAATTTGCCATGTTAGTTAACAATAAACAAATATTATAAAATATAATTTAAAATGTTACAACTAGAAAATGGACTTATTAGATACAGCATGTAGTTTCATAATGAAAATTCAAATTTTGAGGGTCACAATCAAACCACTGAACTTTTTTCAAGAAATTATGAAATGACAAAACAATAAAAGCATAGATAAATCAATATTATTCAAAGTGAATAACATAAAATGCCATATATTCAAAGAAAATAGTGTGGATTCTACTATGTTGAATAAATCAACCTTCAAAAAATAAGAATACTTCAATAACGAAAGGGAAAGATAGTAATGATCACGGTAATAATCATACCAACCGTAATGACAATTAAAATAATATTTATAAAAATAAACAAAGATACACACCACTTCAACTGATATCAGCCACAAATGAGTTGGAGATTACTAAGTGGTGTCATTATTGGGACATGACCGTTCTCACAGATTGAACGTCTCCCATAAATGACCTCATCTGATAGCTGACAATAAAATCTGCTATTTGACAAGGAAACAATCATATAAATTGAAGTTGTAAACATGTCCCTTATTAATACAGCTGTGTCCCATAATAATAATAAACTATAATCTTTATACAGCAAAAAGAAAGAAAAAAAGATGCACAAATGGTTGAACCCATGAAGAGCCAAAGAAACATAGAACACGAGAAGATCCATCACAAAAGTCATCTCAAGCATTCGAGTGATTCCTCAAAACATACTATGCAGCCTCAAAAAGCTAAACATAACAACTGACCCATTTATAAATTAACGCACACAGCAGTTATTATTGTAACAGTGGGTATTGCTAGGAGGTTTTTAGGTGATGATCGATGTGATTGTAAATTATGTTGTATTTTGATTGTAAAAACCTGTACAACATATGTTGTAAAAGTAACAGAGAATTATGAAAATAACAATAATCATCATAACAACAATAAATATTATAATAATATATAATAATAACAACAACAAATACAATAATGATACTATCAGGAAAATTTACAGACAAAAGTCAGAATTACAATAACAAACATGAACAAACACTCTTCTAAATCAGCATTAGAAAGAATATTTCTCCACTGGACAAGGCATCATACCAAACAAATATCTCCATGAAAGACAAAAGTACATTAATATTTTTTTCCAGACTAAGCGTATATCTCATTATTACACCAAGCAACTACAATTAAATCTACAAACAATATACAATGTCACCCAAATTAATCTGTACTCCAACCAACGCAAGAAAATAGAATGGAAACCTGCAAGATAAACCCAATATACGGAAACTACCCCTACCAACTCAACAACAGAATAAATAAAATAAAACCAGTTAAGTGGTTAATAACCATTAAATTGTTCCCAGTAACAGATAGCTTCTTAGTATCAACGCAAGATGGGTCACACCATCCAAAACCCATAGGAAAATAATCCTTAATGGAACCATATTTATATTCATGTTGCTCATGTAACCAAACCAAAAACTCAAGGGTATATTACAGAATAAAATTATTATAATGCTGCTGCCTAGGGGTCGCTGGGGACGCCTTTGTGTTAGCACTAAGGGTGGCATTATTATTTATACGTTGTACAGACAATTTTCTAGAAAATATCTATATATGGGGAATAAGGGTTTGACTCAAAGGACAAAATGTAAAGTGGATACGNAAGTGGATACAGTGTAGTGGAACACCAGTTGACACAAAACAATTTAATGACGTGAGAGTAAAAGTAACAAGTAACATAAAATATTAAAGTATACTGAAATGCAAAGCTGACTCTTCGGAATGAGGTGAGATGACCCATCTTCCTTCATGTCCAGCTGGTTGGCGTATTGATGGTTGTACATGAGGAGTCGAACTGGCGTGGCTCGCGTGCGTAACTCGGATGGCGTGGTGAATATGGTCGCAAGTACTGGCGTACACGGCGCTCCTACTCGGGCTGGGCGTTGTGACTCACTGCTGGAGAGTGAGTGATTGCCTGCAGGCGAATGTGACGGCCATGGAAGGAGTCTGCTGGCTAGTGAGAGAGGCTACCGACTGCTAGTGACTGATGAGAGCGAGTCCACACTGGCGAGTCACTGTCTCCTGCTGACAACGAGTGCGGGGCCGATGTAGCGTGGATCGCAAACTATAAACTCAATCCAAATGGGCATTTTATCTACAATTGTTAGATTTTAAATTACATGTGGCAAAGCTTCAGTCCCTTTGCCTTCTTTAGCCCTTTAATGCCGTGGGCTGTGCGTAAAATGCCATGGTATTCACTTTCAATGAATTATTCAGTTGCGTCTACATTTTTCATAGAAAGGTTGATATTTTTATTTCCTGTTGCCGTCTCGAATAATAAATCTAATTATGCTTGGATATAAAAATTATTATTATTATTATATTATAAACTATTGACACTCTGTAATAGTTGTTCAAATCTAAAATAGGGACAACTGACTAATTAATTGAGCACCGTAGGGAACCACTGATAATCAACGGTCAGGACACAAAGAATGTACACCTAAAAGATATTTACAAGAGACAATATTTACAAAAGTATTTACATAAGACAAGAGTCTACAAGAATTATTACAAAATTAGTATTCACAAATAAGATTCTATAAGAAAATATATTTACAAAATAGTATTTCTTCGCCATGGAAGAAGTTTCGTAACCTTAACATAGAAATAAAAAAAGCAGGAAGAATCACGTTGCATTTTACATAACCATCATAATTTCCTTCATTTCTTTCTCTTTTTTCCCCTTACGTAGCTTAGAAAACTGCCCCGAAGATTCTACTACAGACATTCTGTTGTCACGCATTATATTAATTGCCAAGTTAATTATCCTGTTTTCGTTTACAAAGCCCCCAATTCGCAAAAAAATTCGATATTTTTCTGTTTGTGTACAATGCAACATGATGTGAATAAAATCTTCTTTCTGCTCATCAAACATTGGACAAATCGAATCTAGATTATTTCTTAATTTTCGTAGTTTCCATCCCTCTAGGCGAAACCACCCGTAACCTGATCGCGTACCTCGATTTCAGTGAGTTTATGTATGGTTTGCGTCCCCAGTGACCCGCTACAACTGTATGAACTATAAGTGACCTTTTTTCTAACCTCATTTCTATTTCTAGTCTGTACGCTTCATATAACTTTGTTTGAATTACCTTGCTATAACTACCCTCAGGTGTGGCCTCTTATAAGTATCCCAGCTCTATTTTTTCTATGGGGCTTTAGGGCTTGTCAACATCGAGGTCATTAGAGCCCATGCAACTAGGAAAAAATGCAGTTTCGCACCATAGAGAAGAGCCGTAGTGACTCTTCCCCGTGAGTGGGACTCGTCGAATATCTCGACCATACCCACTAAAAACCCTCCTGAAATCAACCAATATCTAAATACAAAGATGACTGAGAAGAAAAGGATAGGAAACAGTTGCCCAATACATTATATCACAAAAAAGGGAAAACAATTTCTAAATATTATATTTTCGAATTACAGAAACAAAGGATGAAAGGAGAGAAGACAGGAAAGATAAAAAGGGAATGCAAATTTTAAACCCTCCCGAGAACTTGTGAGAGGAGCCTCGATCTACACATAAAATTCATAAGTTTATTAACATTAACCGTTTCATTTCCGAGAATTGTTGGTAAATCTGCAGCCAGACCAATTTGTCTCCGTATACTTGAGTATCTTCTGCAATCAGTTAGCAGGTGACGCACTGTCAGAGAACAGCTACACTCCTCACAAACGGGTTCATCATCAAGTAGAGATACCTATGAGTAAGAGGACTATGTCCTATGCGCAGGCAGATCAGCAACACCTCGTCGCGCCGGGCTGGCGTACAGGAACTGCTCTATGACTTAACAGAAGATTTTATAAGTCGGAGATTATTCCTTTCAACAACTAACCACTCATTGCTCCATTCACTCAGAATTCTCATCTTGATGGAATTTATGACATCTCGTTTTNACTCATTGCTCCATTCACTCAGAATTCTCATCTTGATGGAATTTATGACATCTCGTTTTGGAATCGTGGAGAAATCCAGGCGATTCCTGAGGCATGCCGTCTTTGCGGCATCGTCTACTTCCTCATTTCCTCTCATACCCAAGTGTCCGGGAACCCAGCAACACATTATGTTCTTTCCATCACTTTGCAGTGAGAAAAGTACATCCTGGATGTGCTGGATCAGCTTATCAGCTGGATACATGTTCTGGATTGCTTGGAGGGCACTCAGCGAATCAGAACAAATCAGGAAATATGATCCGC
>NNCF01125782.1:67062-87117 GCA_002313205.1 Laupala kohalensis | reverse complement strand
AGGAAGAAAGGCATGGGGTAATAAACATTTGCTTTTGGAATGTGTAAGGGTTCGCTAAGAAACTGCCACGTGAAAGCTTTCGTAATTACCTAAAAAGATTCTCGGTGATTGGTCACGTTGAAACGTGGAACAAGTAGAAGACAACGTTTCAATAAATACAAAGCTTTTAGTAAATTTTTGACGATAAAACGATCGACTGGTCGATTCCCTAGTGTTATTGTAACTCTTTGTAAAACTGAAGGTAACTTTAGGTTCTGAGANTGAAATTATATTGTAGGAATTTTGAATTGATAATTGTAATATTGTATAGACATACACAAGGATCGACGTACTACAACATACATTTTATGATAATTTAGAAAATGTACTGGACCAACTTAAAACTAGGCATCCGTTTGCAGGACTGTTAAAATTACAGAATTTCAATTCAAGAATCGGACAAGAAACATCTGTCTCTCAAATAATTGATTACTATGATGATGACATTGATGCAAAGTATAAGGTAGGCAAAGTAAGGATAAAGAATTTAACACAGATGGAAATAATCTCTTAAAATTATGCTGCAGCATCGTTTAGAATCCTTAACGGAAATTATGGGCAAAACCTTATGGGTAACTTCACATATATTAGTACAAATGAAAGTAGTGAGATAGATTATGGATTAGTGTGCGAGAAAACATTGCACTGGCTAGACGATTTCTGGTTTGAAAGTAGGGTGGAATCACATCATATGCCTATATGCAATACATTAAAATAAAATATCCCGGAAAAAGAAGATCTATATTATATCACACATGGAAAACCTATGCGTTTTAAATGGACTGAAAGTAAGAAAGATGAACTCATCGAGCATTTTTGCAGCAGCTTCGAATGTTCCTATTCAGTTATTCGCTCACACCTAGCTATAGGAAATTATAATGCAGCAGCTGAAGTACTACAAAACGGTCTTTATAAAGCAGATAGAAACATGAGAGTATTGGAAACAAGCAGGACTACACAGGTTGGTACAGCGCTAATCGCGAAAAAGCTTAAATTAAAGCTGAAAACACACTAAAATTCTTTGTTTGCCATGTGGAGAAATCTTGCGTCAAAAATTCATCAAGTTACGGAAACAATATAAAAAGACCGTATGAGTAAACAAATAAGCATGTCCAGAGGAGCAATTAATTAGAACACAAAAAAAATTAATACAAACAATACTAGCGATATCTGGACAGCTATACGGAAATTAACTCAATACAGTAGTCACTACAACAATTGAAATGGATCTTCAAGTAGCAGAATTAGATAAGAACATAGCGATAGATGAAGTAATGTTCGCGATTCAGGAACTAAAAAACAGCAAGGCGCCTCCCACCCGAATTTTTTAAAGTATTAAACCACGTAATTGTTCCGGTACTTTGTGATATTTTTAACTACATATACAATGGGCGTATACCCTCTTATCTGAAACACTAAATTAGTTTTCTAGTATATATAAACAAAGGCAATGTAAATGACACCACTAACTATAGAGGAATATCACTCATCAGTGTTGCAGTAAAAGTTTTTTGTAAAATACTGTGTAGTAGGCTGAAACGATGGGTTGAGAATGAACAACACCTATCAATTTTCCAAGCAGAATTCAGAACAAATAAAAGCACAATAGACAATATTTTTATTCTTACTTCTCTCGCGGAGCGGGCAACAGCCGTTAAAAAACGAAAGCTATATTGCGCTTATGTTGATTTCGAAAAAGCTTTTGACACAGTAAATAGGAATATACTTTGTACTACATTAAGAGAAAAGGGTGCATTGAAAATTTATCACTATGTTAAAATCCTTGTATAGTACTGAGAGTGCTTGTGTCCGTCTTTATGGCACCGTCACAAATTATCAACTCGCGCTGCTAGCACGAATGATCTGCCAATCGACAGCGATGTGTGTCGTCACCAGTTGACCGAGGCGATCGATGGCAAATGGTACGCAAGTTCTGGCGTGAAGCGCAGCCTCGTGGTGCCAGAACAATCAATATATGAGACGTTGTTGGTCACAGATATTTAACTCCTAAGAAATGTCACTTTTCTAATGACAGTATAGAAAAATGTCTGAACTAATCTATACAATTTTATAACTCCTAAGTTGCCAATAACTTTAAGTATATAAGTAGACAGAATCCGTTTTAGACTCACATTGTAAACGATGGTAGACGTGTATTGTTGTGGAAGGAATACCACAGAATGAGATGGAGTTTCTTAGCAGATCTCTCATGATTTGTCTATAAAAGACTAACGAGCTATTCTAGAATATTATGTTTGTATTATTGTTAGTTTGTATTATTATGTATGATTTCCTGTTAAAGTTAATTCACATGTTTTTGATAGTAATAGTGTTCTATTTATGCTATTAGTCCTGAACAAGGTTTCAAATAAAAATCGAACGTTGGGAAGTTATTAACCAAAATCTCACAATTCTATTCAATTCTATTCAATCAGGTTGTTACCACAAATAACTACAATGGGTATATTGAAAAACGTGATATCAAGGATGAATGTAGAATGTGTGAACTAGCGTCAGAAAGAAAAGATCACATTGGCTGCACAAATGAAGCTCATGCTTAATATCTCCATCTTCACAACCTAGCTACAAACATAATGTGTGTGTTTCTTGTAATAAACACAGGACTTTCACCAGAAAAAAGAAATGTTACTTTTATGACTATAGACCCCCTCCTACAATGGAGAATGATAGATTCAGTTTCTATTTAGATATCATAATCCATACCGACAAAACAATCACAGTCAACAAACCAGACGTACACCTACACGTCTTACAAGTCAAATCTGCATTCCTTGTTGCTCTCTCCCACCCAGTAGATGACAATATCAATTAAGATGAATCAAAAAAAGAAATCTAAATATACACCTCTTGCAACATAGTACAGTGAAATATACAGATATCATAATAGCTAAATAGCACAAATCATTCTTACAGGAGTTCAGTTAAACAAAGAGTAGTAACATCTTATTGTATTCATAATGATCACATGATGTTAGATAATATGTCAATTATTGAAAACATAGAATTTCAAAAATTGTACTTATGAAAAACACAAATGGAAGTTTGAATTGATGCACTAACAGAAAAACTATTTAGTATTTACTATAGAAATTTATAATTTTTGTGTGGAATTCCTTCTTTTTTAATTAACATATTTTCAATCAATAAGTATGTTCAATGTCACATTCAATTGTTCTGTTGTCATGTTAATGTATCTGGATACAATTTGCTTACACCTGAAGACTACTCCAATCACCCGTAGAAACATTGGTAGAAGTAAAACAATAAAAATATACAGTGCTTGATCAAAAACAAAGTTAGGTTATACTTAATTTTTTTGCATCTTATTAAAACACACATATTTGCAACATTTCTATATCACAGACTTGTCATGCAAGTTATGGAAATTTCAGTTTGAATCATCAAAAGTTATCCTATTGTCAGTCAAGAGATAAGTGCAAAGCTCTTAGAAGAAGAGGAGCAAACTAATTTAGTTGAAATATATGTTTACAATCAACAATTGCAACTAAACAATAATATTTGACAATTCATTAAACTGAAAATTATTTTTTTGTTCTTAGTTGTGAATTTTGATTAACTAACAAATTTTCACAATGGTTAAGGGCCAGAACTTACGGTTTTTAGTAGTTACATAAAAATTACTCAATAATTCTTCTGGAACTACTAGATCAAGTGGAATTATTTCAACAAACTAAATTATTAGAAATGTTAGTTAATAGTGCTGAAGTAAAAATTCAAATTGCAAATAATTAAAAATTATTAGTCCATAAATTAATTGCCACTAAACAGAAAAACAAATTAATCTTAGTTCTGAATTTATTTCTACAGACACAGTGTCTAGCTATTGGTAAACTCTGGTAACTTAAATACAGAAAAATCTCTTAGCCATTATTTCAGATTAGCATAATAAACTGAAAACAAACGAGATGACTTAATAATTAAGTTAATTAACAAGGTGCTATTTTACACACTAACAATAATGAAAATATACTTTAGATATACCCAAATGTTGGAATCATTTGGACACACCACACAAACTATAGAATACTCAGAGATACCATTCAGAAGTCAAAAGTGGGAATATTTTATGACAAAATTGTTACCAATACAAAAAATAAAAAGAACTCACCTGAATTCTCATTGCTACCTTGTACTTGTGTAGAGTTGATACTTTGAGACACAATTCTCTCTTCTGATTGTTTCATTCTAGTTTCAGTAAATGATGCAATTACATCTGTCATCTCTTTGTGAACATCAACAATAGTAGAATCATCTGGAAGTTGTTTTTTTCTTTGCTCTAGCACAATAAAAGGGTCATTATTACTTTCTAGGGTATGATTAGAGGTCAGACTCTCACACAACTTTACTTCTTTAATGTCATGCTCAGAAATATCACAGATGGCTTCGAATTTCACTTCCAAGTTAGATGATCTTTCAACAGAACTGTTCTTAGAACAATTTGCACTGAACATTTTGACTAATGATACATTTTGATTAATCTGTATGTCACTAGTTGGTTCACAGACAACTAAAGATTTTCCATCTATATTAGCTGACAACGCATCACACAAAACCTTAACATTTCCATCAAATGGGATATTGTCAGTGTTATTTTTCAAGGTTCGATAGATTGACATGTCATCCATGTTTGGAAAGGGTACCTTGCAAACATTCATCTCTTCTTCATAACACATCTGCATTGTCGGATCAGTTTTCAAATCATTTTCCCTTTTAACAATCCTTTCCTTAGTTAGATCACAGTCAAAAGAATATTCAAGGGAATTTTTCAATTCTGTATCAGAACATCTGACACTTTTGTCATCTTGTTCTTCAACATCTTCTGAAAATGGAGAAACAGCAACAAAATATATGGGATTTAAGTTATCCTGAAAATTCACTCCATCTTCATCTACAATCTCCTTTTTGATCTTACAAGATTTATAATTGCTAGCACCAAGGTCACTGTTATTCCTTATTTCTGATAGTTGTTTTGTACCATCAACTGATTCTGATACAGCAATACAAATACGTTGTAATTCAGTGCTTTCAGTATTTGCACTCAATCCATCTACTTCTTCAGATACTCCTGGAGATCCTTTTTCAGTAAAATCCTCTCCTTCATGGTTCAAATGATTTACACCACTCAGAGTACTACTACAGCTCAATTGTATCTCACTACCATTATTGCAGGAAACATTATCTGAAAACTATAAGAAAAAAATGTATGCTAAGGACTAAAAGGACATAATAGTTCACCTAAAAGCAAACTTACTAAACATGTTACGTCGAATGAAAATGGGAGACGAGACCGGGGATCGAACCCGGGACCTTGAGCTTTGCGCGCTCATGCACCTACCGACTGCGCCATCCCGCTCGCTACCCGTGCCCGTCTACCATTCTNACCTCAGAGGTCTTTGGGTTTCACAAGTTGAATGAGAATGGTAGACGGGCACGGGTAGCGAGCGGGATGGCGCAGTCGGTAGGCGCATGAGCGCGCAAAGCTCAAGGTCCCGGGTTCGATCCCCGGTCTCGTCTCCCATTTTCATTCGACGTAACATGTTTAATCTGTTACCTAGCGGTGAGGTTCACCGCAATCTAAGAGATTTCTATGTTAGCAAACTTACATTTGAATCAAATCTTGTCAATGAAGCAACTTGAAAAAATTTCACAGTTCTCATGAAAGAAGACACATCAACAATGCGTACATTTACTTCTCCATTATATATGAAGTCCAATAAGTGTTTCATATCACAGTATTTAATTTCCTTCAGGGGAATCGGTACCATTGAATCATAATCCACAAGCAGGTTCTATTTTGAAAAAAGAAATATTCAGTCAAATCATAATATATTATTTCTTTATAGGAAAGATAAACCAAGCCAGATATTATTCCATGTAAATTTTTATGACCATAAGGCTAAAATATTAGATTATTTTACATTAAGTTCTTAAAATTAGTATTCATGCACATAATTAATGTGAACCATTCTGTTGCTTGCAAACTTGATATCCTAATATGCCATTTGTTTCCTCCTTATTAAATGCACATATTCATAAAAGATAAAGGAAAGCAATAAATATGATTATGTTTATGCTTAATAAAATACAGCCTTAACATTTCAAACAAATGTATAATGTAAGTTATCATGGAAGCTTCACAAACAATTTTATTGAGAAATTGATCCTATTGTACCTATATCATACAATGAACAAATAGAATTAGAGTTAAATATTTGGTAACAATTAATTGACAGTGATAAGTTAACATAAGATTTCTAAAGATATCTCATTACTTTCAATCTTGATAATTAAATCACTTTTCAGAAAATCACGATTATTTCATATCACATTGAACAGTGATATGACATTGCCTGTGCATTAAACTGGCATAGAAAAGAAGTCAAAGTGTTCTTTTGATACCTTTAAAACAGTCAAGTACAAGAATTATAAAATAATTTTATTGAATAAATTAAAAAAAAAAGGTGTAAAATGTTTATTCATGGGGCTCCAAAGATAATTATTTTCTTCCACGAAAAAACTGATGTATCTTGGCCATTAACGTCATTAATATTATTGCAATTTTCTCAACTCATGGACATGAAGTCATAAAAATTTAGTCAATGAATTAAATTAACTGCACTCAATAGCTTTCTCCTAGAATATTTCAATTAATTTCCTCAAAGTCATCACCTTGCTCTGATACAAAAAAGAAAAAAGTACAAAGAAAACAAATTAACACTCTCTTATTTTAACAGTTGCCACCCTGTGCATGTTCAAGACACTTGCACAATGTATATATCTAAACACAAGAATCTGTAATAATCCTCTAGATCTCAATCAGTACCTAAACAAATTAAATGACATCATTCAACCCCTTAGTCCCTTGTTACCAAAATATAAATCACCAAAAACTATTTTTATAAAGACACTTTATCTCCTTCTTTTGTATATCCTCTTCCTTATCTCACAAAATTATATTCATTAAATGATTGAAATCTCATAACTTTGTCTGAACTAAGTAGAATAACCCCTAAAGCGGGTTCTGTGGAAACGTCACCAGGGTTTGAAGAGTCAGTGAAGTAAGTCATGGAATCTTTGTATTTAATAATCCTGGCCCGGGTTTTTCTCCGGTTTTCCTTCGGGTAGAGGCGGATTTATCATACAGGTTCTCTAGGCTTTGTCTAGGGGCGGGTCTATTGTAACAATAAATCGTCAATTTAGTGTTATTTCAATTTTTAAGCACTATACTCAGAATAATCTATAGTTCGATAATAACTTACATGTAATTTTTTGCTTAAAATTACAAACATATTGACATTCTATTAGTATTATAACTCGCAGCTAACTTTTTATCTTATCTAGGAATTTTTGCTGAATTTTTTGAATCCGCCTCTGCCTTAGGGCCCTTGATCGGAATTGATGGGATGGTCCCTTGCTTGCTTCCGGAGAGTAAATTAGTTTTTTTTTTCCCTCCACGTGGTCATACGCAGTTTGTACTGTTTTTTGACAATAAATTTATTTATTTATTTATTTAATAATGGTTGTTAAGAAGGCTACAAATACTTATTCTGTTTGTCATAATATTTCTGAGGTAGTAGGTACTTAAAATTGAATTATTTTCTATTTTATCATTAATAAATTGATATGGGCTAGGAGGATATCATGTGATATTTCAAGCTCAAACGCAGTGACTGCTAATGAAGACAGAAAAGTGTCCCCAATAAATGTTCTGGAGAATGTTGTCACTGGTTGTTCAGTAATGTTTATTCGATTAGGATTGAATTTTTGAAAAAGGAAGGGTACAATATCACTTATGATTTAACATTTCTAGGGATAAGGTCAAGTATAACAAAAGGGATAAATAATTGAAGGTTAATTAATTTATTACAAGTGTTTCTGACTACATTATTTTTACTTTTTATAGGTAAGCTTATTGTGTCAAGACAGTTAAGTAAGTCGTTCTCCACAACACCAAAAATTACTCACAAGCTCATCTCAAACTTAAAAAGCATGTAATGAACATTGGTCAGTAATAAGAGTGTACTGATAAAAGGTATTGTTCGATAGTGGTATTCCACTATATTTCGGATTGAATTTTTCTCAGCAAAAGAGCAGTTAAAAGGCAGTAGAACTACCAAAGACTTAACTCGTCATAGTCTTGAGATTCTCCGAGAGGTAACAGAGTTTTTACGCGAAGAATAGTTGGACAACAGATAGGGGTGTTAGTAAGCAAGGTAATAGAAATAGAAGGAAAGTAATAGACTCATAGAAATTAATACTGTAATAGTTCACAACAATGTTTCATCAAAGATATCTGGACTTGACTCACTAAAAGGAAGCAAAAGTAGCAACATATTGAAGAGATACATTTCTGACTTGCACCAAACCTGTTTCTACAAACTCACATGCCTATGATATTTGCTACTGTGAATGAAGACATTGTTACAGATAATTGTGAGAAGACTATAATATGGCTTCCTTATGAAATTTACATAATTACAAAAAAACTAGTTCTCTTGACTTAATGAAAAAATTATTGAACTAATCTATGTATTTTGATATATTAATTAAATTTATATGGTTTTAAGTCTAACAATTATCATTATATCAATCAGAATCTTGTATTTTAAAATAAAAAATTATTTAAAAAACTTTTTAACAATAATACATTCCTAAAATAACTCCATTAACGATTCTATGGAAGACAATTCTTTTCTGAAAAAAAGAAAACTAAGGGAATAAATAACGTTTTCTTTTTTTCATCAAATGATAGCTCAAGTATTGAATAACACAAAGAAAAAAAATATGGTTTCACATACCCGTTTAGTGATACTCACTTTTATGCAAAGCCATGTATTTACAAAAATAATCTCAAATTAAACATTTTTTCAAATGTATCTACGTAGGTACACTTACATGTATTATGTATTTTTTTGTTTTACATACCTATACTTTAGAGAATATTTATATAGTTTCACAATTTTTTTATGAAAAATATAAGAGTTATGTTTTTTTCCCAAAAGATTAGCAAGTTGTATTTTGCAATCTCCCCTTGTTCAATACCTTGAATTTTTGAAACTTTGAAAATATGTAGAACGAAAACAGTAAGAGATAAAAAGCAAAAATTTGATGTGGTATCCTACGTCTGTAAGGAGAACAAATTTCATAAAAATCTCAGGAGTTGGGTGACATCACCTGAATAACACATTGGACAAAGAAGTTTCTTTTATTGTAGTATTTGTCAAATAGGAAAAGTAGTGTGCTATTGAAGCTTATCTACAAGTGGCAATAGGAGTTGGGTGGTAAGGCAACTGTCAGTAGGTGGGTATAGCTGGGTTTACCAACAACTTGACCCCCATGGAGGTGTTAGTAGGAATAGTAAAATATAGTAAGAGTTATTGATACTAAGAGGAAGCGGGGTTTGCTTTTCAGAAGTCACAGTTATATGAACTGGGACATACATGTGAAAAGCTACAAATTTGTTCTGCTTTTCCTCGGTATTGAACCCAGTATGACATGTAGGTAAGCAAACACGCGAATACTTTTACAGGGGGTTTATAACTATAACAACAGCATATCCAAAATTATGATTCTAAAAATTACATGCGGGACATTGAATTTATGTACTGAACCAAATAAAAGCTTTTCAGTATTTACCATACAATATAATACACATGTGTAATTTCTTCATCTTTGTTAACATATTTTGAGTTTATATTCATGTGTAATATCATGTTCAACTGTTCTGCCATTACATTTCTTGTTATAATTTTTTACAGAAAATGACAACTGAAACCAAATGTTGAATCATGTTATTCTTCCATAATAAGGTCATAAATCTTTATTTATTGATTTCAATTATATAATGGATTTTAATAATGAAAGACCAGGAAAAAAATGTAAATTACTTTACATTAAACGTTGACCTAAGACTAAAATATTCAAAAGTGTAATTCATTTCTTAATCCCAAAAAGACAAAAGTTAAATACTAGTTACAACTTGGCAAGTTATAACTCAGCTTAAGATGGAGTTGGACTCAGTTCAAGCAGCAGGCTGACAGCGTAGCGCTTTTACATAGGTGAAAAGTAAAAGTTGTTTACCCGGTTGAATTAGACAATTATCGCAAATAAGAAGTCATTACAAAGTCTGATATGAAATTTCTATTTAAGAGGGAAACTATCGTAACGATTAATTATTTACTCTTTAATTATAAAAATATAAACTTGAATTTCTCATATAAGAATAGGCTAATTTCGCCCATTTAAATCATTAAGCTAACAATCAATGCGCCGCCCGATTGTTTTGAAATAAAATAAGTATTAAACTTTTGTGTTAACCTTTGTATTCGCTTTTAAGAAATTAAAATATTACGATTCGAAACATCAATAAAACATCTGTTTTTAACACTTAAGTAACAAAACAATCGCTGACCCTTCAAGCAGTTCACTGGTTCTCCGAGTGAGTGCCATCGTCGAAGACGCAGTAGTGGGAGCAGAAGGACACGGGCAAGAAATAAAGAAATTGGAAACTACGCACAACGCAACGCCCTAACCCCACAGCTCGTGAAGCGGAGAGAAGTGGGGGTAACTGTTGCCATCTGCCTCGAAAGATATAGTTTTGGCTTTCGTCCGTCGCCTTCGGGCGAGAATACTATTCTCTTTTGAAACGCATGCAGTGTTGGTGGTCAGTTATTACCTCTTGCAAGTGGTATTCAAGTGCAATGAAAAGCCATTATCACTGTTGATCAGTAAAGTGAGCCCGAGTTTGTCCATACCGATGAAAAATATTTCATACTGTTTTCCTGCCGTCAAAAGTGACATTTAAGTATTATTTTCCATCATATTTAGTCACATCCAAAGGAAAAAATGACCACCCAAGAAGAACATTTGTGTAATACAGTGCTTTTATTTTATCTAAAACAATATTTCTGAGTGAAAATGCAGACATTTTAACGGTTCTAACTTATGTAATTGAACTTTTTGTATTTCGTGATTAAAAGTTATGATGCATATGTTTTTTCCGTGTACCCTACAGTGAAGGAGATATTTGATAACTTTCGGTCAGGTGAAAATGACGAGCCGGGAATCGAACCCCAGACTCCTGCATTGATCGCATCGGTGTTAACCACTACACCACCCGTTTGCCTTCCAAAACTGTACATCGTAGGTCAGGGTGGAAAATTTAATAACTGAATATGTCATGCTGCGCAATTGTAAAACCAGAAAGAAAATAAAGAGCCAAATATTTGTAATAAGAATTACCCATTTACAAACTGAGACAGAACAATTGCAATACAAGAACATTAATTATCATCAGGTCAATCACAAGAGAGAGAAAAACAATAAGGAAACAAAGTATAATTGGAACAGCAGAATTCTATAAATAAAATGTTAAATATTAGGACTATTACAATCATATACAACTTGAACACAAAATTAGGGATTCATAAGATGATGATAGTTTGTAGAATGAATTATATTCTTTTAACACACATTAAGAATTTATCTAAAAACACAACTATGATAAATGTAACAAACTATGATAAACAAAAAGCTATTTCTTCTAACAACTAGCAAAAATTTTAATGAAAACTATCACTTCATAAAATCATATTAACCCAGAACCTATGTATTACCATTCTAGAAAAAACAAATCCAGCTTAAAAATACAGGAATCATGCTTCTTTTGCATCTTCTTGAAGCAAGTATTCAGCAGTAAATAATACAGAAGGAGAAGTGACTATTTAATAATGAGTACTACAGACATGACATCAAATTCTTAGCAGAAATTTTAGAAACATTGAAAATAAAAACAAATGCTGTACTATTCCTCTTCACACTTCTCCTTATTTTGAAGTTTCGATAATTTATTTTCAATGCATACCAACAGGAGATTAAAAACATTAAATACACAAATGTTGCATTTAAAAAATTGTGTGCTTGATTTGGAAAATTTAAAATTATTTAATCATAACAGAACTGGTAAGATTGCAAAAGTCATCCAAGAATACAGCTACCTTACAAACCAAAAATATTTCATATGTAATTACATCATAAAATGATCTAAGAAACTGAAATAGAATGTAAAATCTTACCTTAAAATATGGGCTACATGCAGCCAAAATCACTCTATGTGCATTTACCAATCCTCCATCAGTATCTAACACACAATCCATGAATTCCACATTGTGGTATAATTTAGCTACTGAACTTGTAAGGTCACTGGTGTGAGCTTCCCAACAAATACTTTCCATTTCACTACCTACAAAGTGATTCACAGATTCAAGCAAATGGCAATACAAAGATAGCACAATGCAAAGCAAAGTGCCCATGAGGAAATATAATAAATTTCGAGACTATTGTTATGGAACTTATCATGAAATAAATTTCGACATAGTTAAAAGAACCTTAATAGATAATAAGTATCCAAACCAATTTACAGAAAAATATTTGCATATGAGAATACCTAATAGCACACACAATAATCCTCATATTAAGAAAAGACAGGACAAATGAATACAAGGGATGGATTTCTCTTCGAATTTATTAAAAGTTTAAACAATCCACAAAAAACACAATTTTAATAAGTTCAGCTTCAAATATGCCAATTACAATAATAATTACATGTTTGGTATTTTTAATTCACATTCAAACAATGACAACTTAGGTGAGAAATCAAGTGTAGTTTATGAAATCCCATGTAAAAATAGTGATAGTAGATACACATTGCAAACAAAAAGATATTTCGACTACCATTTATAACATAACAAATAACGTTGAACTAAACCTTGTATCCCACACTGAAATAGCAAAACATACTATGAAATACGACAATGTAATCAATTATGATAAGAATTCTCAAAAGAGAAGTTAACTATAAGAAGAGGCTGACTGCAGAAATATTAAAAATAATAATCAAGTAATTAATAGAAATGATGTAGAATATAATAATACAATATATATTGGTGGTTATTCTAAACTAGTTTTACTTTTAGGAAGTATATTTGCTACTACATTCACAGTTTCAATACAGTATGCAGAACAATCAACAAAATCGGTACAAAGAGAATGTATGTCTTCAATCTTTATGCTACGTCTTCCTGTATTTTATTACAATAAATATGTAACACACTTCACTTAACTACTTTTCATAATTTGATGACATACTATGATTAAGGTCCAATAACAAAAGTCTCAAAATGTATTATTTTTCCTCATGGTCTCTGTGCTTTACATTGTATTAAATTAATACGGAAATACGAGAAATAACTTGAATCGCAATTATCACAATATCCCATAATAATATATCACAATACTACAAGAAATAAAAGAGAACACACAAACTTACGTCGCTTTACGTGATCCGAAACAAATTTTACAGGACACAACTTACAGCAGCATGTAAAGAATTCTTGGACATATTTTGCTCTGAAACCAGCAAAACCTATCAATTCCTCACCGCAGAATCATTCCATAGACTTGTAACCGCCGCCATTTTGTCCACAATCCAGAGAGGTAGGAGCAGAGTTGCCATACTTTTTGAAGGAACTAATTTAAAAGGCTATTGATTACTATGTACGGCATCCGTATTCTGTAAATCGTTATTCTATATTCAACTTTTGTCGCAATTAGCCCATCTAACGAGTGTGTAACATGGAAGGAGACATCTCTAACAAACATGCGATTCTGTAACTGGAGAAATTCTCCTCCTACAGTTTCAAAGATCTCTGTACTTTGTAAACATTGGTTATTCAGAAGTGTCTTTTCATGTTTTTTCTTGTTATTGGAAGGTATTTTGTGGTTTTTAATCAATATTAGTGAATAATATACTGTTTTTAATCAACCATTCGTTTCTTAATTGTCTTTTACAGTTTGTACGCATTTGTTGTGCCGTTGAGATTACTTGCGTCTTTGTGATTTAACTCTTAGGTGAAATGTATTACAAAAGCATTCATCTTTACGCCTATCACTCAAGGCTCGTTTAGACGCGCCAAGCTGCCTGGCAGGTAACCTGCTCCATGCAAGTGGTACGCGCCTCGAAAATTAAGCAAGCTGCCTGTAATTTCAAGAGAGTAGTGTAAAATTGAGGCAGGTAACCACCTCTCAAAGCAGTATGTGAGGTTAGGAGCACAATTGTTCGTGTGAATTTCGTTTGTATCTATACTGCACATTACGTTTTGGTGTTGTTAATTTTACAAGTAAGTGAAATTTATAACTTTTTACTTGATAATATTGACGTTTGTGACTTAATTTTAATATATTGACGTGTCTCTGAAATATGTTGAAAAATAAAAATGGTGTGTGTGGAAATAATGTTTGAAATTACTTTTTTTGCGATTCCAGCGAATTTTACAAGATGTAGTGGCCTGTGTACAAGGGAGAAACAACAACATTCAAACCGAGATGCATCATACTGTTTTTGAAATAGTGAAATGAAAGGTTGGGTTCAATACAATACAGGGAGATGCATTCAACATATTGTTTTCAAAATAATGTACACAAAGTTATAAATCAAAATAAGATACACTCAAAATAATAACTCTTTATCTCAAGTTTTAAAGCAAATAAAACAGCAAGAACTTTGATACTTTGGTTAACACTTGCCTTTAAAACTTTTAACTTGTGAAGAAGATAGATTTACATTTTTTATAGACAGAGTTACTCAGATTCTTGTTTCCTAAAAAATTTTGTCAGGGGTGTAGTGTTTTGATTGTAGATGACTAAAATATAAATAGTTATACTTAAGTGTAATATTATTCATCTCTTAATTTCAGTCTACAAATTGCGTTGTGTATTGTCTGTAATAAGTGGAGTGCCAAGAATATTTATTTACAATTAATAGTCAAACTATCACAATCTGAGAGACCAAAAAGTATTAGTAGTACTGAGCAGATTACAGTAAAGTACCGTATAGTACTTTTCTTCCACAGGAAAGTACTGTGAGTACTGGCGCATCACAAAAAACTATTGGGTTGTACTGTTCTGGTATATTTAGGGCTGAAGAAACTACTGGACTTACTGTATTTACTTGCATGAATCTTTTCAAGATATTGTTTTCATATTCTCTAAAATTTTGATTTTCTTGTTTGGAACTAATGTCGTTTAATTTTTTGTTAAAGCTGCAGTTCTTTCATAAATTTATACACAAGTTGTGTTTTTAGATATACATAAGAAAAATAAGAATTGCGAATTATTTTAAAATTTTATTGAATATTGATAGGATTTTGTTGATACTCATGACGGCGCAGTATTGATTTCGGCTCAGGAATACTCGAACCCACTAAGTACTGTCGGTACGGACCTGTTCGTCGGGACATAAATAACCAAAATTTGCAAGTAAGAACTTTGTGTAGTACATAGAATGTGGCTGGAACACTGAGCTGGTTTGTCTGGCGTGGAAAATTAATACTAAACTGCCAACTTCATGCAAGTTTTCGAATAAACAAATGAGTCAGTGTAGGAGCCATTATATGTGTTGCATAATATTAAAAACATGGTAAAACGTATTAAAATGTCTATTTTATTATCCACTGTTTATTTACATAGTAAAAATACAATTTAGAGAACATCGTTTTTTGTTTTGCCATTGTCACGCTCGCACACGTTGGTGCGTTTTCAGTGCTACGACAAATTAAAGAAAAAAGAACTCAATATTCCTGAGTACAATGCCACAAAAAATTTTGAACAAATGCCACTATTAGTTGGTGGTGATGCCTTTCCCCTGCAAACGAACCTTATGAAACCCTTTAAGAGCATTTAGATGTTCTACTTTTTTCCTTTTATTTACTCTATTATTTTTGTTTATTTCTTACATTTCAGCAATCAGCCTCTTTTTATTATTAACTTCTCTTTTTAGGATGCTTACCTTTCACAATTTATTGCAGGGTCAAATTTCATGTTTTAGTTAGTTCTACGAGGGATTCATGGTGTAACATTATTTCTATGTTTATGAATCCTTCTGTCTAAATAACCTTTTTTTGTGTTTCCCTATCTATCTACCATCACAATTTCTACATGGAATCCCACAAACTATACATGATTTATCTACATTATCTTTGTCTTTATATGCCATATATATGTTTGTTATTATAGTTGGCATATTTTTAGCTTTACTTATTCAAAATGTGCTTTATTCGATTGCTCAAACCTTTAATGAACAGAAGAGAAATCCATCCCTTGTATTCTCTTGTGTTGTCTTTTTTGTTACTAGGATTATTATTAGTGTTTAGCAATTCTCATATGCACATAATTTTCAATAAATTTGTTTGGACAATTATTATTTATTAGGGTCCTTTTAACTAGATCTAAATTTATTTAATGGAAAAAAGTAAGTATATTAGCAGAGTCAACCAAATTGTAAACTATGGTAATTTGTATTTTAATGAGGTGATGTGATTTAAAATTTATACATGTGTGATTCTGTGTCAACTCCCATTTTTTGTGTGATAATATCACAAACTAGATCTATTGGTATGTTCATAATAATAATACATCATCAAAAGAAATTATACTCTAATTATCGTGAATATGTTTGCTTTTCTTCACATCTCTAGCCTCTTTCGCAGTGACCTTTCTTAAAATACCTTGAAATAATTTACCCAGTTTGTAAGTAAATTGGAGTTTGAGATTATTAATCTATAAGGCGAGTGCTTACATATCACAAGCAAGTTTCAATTTAAAATCTGATAAGCAATAATGTATTAATAATGTACTGAGCCATATAAGTAATGAATCGTGAGTTCTAATATAAAAAAATATAAAAGTAACTTATACAGATAACAATTATATAGGAACATCATCATATTTAATGGACCAATTCTAATTTAAGTTTAATTTTAGTTGTAGTAGAAGTTAGCAGAAAGGTTCTTATTATAATAATTATTCCTTAATAAAATGCACTTTTTTTATACTTTTACTCTAATATTAATAATTACTTAGTTACACGACCGCTGAAAATTCTCAAAAACAATTAAAATCTTTGGCAAATCTTGGTCGCACTGGTGTGTGTCCACGAGAGAGAGAGAGAGATTGATCGATTGATTGACGTCTTTATTTAGCGATCAGGGGAAGGTTAGGGCCATGAGGCCCTCTCTTCCACCCCACCCCCCCTGAATAAATATGCTTTACAAATCCTTCTAGCGTCGAATACATTCATTTATATTCATATGTAAGATTTAAAACAGAAATTAAAATTCAAACAAAAAGGTAAATACAATGTAACTTCTTAGTTCTCCAATCATAATTCAATACTCAATATTCACTCAACAATAGTTCCTTAAATTTCTCCTTAAACGTTACCACTTCAATAGACAGATCGACGAGTTTCAACACTCAATGCTTCGAGCCTTGGACAACAAAGGATCTCGCAAGCATTGCAGTTCGATGGCATGATTTTTCTAGCACCCTGTCTTTATTTAGAGTGTCTCGTTTCGATAAGAACCTGAAGCGATCGTACAAGTAATCTGGTTTTCGGAATTTCAGGACCTTGAACACCATTGTAGCCAATTGCAATTTCTTCCTTTCTCTTATCTTGAGCCAACCCAGCCGCTGGTAATGGGGGGTAACATGTTCGACCAAACGCAGCCGAAGGGCGAATCGCAACGCTGCATTTTGCGTTTTTTGAAGCATATTCATTTCTTCGCTCTTCAGGTCACAGATGGCAGTAGCGGCA
The DNA here is from genome assembly GCA_002313205.1 of Laupala kohalensis. Classification (NCBI taxonomy): domain Eukaryota; kingdom Metazoa; phylum Arthropoda; class Insecta; order Orthoptera; family Trigonidiidae; genus Laupala; species Laupala kohalensis. The sequence goes on along the minus strand of NNCF01125782.1, from coordinate 69,386 downwards.
TAATCGAAGGTAGGCAACACTAAACTTTGGACTAGCTGCAGTCTTACATGGGTGGGAAAGTCTATGGCCACTCTGCGGAGTTGATAGTTCGCTTTGAACGCGGATCCACACATGGACGTCACTTGAAGATTCCATGACAGGGTGTCTTGGAATAGCAGTCCCAAGTTCTTGGCTGACTTCACAAACTCCAAGGGAACACCTCCATAGGTCACTCTAGTCGCGATGGAGATGTCAACCTTCGATAGGATCTTCGAATACCCAATGATCATAGCCTTGGTCTTGGCCATATTCATTTCCATGCCATGCCTGGTGCACCAATTGGCCACCCTCGCCAGATCCTCACTCAGCGCATGAACAGTCTCCTCTATACCATCGAGGTCGCAGGAACGATAGAACTGTAGATCATCTGCGTAGGACACATGCTGAGTACCCTCCGCGAATACTCTTGGCAGCGTGGTGATATAGATGATGAAGCAGAGAGCCGACAACACTGATCCCTGCGGGGTCCCAACGAGGACATGTCTCCACGACGACAGCGATCCATCCGAGCCTTTCACAGCCTGCTGACGCTGTGACAGATACGAGTCAAACCAGGCTAGCAGGTTCCCCTCCACACCAATGGATCGAAATACCGCCAGCAAGATGTCTCTTCTGATCAAATCAAACGCGGCAGAAAAATCCACCATTACCATGATTGTTACTTTCCGTTTGTCCATTGCTGCTCTGACGTCGTCAAGAACCCTGATCAAAGCAGTCTCGGTCCCAAAACCCGCACGGTAGGCAGACTGCTTTGGGTCTAGAACCCCGCAGCGGTCCACATAGCCACTGAGTTCCCCATACACAATCTTATCGAGCACCTTACCCATAGCACAGAGCAGAGATATTGCTCGAAAATCGCTCACACTCGCAGGTGGCTTCTTCTTTGGTAGAGGCTTAACGATCGCTTTCTTCCATATCTCAGGATAAACACCTGTAGACAGGGAGTAATTGTAAATATGAGTCAAGACGGGGAGAATAGTGTCTGCGAGCATTTGCAAAATTTCTATTGGGATCCCATCTGCACCAATCGATGTCGATTTCACCGCAAACAGTGCCTTCTTAACTGTTTCCTCATCTAGCACTGGAATGACAAAGGGCTCACCGATCAAGGGCAGGCTGGAGTAAAGGTTAATCACATCCGGCGACGTAAGCTTTCCGGCACTCTGCAAAAGTGCTGATTCAGCGCATCGAGTGGTACCGCTACCTCCACCTCCGTGTCCCTTCAGCTAATCCCCAATTTTCGAATTATTTTCCAGAAATCTTTTGGTTGTTTGCGAGTCTTAAAGAGCTCATTGTAGTGTTTGACTTCGGCATATCTCAGCATTTGTTGCGTTTTATTTCTCAATTTTTTATAATTATTGTGGGTTTCTCTATTTTTTGTTTTAAGAAATCGCTTGAACAGCGCGTCTCTCGTTTGCATCATTTCCCTGAGTTCCTGATTTATCCAGGGTGCAGGCTGGTGTTTAGCTTTAATTCGAATCTATGGGCAATGCTTGTTATACAACGATAGTATTGCCCCGTTGAGAGAAGCTAACTTTCCATCAATATTAGGTTCATTGTATATTTCATCCCAATTTGTTAAATTAGCCTCGGCCAGAAGTGCCTGCTTATCCAGCCGTTTCTTGTCCCTAACGTCCATGTATTTTCTACCACCCTTGCGCGATCTTAAGTTAAGGGAACAGTAGATCAGGTCATGCCTGGATAGGCCGCAAGCAGGAACCTGCCCATATTTTGTTACCAAATTCAGATCGTTGGGTATTATAAGATCGAGTAGAGTACTATTGTTGACTGAATGATGAATCGGTTGCAGCGGAAGACAATGCAAGTTTTGGGAGTTTAAGATCGTCATCAGTTAACGGCTGTAAAGCGAGTCGGTGAGCAGGTCAGAGTTCATGTCGCCAAGTATAATCAAGTTCTGATACGTCGTCAGTAACTTTGCGGCTTCATCAAATACTTCGCGTATTTTTCCAATCTTGGGGGGACGATATATCACTCCCACCGCCAGCTTTTGGGTCCCAACATCTAACTCTATAGAAATAAATTCAGGGCTTTTCGAATATGCCGATTGTGATTTACATAGAATTTTGTATTTTAGCTTCGAGTGGACCAGAATTGCAACCCGCCACGACCATGCCCCACACGATCGTTACGCACCCAGCTATAGTCGTGCACCCGTACTGACTCCGAGGAAACATTCGGCTTCGAAAACGTTTCACTTATGGCGATCACGTCGAACAGGCTTCCATTAAAAATACTCCTTATTTCGTCAATGTGAGCCACAACCG